>JAEIGI010000008.1:1200000-1785000 GCA_018903615.1 Drosophila neocordata | reverse complement strand
AACAAAATACTTAAGCCATATATGCATTTATATATACATATATATAAAAACTAGTAAGGACATCAAAAAAAAAAAATTTTAAAAATTGAATGATAAGCTTCAAAATATTGCAAAACGTTATATAAACTTTCAATCAATTGTATATATGTATATATGTATACGCATTAGTTCAATCCACACATTGCACTTGTCTGACGCAATCCATTCTTTTACCAGTTAAGAATGCTAATGACTGTCTTTAGTATGAGCCACGCAACATTCTTAAGCATTTTTTATTACAATTTGAAAATGAGAACGTGTTGCCGCCCCCCCCTTAAACTTCTTGCGAATTGAAAGCAATTTCAATTCCATTTCTAATTCAAACATTCATTGAATGCGTAGACCTTAGACTCATAAAGCGTACATACCATCATAGAACTCATAGAACTCTCTTTCAAACAGGTGAACAATTGACCGTGTGCGTCGATTTTTATGTTTTCACAGTTACGTGTCTAAATTTACGAAGCGATCACTAACCCATCAGGCATATTGAATGTAAGTTCATATCTACACTGAATGAAAAAAAAAACAGAAAACGAAAATCTATTTCTCTAAGTAACTAACTGAATTTGAAAGTTTTTAGGTAGAAAATCTTTTGAGGATTTTATATATTACCTTTTAGATTATAGGGTTGCCAAATTCCAAAGTTTTTAAAAAAAAATATCGAAGTCGATAGCTATCGATATACATATAGAAACCATTGGATATTAAATGTTACTAAATTTAAAAGCCTTTCTTTTAAAAATTTCATATATTAGTCTTAGATTTTTAAACTTTAATAAAAAATCTATTCCTCTAAGTAACTTACTGTATTTAAATGTCTTTTAAAATGAAATCTTTTAATAATTTTATTTATTAATCTTTAGTTAATAAGATTTCTAAATTACCAAATTTCTTAATTATATATCTATCTATTAGATATAGAAACTATGGCTTTAAACACCCATAAAGTCTTGAAATAAATATATATTGTTTTACATACAACTTTTTAAAAAATTCAAAACTATTAGCCCTAATTTTTCCAAGTGTATATATAGATGATCATTGTAGGCTAACGATAGTTAAGTATTATTGTTGCCACCTATGTTGTTAGTAGGGTGAGTTTAGTTTTACATTTTTCAAATGATCATTTCGGTATTCTTTTTTTTGTTTGTGTTTGGGTAACCTCTTCATTGCCCTGATGAGATTGAGATGAATACGTGTCGCAGTACGAGTAGGTATATATCTTATGGGAGGGTTAACATTTGGGTTTGGGTTTGGTTTTTTGTTATAGTTTTTGATTGTTGTTGCCGCCGGCAGCAATTTTTTTTTTTTTTTTCATTGAATCGAGAGGCTTATTACGCCGTCATTTCAAATTTTGGTCGCATAATATCATCTATGTAATTCGTAAATTGTTTGTCGTGGTACCATTTATTTTGCCATACTCAAAACCCTAAAGGGAGACACCCTTGTAAACAAGCACACACATTCACACACACACATACACTTACAGTCTATTGTGGCTGTTTTATGTTACTGTTTGCCGATTTTCTTACAATTTTACTTACAAGACAGACATAATTGTTAATTTTTGTTTGAATACAATTTAATTGATGCGCATAATTTTTTTTTTTTTTTTTTCAATAAAAAAAAGGGACAGGAACCCTTGTCAGAAGCAAGCCAAGACCAAACATGATCCTGCCTGCTCGAAATAGAGGGGGAAACAATCCTAGACAAAAGGATATATACAAATAAAAGCGCAATTTTAAAAGAGAAAAGTATTTAAGCTTCTAGAAAAGATTCTATTATGAAGAAGGGTCAAAAACGAATATCCTTAGATACATACATACTTACAAATATGTATGTATGTATGTTTCTATCTATGTATGTATATGTTAACCTAATTACTAATATTTTATTCATAAACATGCCTTAATTAGTTTACTAAAAATAAGTAAAATAAAGACCTTTTACTAACTACTTATTAAATAAAATTATTTATATATATTTTTTATATTATACATCGATACCTTATTAATTTATATCTATTTTGAAAAAATTGTAGCACAATTATATAAAGAAACAAAATATATAATAAATACAATATGCAGCTTAGTTTTTATTTCATTTAACTTTAATTTTTCTTATCAATGAAATTAATTTAAAAATAAAGTAAATTTCAAATATTGTTGGCTTAAGGAAATGAAGTGTAGATTTTAATATAGTAAACCAAACTTATCAGTTAGTTAACTCATATGTTTACAGGAGAATATTTTGTTAAAGGATTTCACTTTGTTGCACCTGTCATGGCAGACAAATACACATACAGACAACATACAGATGCATACATAGATCAATTCACTGTGTCTATGCCCGGCTTCTGATTTTTTTTTTTTTTTTTGTCTTTTGCATGCTGTGCATACTCGTCGCTGTATGTGTGTGTGTGTCCGCTAAAACAAAGATGATTACATATATATATATATATATGTATGCATGCATGCATGCGTCTGTGTGTGTGTGCGTTTGTGTCTGAGCGACCTAGTCACCCCCAAAAAGGTTGATGGCTATTTATAGTCTAGGTCTCTCTTCTCTCTTTATTGGTATAATGGACTGCATACTCACATCTGGTTCTATGGTGTAATGGTTAGCACTCTGGACTTTGAATCCAGCGATCCGAGTTCAAATCTCGGTAGAACCTGCATATAAATAATTGTGCATGACTTTCTTTTTAATTTTTTTTTTCATATATTTTATTAATATAATATATTTTCTATTTTGTTTTTGGTTTTGTCCCTTGTCAAGTTTGGCTTATCGCAACATTTTTGATTGACAGCTAAAATTCATTTTTTTTTTTCTTTTTTTTTCCTTTTTTTTTTTTTTGATTGCTTGCCCATTGAACGTAGCCGATAATGATGATGGGCAATGATGTTGTTAGTTTGCTCTAAATTTCCAAGATAAATCAAAAACCAATATTGGTCACTACCCGGCTCATGGCTCATTATCTTGCTAATCAAACTAACAAAACTGAAATACAAATAAAAAAAAAGAAAAAAGAAAAAAAAGAGGAAAAAAAACGGAATAAAAGTGTTTGGTTTATTTGCACAATCGCCATCATGATGATGATTATGATGGGAGACCAAAGACCACCCCGGAACCCAAAAAAAAAAAAAAAGAAACTGATTGAAAAAGAGAAAGAATGAGATGGAGATAGAGTATTGAATGAACGAACTTGATTTGATTTTGAGTGCGGTGTGATTTTTGATTTGTGTCACGTGATAACTCGAGAGCATTGCCTTTTTTTTTTTTTTTGTTATCGATCCGCTATAGAAAGAGGGGGAGATAACCAAAAGAGGGTTAGTTAGAAGTTCTCTAATGAACTTGCTGTAACGGATGGATATATGTACATATAATATACATATATGTTTTGTAAGAGATTATCTAGAAAAATAAAAAATAAAAGGGAAAAAGGTTATAAGACTTCCCAGAAATACATATGTATATCCATTCAGATTACCTAAAGTATTGCAAATGAGAGTTTAAAATTTGTTTCCTTTTCGCATTTGCTTGTCAAATATAAAATTTATTTGAATTTTGTACGTTTTTTTGTAGCCCCTTCTCCCTCCTCTCCTTCTTTATATGTGTTGAAATCTACGTTTCATAATCAAATATCTTTTTAAAACTTTGCAAAGAAAAAAAAAGGTACATTGATTTTCTACAAATCACATTCTATATATATAGGTATATATTTTTATATATAGTTAGTTCTTAAAAAATCTCTATATTTCTTTTTAAATGTTTTAATGATTATTAACAATCTAATTTTATTTTTTTTTTTCTTTAATCAAAATACTTTTAAAATTTTTCAAAGTCTTTTTATAATTTTCATTTTTCTATTAAAGCAAATGATAAGTGTTTTTTTTTTTTTTTGGTATTTGTATATACAATTGTTATGCAAAGTAGCTAAGCGTATAGAAACTTCGAACTCTTTTTTTTTTCTATTCACGCAAAAAAAATTTTTTTTTTTGTTGTTGTTTTTTTAACCCTTTTAAATGGTTGGCAAACTACAAAACCTAAAACTGGCGCTTAGCAACACACACAGAAAAATAAAAAAAAAGAAACCAAACTTCAAGGCCACGCAGGGCTTTGGCAAAAAAAAAAAAAAAAAAAAAAAACAGAAAAAAAAAAAAAGAAATTAAAAATGAAAACAAAAAAAAAATTTAAGCAAAAAAGTAAAAGTTGTCTAATTCTACAAATGGATGAAAATACACCGGAAATGTCGCGTTACTCAATTAGTAAAAATGCCTACGAGAGCTGAACATTTGGCAGTTAGGCAAAAAAAAAAAAACCTCTATGGACATCGACATGGACATGGACATGGACTTGGACATGGTCATCATTATAACGAGATGTACAAGTATGGCAGCAGCATGTGGCAGACATAGATAACAATGGAAGACAAAAAAATAAATAAAATAAAAGCAAAGGAATATTTTTATACCTATTATAAATCACAATAAGTTTATAATATAATATATTATTATATTTAATGCAAAGTTATAAAAATTATAAAAAATGTATATACTTTACTTATTTGTTAAATAAAACTTTAGCAATTAAAGCAATTATTGTTCATATCCATTAAACATTTTCTTTATATATTTTAAAGGGTATCAAAAAAAAAGACTTAGCAACAGCAGCAGCCACTTGTTGGCCCAACCGATGAAAATTGCCTACAACTAAGACCCCTCAACTGTCCCCTCTTATCATCAAACACTGCCAAAGACAATTGTTGCGCGTGTCAGATGAAGCCAATCCCCAAACTCTTCTCTCTCTCTCTCTCTCTCTCCCTCTTAAAGATTTAAGCTACCTACCTATCAACTTGGTAGGTACCTACCATAGGTAGGCTGCCATCCTCTTTTAGTAGCAACAACTATCCGTTACAACAATGTTCATTCATTTATAATGAATTTCAACATTGAAATGTTTAAACAACAAAATTATTGTTGTTAATATTGTTGTTGTTGTTGTGTTAACTTAGCCTTGTCCGCAGCATCTTTTGCTATATTAAAGAAAATTCTTCCACTAAATTGATGCCTAAAACCATTCATTCATTCATTCATATTCATGTCGTCTGGCTGTCTGTCAGGAATAGCCATTATGGTAAAACGAAATACAGTAAGAGAGTGGCGGAATGGTGGGGGGGGGAGGAGGAGGTTGAGAAGTGTAGGTAACAGAGATGGGATGGGCAACTGGTGTCTAAAAGACATTAGTTCGTAACTTAATTAATGTTTTTGTGTTAATTGCCAAAGCTAAAAAAAAAAAACAACAAAAAATTTGAAAAGAAACAAAAACCAAATTATAATAATAATAAAAATAAAAAAAAAAAGAAGGAGCAACTAATTAAAAGAATTTTATAGGAATTGCTTAAACAAAAGCAAAAATATAAATAAAATTAAATTGCAAATAAATTCATTAAACGATAAATTAGTTGAACAAACAATGAAACAATGAATAGTCGATATATACAGTTAGATATATAGATTGAAAGTGATTTCTCTCAGTGTAGAGTGGTTAACACTTGAATTAAGCCTTAGGATAATAAGTTTTTCAAATACTAGTAGTAAGGGAAAGGGAAGGGAAGGTTAGAGAAGGGGTTGGGGGGTAACCATATATATATATATAATGCATCATCAATATTTCCCCCCCCCTCTCACTCTCTCTTATAAGTTGATGAATTATGTTTTAGTTTTTCTTGTCATTTCTTTAGGCATTTTTTTTTTGTTGTATTTTGACACTTGTTGAAGGTCGAACAATTCAATTATACAGATATATATATATATATATATATATATATATATATATAAATTTGGTAAATTCTGTAAATGTCAAAGGTAACATTGATGAATAATTCATTCATATAAAATGCTTATGCAGTTGTTGAATACATTATAAATAGAAAAAAGAGAAAAAAATATTTTTTTATTCTTTTTTTCGAAAAAAATTTACCAAAAGATTTTTTTTTAATTTTAATCAAAAAAATAAATAAATAAATTTTTTTTAAAACCAAAGTTTTAACCAAAAAAAAAAAAAATTATTACCAAAAAGATTATTATATTTTTTTCTGCTTTTGTGGCAAAACAGTTATGGCCATTGGTGTCATAATTTTTTTTTTTTTTTTTTTTTTTTTTTTAGCAATTTACTACTATTACTACTACTAAGTAGGCTATGTACTAGTTAGTTAGTTAGTGGTTAGAGAGGGAGTGGTGATTAATAACAACCAATTAGCTCAGCTACCGCAAAGAAAAAAAAAAACCCAAACACAAAAAATGCCAAAACCAAAATGCAAGCAGCCTACACACAGTGAGATCTAGGCAGTGGGAGGAGGGGGGGAAAAGGGAGATGGATTTCAAAAATCGATTCATGTAGCTGGCACTGAGTAAGCTGGTCACCGATGACGCCATCTGGTGGGCAAATGTTGTCACTGATTTTGTGTGTTTTACGTCTCCTTCACTTTACTCCACTCGCCTCCACTCCACTCTACTTGTCTGGGCCTGGCTAGAAAAAGACGCATTTGGCCATCATTTAGTGCAGGTTTTTCTTGGTTGCTTACCAAACAGCAAGGGTGTGTGGTGGTGGTGGGGGGAAATGCATTAGCCGACGTCTGTATACAATTGAATGCATGATTCATGCTTTGGTAGTTTTTTCTCTTTTTTGCATTTTGCCCTCGATTTTTGTAGCCTGGCCGAAACGAGAAAAGCCAAAAACAGCAAACAGAAATCTGTATCTATGTTAATATGGTCAAGTGCTTTATTGTCTGAGCAATTGCTATGAAAAACCAAAAAATAGGCAAAAAAAAAAATCATATATTCAAGACATTTGCTTATTGGGTGGCGCCATCTATAATCAATATTGTAGAAAAATGCCTTGACTTCAATTGCCAATTGAGAAAATTTTTATTTCATTGTGCATTATTTTGGAAAAAAATTAATGCTTTTTGCTGCAGGCATTGTATATCTCGGAATCATCCCGATCGGATGACTATATCATTTATCTCCCATAGGAACGATCGGCCGTGAATGAGCTTTAACCTCAATAACTTTGTTGTTTTTCAATGAAATATCCAGCCAGTATTTGTGAGTTTTATATACTTTGTAACACCAAGTTTCATTAAAATCGGTTGACTATATCATATAGCTCCCATAGGAACGATCGGTCATGAATATAGATTTCGAGCAATAACTTGGTTGTTTTAAAAGCGATTATCACAAAATTTGGTATTTATGAGTTTTATATACTTTTAAACATATCTGGGAAGTTTTATAAGAATCGGTTTACTATATCATATAGCTTCCATAGGAACGATCGGCCAAAAAACTAGTTTTAGATGAATAACTTGCTAATTTTTGAGCGTTTCTTACGAAATTTGGTATGTGTAAGTTTGGTATACATAGAAATGTGTTTACTGAGTTTCACTAGAAACGGCCGACTATATGATATAGCTTCCATAGGAATAATCGGATCAAAAAAAATTTTTTAATAAATAGTTTGCAAGGTATTCAAACTTTGGCATGGCCAAAGTTAGTCCATTCTTCTAGTTTTTAGCTATAATAATAATGAAATAAACTTAATTTTTGCCTTTACTTTCTAAGATTGTTTTTTTTATAAATATTTTTTAATTTTTAAGTTGCTTGAAAACAAAGTAAACCTTTTTCGCAGTAAGCCCACTTCCCCTCCAATTTTTTTTCTTCTGTTTTTTGTTTCTTTGATTAAACCTTCAAACCAATTCAAACACTCCCCGTACATGGCCCCGGATTAGGCCCAAAACATTTCATACATTGTCGTTTTCGACATCGTCCCGTGTTTCTGTAATTCACGAGCAATTAAACCACAGCAAAAAAAAAAAAAAAAAAAAAAACAAAAAATTAAAAAAAAATAACGCTTGGCAACCAAACATAAATGAAAAGAGAAGAAAAAAAAGAAACACTATATATAAAAAATTAGAAACTAAACGACAGACAGGAACTATAGCCAAGTATAGAGCTCACGTCTTAGACTGTCTTTTAAAGATAGAACAACGACCCTTAGATACCCTGTAATAAATTATTAAAGGAATAATACAAATAGAGAATTAAAAATTGGAATATATTTTTTATATATTTTATTATTAAAACTGTTTGGAAAATTAAAAGCTTAAATATTAAAAATTAGACTTGAGACTTTTGATTAAAAGAAAAGTTAATCAGAAGACCCTATATATATATATATATATATATATATATAAATATATATATATAGATTTATATATGATATGTTTTTTAACATTTTCTATATGTGCTTATACCCAGAAATTTTGCAGACAAACGCTTAGCTGGCATATGAAAAGTCTTGATCAGTTTTGGTCAGCATTCATTAGACGGCGCATGCGCAGGTAGGCCTACATTTAATGTAATTATCAATGATTAATGAATTACTAAAGCAAACATTGTCGATTTCGAAAAAAAAAGAAAAAGAAACAACTGTAGCAGCAATATGGTAGACAGAGCAAACTGTGAATCGCATCGCACCACTGTCTAATGATTTCTAGAGGAGAGCAAATGTCTTTGTCAGGTAGATCGGTAGGGTAACTTATGTACCTTTGGACCATAGATATGAGGATGTTCCTTTTACTGCCGCCGACTTTGACGCTAAAATTAACACAAATCCTAGACTTTAGCTCTAAATTGTTAACTCCTACCTTCTCCCTTTCTCTGTATATGTGTATGTGTGTGTTTGTGTGTTACCCTCCCTCTTTGATTTAATGGCCATGCAATTAGCGACCTGGCACTTTTGCCATTGACTTGATAGTTCCAAGTAGTTCAAGTTTTTCATCTTTTTTTTTTTTTTTTGCCATTAGCTCAAGTCGGGATCTTTTTTTTTTTTTGTTTTTCTTTTTCTATTTTGGGGCGGTACTCTTGGACTAAGAAGAACCATGGTCAGGTGTGTTATTGTTCTGTTTATCTCTTTCTTTTTCATTTTCGTACTAATGATTTTGAAAATGAAAACAATTAACCACCGTGTGAATATTAAAGAGAAAGAGATCTCTTACCATATGACCCAAAAACTGACATCATTTATGGACCATCTCCAAAACAATATTCAGAGATCTATAATCAATATATATATATATATATATATATAGATAACTGTAAGAAATGGATAGAGCTAAGAAATTTCATTGCAATAATAAAAAAAAATATCAAAATTACAAATATCAAAGCATTCTGTTTGATTATTCAATTGTAGATTTATATATATGTATGTATAAAAAATATCATATTCCAAATCAATTGATATTTATACATATATATATATATATATTTATATATATATATATATATATATATATATATATATACAGTTCTTTAAACCAGTTTATTAATTTATTATTAAATTATTTTAAATTAATATTATTCAAAGTCGCCTAAAGTTTTTGTATTAAAAAACTATTTTAAAACTTTCAATTTTCAACAGTCAATTTCATGCAGTTTTTCATCATTTTGATCGTTAAAAATTTAAAAAATCCGCTTGAAAATCAGTTTTTTAGACTTTTGTGCCAATTTATAGATTGGTTTTAGAGAACCAAAAAGAGATAAAGTTTTTTAAAATCGTTGAAAATCGTTGACTGAATTAGAGTCTTGTAAAATTGAGACTCCTTCAAAGGATTCTATTGAAGTGCTACTTATGTGTCCCCTATTTGCTTATCCATTCGTCAATTTCGAAAAGTCTTACCGCAAAGTTAACGCTAATTTCTGAAGTAAAATGTTATATAAAAAGTAAGGAAATTATTAAAAAATATTAAAACAATTTTTAAAAATTTTGACAGTTGTTAGAAATTGCAAAACTTGGGTCAAAAAATAAGTTCTACGATTTTCTATGACAATTCAAATATATTATTTCGAAAAATATATTGAATTACATTGACTGAAAACAAGACTTATATAAGTTGAAGTATATTCAGGAAACCAGAAAATTTTTAGTAGGATCTTCTGTAGCTAAACTATCTAAGATATATATGTTTATGGGTAAAAAATATTAAAGATTAGATATTAATTAATAATATATACTTATATCTTAAAAAAGGTATTGACTAATTGATTTTTCATGCATATGATAAAGCTTTTGATCAAGACAAAGTCAAAAAAACATTTAGACTGGCGAATTTGGAATAGAATCTTAGTATATCTCTCTCCCTCTCTCTCTCTCCCTCTCTCTCCAATCAGTATATTTGTTTGTATATAGTAAATATTTTATATATAACAGTTTCTTTTAAAGCGAAATGAATTTATATATCACTTTACATTAAGGTTTAATATAATTTGTAAAATCTGTTTTCCAGATAATGCTACTGACCTTTGCGTGCCCCAAAACCCCTCCTACTGCTTATAAAGTTCATAAACTAATGCAAAAAACCAAAAGCAACAACCACAAAAAAAAAAGAAACTTCAAAATGATATGAAAACTATAAACTGTGGCAAATAAATTTAAATGAACTCGCACACGGCACCAAAAAGACCAAACATATGTAATAAACGAAACAACCCCCCTTTTTCCCTCCTACTCCATAACAACAATAAAAATATATAATAAAAATGCCACTTACAATTAACAAAAGACCTATGTAGGGTACTGTAAGGTAAAGGGGCTCAAAGACAATAAAAAAAAAATATATATAAAATAAAAATATCTACGCAGTTACATAAATTTTGGGAACTAAGTAGATTGGCTGGCTCCAGTTCTAGCTTTAGCTTCAGCTCTTTGTCACTATGAATGTCGTTTTTTTTTTGTGGGGGGGAAGGAGGAAAGAAGGGAATTCTTCCTCTTTCTCTAATTTTGATCTTTGTCTTGGGTTTTTTTTGGCAAAACCAAGAGAGAGACAGCGAGAGAGCTAACACAAAGCCAACACTGTCTAGTCTGCATGACAACAATCTAATAGAATTGTCCAGGCGACAAAATTGTCAAATATGTTAAGACGAAAATGATATAACAAAGAATTTTTATCTAGATAGAATAGTTATATATTGAATATTGAATATTATGTTGAAAAATATGATAAAATATCTATAATTTTAATATTTAAAAAGGGAAGATGAAAAAGTACAAAGTATTCTAATAATATAATATATATATAATCGTTTAAATCGTAGATTAAAATGTATTAAAAAAATTAAAAAAAAAAAAACTAAAATATATTATAGTAATTCTATAAATATGTTTTATAATGTTGTACAATTTATAGATCTAAATTTTAGTACATTAATTTAACACAAAAAAATTTTCTTTCAAAAATAATAACATTTTTGTTTTCCTGTTCAAAAATTAAATTTTTATATAAAAAAAAACATTTTTTAAGTGTGTTCTTAAAAGTATAAAGTTGGAGAACCAAAATTTGTATTTTTTAGCTGTTTAATATTTTAAAAATTATTAATTATTTTTTATTTTGAGTGTATTTAGATGTAAACATTAACAAAAAGATTATTTTGAAATTTAAAATTTGTATCATTATATTCTTGAATTTATTTACAAAACTTAAGTTAATAAAAAAACAGATTTTCCCATATTATATTTAAAATATCCAATTTTTATCTATTTAACAAATATATAAATACTGAAAAAGAATTTGATTAATTTTGAAAATATGTGCTTGAATTTATTTTTAAACTTAAGACAAATGAATATTAATTTATAACAATTATAAATAATATATAACAATTAACTCTCTAAAATTTAAATAAATGGTATTCTGAAATTTATAAAAAATTTTAATATATTTTTGAATTTATTTTTAGAACTTAAGACAATTTAATACAAATTTAGACCATGACTTTAATATATATACATAATATAGCAAACTTTTCTATATACATAACCTTAATATTATAGTAATAAAATTTTATTTTGTCAAAAAATCAAGCAATTATTAAATTTTTGTCACCTGTACAATATATATATATATATAGACACATATAGAATATTTAAAGCATTTCAAGGAATTTGCTTGTATACATATTTGTGGCTTGAGGTAGCTCCAAACGCAATTAAAATTATAAATATTTAAAACAAGCATTAGCATACTAGACCCACACACACACACACACACACACACACACACTGATTGAGGGAATTTTCAGTTTTAGTTTCGGGAGTTATAGACAGAAGAAAAAAAAAAACGAAAGGGGAAGTCACCAAACCAAACCAAGATCAGCCAATCACCCAAAAAACACACGCAAAGCGTGTTAAAGAATTTTTTATGACTTTTGAATTTAATTTTGTTTTATGTGCGGTGAGGTAAACTTGATTGTTTTTTGTCGATACTCTAACCTGAATTAGAAATAATTAATTTTCATAAATGGTTTGTTTAGGTTTATGTACTGTTAAAATTTGTTAAATAAAAAATTAAATTAAAACAATTATTTTTAGGTAATTTAAATAAAAAATTGATTATTTTATTAGACATACTTTATATTTTATGTCTATATTTTTTTAAGATATGTTAAAATCATTGAAATTGAGATTTTCTTTAAGAATATTAAAGAAGATTTAAATAAGAAATATATATTATTTATAAAATTAATTTTTAATATAATAAAAAGTCTTTAAACAAATGATTTAAAGATCATAAAAGGTGTTTTAAAACTTTAATAAATATATAAAAATATTTCATAAAATTTATAGAGTATAAATACTTTGGCTTTTTTCTTATTTAAAATTTTTGGTATTGATCGAATTTGTATTGAAGGGCTCCAGCATACAAATAAAACATTTTTGCTTAATTATATATGTACATACATATATATATATATATATATGTATATGGGATTGATCAATGACAAAGACCCTAAATATTTATTTATACATATATGTACGTGTGTGTGTGTGTGTGTTTATGTGTATATAAAAGGGGCAAAGGAAATTGAAAGTTATTTGCTGTTTAGAATTAAATTAGACATTCATCAAGGAAAAACAATTATGAACATGAATATATATATATATGTATGAGTATCTATATCTTATGCTTGATATATAATTCAACTTAAACTCGTTTTGTCAGCTAAGTGCTGTAATAAATATCTAAACAATTTGCATTTTATTACACAAATTAAAAGTATTTAATTATGTGCATACATATTTTCTCAAAAAAAAAAAAAAAAAAAAAATATTATTATGAGTTAGTTGACCTTAAGTCAGGATGAACAAGGAACAAAACTAAAGTAAAAGAAAAAAACACTGATATTTTATTTTTTTATATTTTATTTTTTAAGGTCAAACCCTTCTTCTTCTTCTTACCGCACATGCTAACCTCATAATTTATGGCGCACAATTCCTGTTCATTTTATTATTATTATTTTATTTTTTAATTTTTTTCAATGCAAAGTGCTCTCCATTCACAGAATCGCTCCAACTTCAGCTACAAAATCCAGCTCCATCTTCAGCCTCAACTTCAGATCCGAAGATCGCCCTTTATTTTTTTTGGTCTGTTTCCTCATCTTCGTCTGGTTCTGTTTTTTTTTTTTTTGTCCACATCTCTCGCACATCTTTCGTATTACTTAGCAAATTAATAACCATAAAAAAAAACGCACACACACATACACACACACAGACAAAACTTAATGCCAAGAAACGAAATCTTTAGTTTGCCCGTTGAATTTCTTATGAAAAACGTTCGTGAGACAACTGAGAGTAGGTTGAACGTACATCCAAAATATAAGCCATTTGGCTACTTTAATTTAACAAGACAACATTTAAGATACCCTACATAATGGATTTAACAATACTTTAATACCAACTTGCTTATGGGTTTCAAAGTTTGTCTTGTTTTCAGCTCGCTATGTATCTCTTTGCCATTTAGGCCCTCTTTAAAAGATAATATTTATCTTTTACCATATACGATATCATAGTTACCATATACCATAAAAATTTTAATAACAATCGGATCGATAGTTATTATGATATTAAGGAAATTCTATATCGATATATAACTTAAAATCTACAAACAGACAAAGATCAATTACTAATTGCTATTCCTAAATTATCTCCAATAAATACTTCATCTTCATAAACCCATCTAAACTTTAAGTAAAGGGTATAAAACAGAAAAAAAATAAACCTTACAAAATCCAAATAAATACAGCGAAAAAAAAAACAGATTAACAGAAGAAGTGCCGCCATTTAAATTTATTTACTTACGAGTGTGAACTTTATGCCTGGGGCGTTCGAATAAGCAAACCTTCCTTCCTAAAATCCCCCTCCTCCTCCGCTTCCACTTCCAACGACCTCAATCCATGCGCCACGATCGTCAACCGAATTGTAGTGAAACGGGGGGGAGCAACCTGCGACACACTGTTGTCAATGCCAAAATGTGAGGCAACGGTCACAAGACTCGTAACCGAATCTGATTCCGTATCTGAATCCAAATCATTGGTATATGGTATGGTATGGTATGGTATGCTTCCTGTCATCAGCAACCTTTTCTCACATAAAAACCCACACAAAAAGGGTTTTTTTTGAAAATGATAAAGAGTTAAGGTGAGAGGGTGTGGGTAAAGATTCTTTGCTTTGGTACCTGAGGTACTCGAAAATTGGCAACTACTAGAATACTCTCTGTCCTGAAGAGCCATGATTTTTCATTGGAATTATTATATAAGAAAAACAGAGATAGAAAGATAAATAGAAAGAGAAAAGTAAAGAGTTAATCCCCAACAAAACACAAAAAAAAGGAAACCTTTCTCAGAAGGACCTTAACTCAAATGTATGAGAAATTGGTAAAACTTTAAAGCTTAAAATCAGCTTAAAATTCAATTATATATGGACAAATGTCTATGTATATATATAGATATTGTATATGTATAGATATATGGCGAAAGATCTAAAAATTTAGGTTAGTATATTTTAAAAGGGCTTGCCCTTGCATTGAAAAGGATGTTTTTTTTTTTTGTATCTTTGGGGATATTATAAACAAAAGATGCAAATCTATTAAACTTGTAGTCCTGTAAATCCCATTGAATTTTAAATACTCTCCTAAGAGAATAAGTTCATTTTCTATTGCCATTTATATAAAAGATAATATGTTAAAAAACAAAAGACTTCAATACTTTGAAAGAACTTATAGAAGGAATTCTTTTATTTTTATACATCAATTTGTACTACACCAAATCGTTTAATATATATATATATATATATATATATATTATATATCTCATTCATGAACAAATCTAATGGCATATCATTTAATATTTCATTCACGTTAGAATTTATTCCTTTTCAATGTCCTTTTTCTTATACATACATATGTATATGTGGCTAAAACTAATACCTAAGCATTTATGCTCCATAGTTCTCAATTGGTTGTGATTTAATTTTGTTTTTTTTTCTCCTTTTTTTGTTGTTGTTGTAGAGAAAAGCTTCAAACGTTGCGCCGCCAATAAAATAGTTGGAAGTGACTTTGGTATACTCCCTGCTCCCCTTATTATCCTCTGTTCGCTCTCATCAGCGTCATTCTCATCGTCATCGGGGTTTCGTAATTTGATTCCAGTTAAAATGAAATGAAATCTTGTTGCCCTAAAAAGCAAAAATCCTAAAACAGAACATAAAGAGCATCAGTAGACTTAGCAAGGACAAAAGGATACCCTATAAACTTAAAACACTTGGCTACCTAAATAGATTGCAGATAAGTAAAACAGGTTATACAGTTAAGGCATGGCTTAGATATATATATATATATATATATAAGATCTATAGATAGATACAAATATACCCTTTCATCTACTGGGTACCAAGACAACATATCTTTTGGCGTTTCCTTTTGAACTACACAAAGTCGTTGCATCTTGGCGGCTTTTAAAGCTTCCTATCCCCTAAACCCTCTCTCTTGTCTTTGGTCAGAGTTTTTAGCCTTTTGGCCCTTTTTTTTATCTTATTTTTTGCTTGTTGGTTATATTTTCTTTTTTGTTTTTGTTTTTATTATTATTTCTCTCTCCAACCATTCCCATTTTATTTGAGATGAAAAAATTCGCACATAAGTCTTAAAGTTGTTTGGAGCCTACGCAAAAATACCATAGCCAAAATCAAGCTAAGAACACCCCGCCCCATCATCATCATTCCATTCCATTCCATTCCAAAGTAATCCCAAGCACAACCCACCAAAGATGGATTCCAAAACCAAAACCGAGACCGAGACGAGACTGAGCCGGTATCCCCCCTCCACCAAAGACGCACGTGCTGCTCCAAGTTACTGTTGTTGTACTCAACGGATTGGATTTAGTTGGCATTTTTATTCTCATAATTTATGCGACGCCCCAAACGGGTCATTTGCATACGAAATAATGTTTGAAATGGCATTGATTTGACAACAAACGCCGTGCGCGCCCCATCAAAAGATACAAAATTCGGCAGGTTGTATTACCAGCAACACTATATACTAAACACACACACACACACACACACACACACATGCATACATACATATGTTTAGACTAATTAATGAAATCTCAAATCTAATCCATACAATCACTAACCAAAAAAAAAACTAAGCAATCCATTCAAATTTTTCATCTCATTATTGATACATAAAATCTGCACACAAATATTATATATATTAATAGAGATGACAAAATTTGATACGATTGTCGATAAGTTATAGATTATAGATATAGAATTTCCAGTTAAACACGAACAAGTTTATTATAAATAATTAATATATTATTATTTAGATTTAAAAAACAGGTATTTTATTTAGAAAACTAATATTGAAATATATATATTTAAAAAAATAATAAGATATAATATTATATGATCCACTAATGATGTATATATTATACATATTTTTATATATTATATTATATATATATTATATAAGAATAATCAAAAAATAGTTTTTTACCTTCTTATCGATTGAACAATTTAAACTAATTATCTATAATTTAAAATATTATTTATATATATCTAAAATTGTTATTCCAAGTAGAAGACGAACGAAAAGATTTGACAAATTTAATAATTTATTTTTTAATTGATTTTTCCTATTAGATTTATATAATAAAGTATCTTAAAATAGGTTTTGGAATCTTTAGAAAATTTCATAGTTAATTTTCCAATTAATCAAAAAAATAGATTTATAACTAAATAAAAATATTAAAAAAATAAATCAAATTAGTTAAATAAATTTAAAATTTCCCAATTAATAAAAATTTAAAATTTCCCAATTAATAAAAATATAAAATTTCTCAATTGTCCAAAAATAAAATTAAAAACCTTTTAAAATTAAAAATAAAAAAATTTTAAAAAAGTTCAAAATTTAATTTAATAAAATATAAATAAAAATGTAAACTAAAAAAATAGTTTGACTATGTATTCAATATTTAAAAATAAAGAAAAAATAATATAAAAAATTAAAGAAAAAATTCAAAATGAAATTTTAAAAATATATAAATAAAAATGTAAACTAAAAAAATTAACTTGAATATGGATGCAATATTTAAATAGTAATTATTGAACATTGAAATTGAAAATTCTTCAAAACTTTATAATTATTTAAAATGTAAAACCATTAATAAAATTATAAAATTCTCAATAAACTAAAAATCAATTTTATACAAAAAGATTTCAACTTAAAACAAAAAAGTAATTCAACTATGTCCCAAATTTAAAAATAAAATGGAATATTTAGTTTTACTATAGCATAAATAAATTTAAAAAAATTGTAAAGATTTTGTAAAAATATGAAAATTTTTTTAATATATTATACATATAAAGAAATATACGATAGATATATAGGATAAGATTCTTATCTTGTATAATATATATATAAATATTTAAAAGATATTCTTTTTCACTTGTCATTTTGACCATCTCTAAGTGCTACATGAAGAGTCTTAAAGTCTGAGTTGTTTGGTTGCTATCGAGTTTTGTCTCTGTCTTTGCCATTGTCTCGTGTCTATATCAGCATCTCCGTATCGGTTCCTCTCCCTCACTCACCACTCCATTCAAGTTCAATGAAGTTTTACAGTCAAAGACAACGACAACGACAACAACGATGGAGACGACGACTACAACCTGTTGCTTTAAAAATGCTAAACATATGCATTGACATTCCTTAATTTGCTTAATAATCGTCGGCCGTTAAATGGCCTGGCAACAAGAGATCAACCTCTCAGATGCGCCAAGATCAAGAGCAACACTTTAGTTAAGGTTGGCATTTTTTCTTTTTATTTTCGTTTTCTTATTAAGTTGTATTGCGTTTTTTGTTGCCACACAAATTGGCAAGAAACGACAACTAAAATAATTCATTAGAGTTAAGGTATTTCATCTAGTATTTATAGAGTACATGTGTATCCTATTCTTCACGCTTGGCAATCAAAATGAAGAAGAATTTAAAAGAAGTTCAGATTCTATTTAGACTCTCTCGCTCTTTCTTTCTTTCGTCTTTCTCCCGTATTACTTTTGGACAATTGGCAGTTAATTGTTGTGAGGGCATAGCAAATCATATCATGTGTATATATAGAAGGAAGAGGGGGAAAAATAAAAATCAGTTTTTTTTGGTCAATATCTTTTCTCTTTCTCTTGGCCATGGGGCATTAAATCAAGTGACAATTGTTTAATAGAGATTCGTTTCCATTCAATTTGATACGAACTCTTGTATGATTGATTAATTGCCAATTTAATATTATTTGTCTTTTGACGACTGCCGAAAATGAGAATAGAAAACGTTAAATTATATATATATTATATATATACATATATATTATCTTTTGATATAAGGTGACAATTATAGCATTAAAGTACATCGACATTCTGTTTTCTTACTATTTCTGTTTAAAAGATTTCTAAACTCAAGTAAATTAGTTTAAAACTTGAATACTTAATAGTTACTTGTTAAAGGGTATATAAAGGTCTATTCTCATTTTTAAATTCTCCTATGTTAACAATGACTCAATGCCGAGACATGCCATTTCCTTTTGAGAGTAGATTCTGTTTCTGTATGTATTATCATTTAAAGATCTTAACTTGAAAACAAAATTTAACAAAAACTTTAAAATTCCTGAGAATAGAAGAACTGAACAAAAAAAAGGTTTAACTGATGTCACAATGTATAAGTTTTAAAAGATTAAATTAGGCAACAAAGTGTCGACTTAAAGATACTCTATATTGAAAAATCAAACTTTACTTTATTACCTTAAGTATATAGAGAAGGAAAACGAAGGAAATTGCCAGGGCTATTTGGCAAGCAAAAACGAAGATGGAATTTGAAGTTCAAAATCATGATTCAGATACCGACTTTGAATCCGAGTTGGACTCCTTTTTCTTGTTAACACACACACACACTCTCTATCTCTCTCTCTCTCTCTCTCTCTCTCTCTTTCTCTCTCTGTCTTCTTATACTCCAAGTGGTTTTCTAATGAAAGAAAAAGAAAAAAACAGACAATATAGAGACTACTTCCACGAAGAGAACATAAAAGGAACCAACACCAACAGGAATCGTATCGAACCAAGCCAATGACTCCATTAAATGCGGTTTTCTGATTTCATTATGTTGTACCCAGATCTTATACCATGTTGTTTGTTGTTACTACTTGAGGCAACAGGTTGCCAACCACGCCCATTTTATCCATGCATTGGGCACAGTTTACTTTAATTTGCAGGCTCTCTTTTTTTATGTATGGAAGTGCCTGTTTCTACATTTATTATGCGTGGCAGGAAAAGTTCACTTTGTATTCACAAATTAGACACAAGTTGACAATGCACATGCATACATACAGACATACATACTTACATATATATTATGTGTGTGTGTATGTGTCCCATTGGGAAGCATCGTCGCATTGCATCACTCAAAATTTACTTGCCATGTAAAGCATGACCGTGTGAAAAGATGCCGCCGTTGTTGTTGTTGTTGTTGTTATAGTTGTCTGACAATGATCCTGCGCGCCAAACCAACACACCAAACTCCACCTCCCTCTGCCCATTCCTCGTTCTACCACAAATCTTTTAACCACCCCAACCCACTCCTTTTTCATTACCACACATTGTACTTTTATGGTTATAAAGCAGCAAATGCGTACAACCAAAAAATAACAACAACCAAAAACAAAACAACAAATCAACAAAAAAAAAATAAAAATACCAAGTTGCTTCTTTTTCTGTTGGCAGCCACCACACCCCACCTTCATACCCTTTCTGCTGCAATCTTCTCCACTTTTGGCGCTGGATTTTTCTTCTTGTTATTATTGTTGTTGCTTTTTGTGCGTGAGTTGACCGCACAACTCGGCACTGGGCACAGTGGTGAAAGTAATGTAAATAAATTAATTGCATAGCATTTTAAAATCTAGTTTCGTTTAAAATAAAAATAACAAATAATAATTACTAGTTAAACAAACAATAAGTTTTTTACTTTTAAATTGAAAATTCGCAAAAAAAAAAAAAAAAAAAAAAAAACATTAATATAATTTATTTAAGATTAATTTTAATCTCATAAATTGATCATCTGTAGATAATATGCCGAAAACAAAAGTTTTCTTATTTTAAAGTATAGAAATCTAGTATTAAATCAAACCATTATATATGTGTACTTATAACGTTTTTCTTAGTATAATAATCAACTTATTAAATGGTTATTGCAAAAATTTTTAGTTTGTGGTATTTTCTAAAAATATTTTTTAACAGCTAAAACTATAGGCTACATACAACCTATAAGTCTGTCTCTACTATGTTTGTATGCTTTACCAGAATAAATAATATATAGCAATTTACTAAAAAAAAAAAAAAGAATTCTTTAAATTTTTGATTTAAACTATAATTTGATAAAGTTTCTTAAGAAAATTTACGATTAACTTTATTAACTTTGGCGACAAATAAACTAGTCTGTAATTAAAGGCTTAATAATGTAAAGAGTAACTTACAAATCATTCACTAAGACTTAATATTAAAGTTTCTAAACATTTATATAGTAATAAGACTATTATTTATACATTTTATAATATTCGTAAGGTATTTAAAATATAATTTTAATGTAGACGTTATCGATGCTAAACCTTTTTTATTTTAATTGTATTGAAAGAATACATTGTTTGACATAAGTAAAAAATATGGTTAAATTTTTAATAAAAAATAAACGAAATCCAAAACTGAAAACATTGTCATATGGAATTTGCTGTATAAACAATTATTTGGTGACACTGTTTACGCAGCGTGATGTAGGAGGAAAAGAACAGAGACAGAGGGGGGCGGAGGAATCGGTGGTGTATTGTATTAAAACTGTGACCGAGACAGTGTGTTAATGTGCAGGGGATTTGGGGGAGGTGCTTGACTGCGCCGGCCGGCCGGCAACTGCTGCTGCGACTTATATACATGCATACATATATATGTATGCATGTGTGCGTGTGTCTACTTGAAAGTCTGCACGCAATGCTGTGTGGCAAAAAGGGGAGGTGGTGGAGTAAACCAAAACGTATGGGGAGCTGCGACTTGGGGCATGAACATGCTAAGGTTAGGCATACACACATACATGCCAACTTACATACATACATACATACATACATACATACATACAGACATATGTACATACTCACATAGACGCTACCTCGAGTGGCTTGCAAGTCATGAACATGGTATGGAGCCCGCCGCTGTTGCCGTCGCCGTCGCTGTTGACGTCGACATCGACATCTCCGCGTCTCGGTAACCGTCTCTGGAACTCTCTTGTGTGTCTGTTTCATTTGTATGTATGCCTGGATCTCTCCACCCTTACTCCTCCCCATCCTCCCTACACAAAGCCCTCACTTACTTACTATCACTCTGTCTGTCTCTGTCTATGGATGTGTGTGTGTGCTCTGTTGTTGTTGGTTCATTGCCCGCCAAAAATTTTGAAGGCCAAAATAATATGAGATTTTTTTTTTCTTTATTTTTTTTTGCGCTTTCTGTTTAGCTTCTGCTTCTTGCTGTTGGCTTTTGTATTACTTTTGTTGTTGTTGTTCCTCTTGTTGTAGACATTTCAGGTTTTCCCTTTCTGGCAAAAAGTTTCTCTCTGTTTGTATGTACATACATATGTATGTGCGTCTGTGTGTGTGTTTGTGAAAAAGTATACGCACTTTTTTTTCTTTTGTCGTAGCCACCACCAAAAAGTTATATCTTCTATCCCTGAAAAGTCCTTTTTTCTACTTTTCAGCTCTTTAAACTGAAATTGAAAAGTTTTCACTTTTTTTTTTGTTGTTGCTGTCTTTAAAAGTGTTTGGGATTTCGGCTAAACTACACACACACACGCACACACATACATAGATACATACATATATAACTATAAATAAAGCTCCATAAAGTAGTCAAATTGAAACTACTTTTAGCCACTTGTAAAAAATTTGTTAAATTACCCTGTAAAATTTTAAGGTTAAAGAGAATATCTTGTTTATCAAATAGTCAAGACTTTCCTGGAGAGGAAGAGGGAAATGTTTAACAATCATTAAAAACAAAGTTAAATTATCCTTAAATAAGTTTCATTGCATTTTAATTTGGCTTATTACATTACTAAAAGGAAACTTTACCTTAATTAAGAATCAAGAATATTCTATAAGAAAAAGTACAGTCGATCCATGGGCTTGTCCTTTTCTCTAACAGCAGTTTTGTGTAGGGTTGTCAAAGTCATTGCTTAAAGAAGAGCTTTTACCTTAAAATCTTTTCACCTGATATACATATACACATATGTAGCTCCTATATAGCCATTATAAATAATGTTAAGTCGGCTACGTAATATTTTTGCAAGAGTATCTATTAGTCAATTTGTTTCATTTTTCTTTTTTCTTCTTTTTTTGCTGAGAAATTTTAGAAATCATCGATAGATCGTTGCCACTTGAGAGATCAGTTAATAGAGCTGATAAATGATAGATACAATTTCGTTTACCTTCCCCTAGCCACCCCCCCAACACCTTCCCACTACCTTCAATCATTCACTACGCACTCAATTTGCTATGTTTGTGCGGTGTCAAGAAACTCTCGAGTATCTAATTATATGGTAATACAAACATACAAATGTACATATAAATTACTCTTATTATGGCAAAACGCTTACGCAACCCAAAACGGCCGACCGAGCGACCACAGACCTCCTACCTCCCTACCTAGACCGATCAGCTTGTAGCTCAACCCCACAAAATGAATCCAAATCAAAATCCTACAAATACCGCCCTCCCCCAAAAAAAAAAAAAAAAAAATAAAGAAAAAAATTACAAAAAAAAAAAAAATGTTGTTAAAGCAGTATAAGTACAAGTCAAGTCGAAGTCGACAAAGAAGAAGCAGAAGAAATAAAGAAGAAGAAGAAGAAGCAGAAGAACCACCCGTTGTTCTATTACGCCATCGTGTTTCGCCAATCGGTTCTTACTTATACCCTATAGTCATAGAGAGAAAGAGTATATAAGAGACAAATATAGGCATTTGTGATTAAGCATATATATATATATATATATATTTTTGATCATATTCAATAAAAGAAACTGAACAGCCAAAAAATCGTTTTTCAATTTAAGTTTCAACATTGGCCTGTTATTAATAATTTGATTTGAATTTCAGTTTCCGAGTTTTGTACAGGGTATACAAAAGTCGACTGTATTATATTTAGTTTCGGTTTATAGTATAGGTTATTGGTTAAGGTATAGATTTGTATTGGCTTGTGGGGTTGGGTCGTCATGTTAATGAGTTAGTCAATGGTTGGGAAAGTTTTTACAAATCTCTTCTATCGAATTCTTTGTGTATATGTTTGGCCTCATGATCAATCATATGGTATATATGGTATAGGTATAGGCTATAGCATTTATACATATATATGATCTCATCGTGGTAGCTTTTTAATATATGAATGTACATATATGTATGTATGTCTCTTTTTAAAAAAAAAAAAAAAAAAAATTTCTGTCTTCTGCATATTTAATGGGTCAACACAGCAGCTGCGAAAACGATCAATTAATATGAATCATCATTCAGTTTTAGTAATACAGATACTGTTAATTGCTATATACCCCAATATTTTGATATAAGTTACGAAAATAAAAGATAAATGACCCTAAAAATTAACTTGGAAGGAAGACCTCTGCAATCAGTAGGCTTTTATATTTGCCATAATTAAAGAATTCTATTACTTACCTAAAACATATCTTAATTCCATCATAAGAACTTACTAAAATAATCTTTCTAAAAAAACCTTTAAATCAAAATTATCTAGCAATGATTTAACCGAATGAAAAATGTATTTTATAAACAAAAAAAAGATATTAACAAGAAATCCATTATAATATTTAAACATTAATTTACATTATTTTTTTATGGCTTATATTATTGCTTAGTTACAGTGGATGAGAAACAAATATTTGTACGTCAATTTTGTTTAATAAATTTTTTAAATACCAAGTGCCTCCACCGAAATTTTGCACATAATTCTAAACGCCCACCCACATGGAATCTATATTCATAATTCTTTAGATATTTGGTGAATCGTTGAGCAAATATACAAATATATATATATATATCTAAATATATTGCTGGACATTCCATCTAATTTGGGTGTAAATTGTGCTGTTCTAACAGAGATCGTAACAAAATCTTTCAAGCCATCTGGACATTGAATTACGTATACGCAACATGCGTTCATTCATAAAGACTTATGGGATAAGAGTATGATCCCATGGATCATCTACATCATCATTATGCTCATTCATCATAATCATTATCATCATGATCATCATTATCATGATTGACTACCGTACATATTTACGCTTGAATTGAGGGGTCTTGGGACGACCTAAGCTTAAACGGAGCATTCAAATTACGTAAATTGATCTGTCGTTTGTGATACACTATCAAATGTGAGTGTGTGTGTGTGTATGGTTGCTAGTGGAGGCGGCATGGTTTGGCCATAAATCTAAGAAAAACTGCCGACTAAACAGATCGACGGACTGACTGACCGTCCGTTTGTCCCGGATTGTGCGTGCGGCCTAGTAAATTGCCCAAATTTGGACGCCGTTTGCCTATCTACTATCTACTACCTATCTCTCTACCTAACGCCCGGCTCCATTCTGGCACTGCTCTCTTCCTGGTTCGTCTATTTTGATTTTCATTTCCATTTCGGTTCGGTTTGGTTTGGTTTACTTTGGTTTCGCTCTTGGTAACGAGGCAAATGGCAAACGGCGGCAACTTGTTTTTTTTTTATAATTTACAGTTTGACAACAAAGTGTTTACACAACGCAAAAAAGCATCATTTTTTTACTTTAAGATGAAAAAAAACACCTAATTAAATGATTTTTTAATTTTCTTTAAATTGAAGTAGGTTAGTTAAACTATTTACTTTTAGGACTACAAAAAAAAAAAATTGAAAATATTTCAAACAAGACAAGAAAAACAACAAAAACTAAACATTGCACAAAATCCAGCTGCCAACTAAGTCTTTACACATTTCGCTTTTTAGGTTCTTTCCGTCGTTATTTTTGTATTTACCGTTGTTTCCCGGAATTTTCGAAGCTATCTTCGGTGGCTGCTTCAATATGTTGAGTAATTTTGTCATAGTTTCCTAGAATTGGTTCGTTTTTAACCGCCTTTTGAATGTTTAAAAATGCCAAGCAAACGGATAAGTTTTGGTATGGCCCAAATGGTCTATTACTGGTCTACAATAGCCAAAACGGTTGTAGAGATCTCCAAAATGTTTTTACTTTCAATAAAGGCAGTATATAACACCCTAAACCGCTCCAAAAAGGAAGAAAGGCTAGAAACAAAGCCTACAACCTGACGGCCTCGGGTCATAACACCCAAAGCCGGGGAAATTATGCCACTAAGGGCAAGTGAAAACATAACCATTTCGACCAGAACGCTAGCCAGAAAGCTATAAGAGAAATGTGGCATAAACACATCCCGCGAAGATGTCCGGAAAGTCCTAAAACGGACCGGTTTGTCATCCAGTGTTACTTGTAAAAAACGCTTGATGTGGGAATCACATATTAAAAGGCGTTTAAGATTTGCGAGGATGCACGGAGGAAAAACTGATTCACATTGGGATGATTTTATAGTTTGTGTTGAAAGCAAAATGATGCTATAATATGAGGGTAGACCTAGCAGAGTGTGGCGAAAGCCGTTAAAAGCCTTGGATTCCAATAATAGAATTTGGTTTGGTAGTTTGGCAAACTTTCGGAAATGGTTTGGGGGTACATCTCGACGAAAGGAGTTGGCGATTTGTCGTTTATTGAGAACACAATGGATGTCCAACAATATTTGGACATATTGCACACAGATTTGGTGGCCAGTTCCAACAAATTCGGGTATTTTGTCGAGGGTAAACCAACTTTTAAGTTTTACCAAGACAATGATTCCAAGCAAAAGGAGCATATTGTGAGGTACTGACTGCTATATAACTGCAAAAATGAGTTGGATTCACCTGCCCAAAGTCCAGACGTAAATCCTATTCAGAATTTGTGGGCGTATCTCAAAAAAAGAACCGCCAAACGACATCCCGAAAATGAAAATAATTTGAAGACCATTATTTTGGAGGAATGGCTAAATATCCCTATGGATTATGTCCAAAATCTCATCAAATCGATGAATAGATAATTGGAAACTGTTTTAGAGCCCAATGGTGGCCTTACAAAATATTAAATATTATAAGTTTTTCTTTAAATCGATAGAATAAGTGAAAAAACTAAGTTGTGAAAACACTTAGTTGGCAGTTGAATTTTGTGCAATCTTCAGTTTTTGTTATTTTTTTTTCTTGATTGAAACATATTTAAAATTTTTTTTTTTGTGTTCCTGAAAGGGAATTGTTTAGTTAACATATTTTAATTAAAAAAAATTTAAAAAACCATTTAATTTAGGTTTTTTTTCATCTTAAAGTAACAAAATGATAATTTTTGGCGTTGTGAAAACACTTTGTTGTCAAACTGTATATGCTTCTTATTTTGATTTGTGCGTTTCTTTTGACTTTTGTATTTTGATTTCTTTTCGCTAGAATCTCACATACACATGTACATATATGTATGTATGTATGTATACACACACACGATTCGCGTAAACCTGGTCTTGGGATAGGCATTGAGGCGAAAAGGTATATTGAACTAGACACAAAATACGTCCAGATGACCTTGATTTTAATGTGATTTGTTAAAGCTTGATTTCACCATTTTGTTTAGCTTTCTTTTTGTTTTGCAAATTTTGGAATATTTACTTTAAGCTTGATTATACACACATTCTTCCGCACGTGTTTCATAATCCAGTGTTTCCTTTTTTATTTGAATATTCGTTTAAGTTCTTCATTTTTTCAGCATGTTTTATATTCCAGTGTTCCTTATTTTACTCGTTTAATAAGTTATTCCTTTGCTTTTCTCCATTTTCACCTTCTTTCTTCTTTTTTTCGCATATTTATAAGTTATAATAGTTGTTTCTATTCTTTTTCTTAAATATACGTTACAATTTTTTTATTCTTTCAGGGTGTTCCATCTTGCCGTTGTTCCTTTATTTGAATGATTGATCACATATTCTTCTTTCTATCCTTTTTTTGTCATTTTAGTATTTTCTAAACTTTTTTCTTTTGTTATGTTTTTGCTTTAGATTTAAGGGTATCAAATAGTCGATATCTTTTGTATATTTACCTTTTGTTACTTTCTTTATTTTGATTATGATACTTTTGTATCAGTTTCAGATTGAAACTTTTGCACGGTTTGTTTTGAAGCGCTTTTCCGCACACACACACAGACAATAAAGTTTTGTTTTCTGCTTTTCTCACTTGTTTATTTTGATTTTGATGTTCTGATTTTTCTGGTCTTCTCTAGTCTATTCTTCTCTTTTTTTCCATGGGTGTTAGGTCAATGGGACAATAAAAATTGGCATAATTATACAATGGAACAATGTGAGGCAAGGAAATAGAGTCTATGTGGAAGAGCTCGACTCACAGACTCACAATTAAACGGCGCTTGACTCTGGCCGCTGTGGAGCGCGACTCTCGTCTCGGATTGCATATGTATATATGTATATATATTTGTATATACATATGTTTGTTTGTATCAGCATGTTTCATTCATACATTCATTCATTTAAAAGTGAATTCATTCATATGTTTTTGGTGGCTCCACCTCCTTTTGCTTCTCATACTGCTTAACCACGCTCCAACAAGTTTCGTGCCACATGCACGACTTCAACTAGTTGCCGCTCTCTGATTGTGGGTGATTTCTTGTTTAATTAAAAAAAAAATAAATAAATAAAGGAAAAAAGAGAAGAAATAAACACATACACACACCCAAATACAAGAAGAAAAAAAATGAAATAAGGAAAAGAAATATATTAAAAGGCCAAATTGAATACCCCGACTGTGACACCTACGCTATACTGATACAAAACATACCCAGCAGGGGAAGTGACCTTATAAGATCTTATAAAATCCCACTTACACAACAAACAAATGGGAGACATATAGAGGGGGGAGGGCCGGTTTAAACGTTCAAATATTCAATGAGAACCATAATTTGGATGAATGAATAAAATGAATCTAGTCAAAGTTACGTTAAAAGAATCAAACAATTCTTTATAATTCTTTAACAGATATTCGTGGGAAACTTTTTCACTCACTCACTGATCATTAACCAGGGCTTCATACATTATTACTCAACACTAATAAATCAAATTCATAAACTATTTGTTCTAATCCCATCATAAAAGTCTGCGAAGCATCATTCAATATAAACAGAAGCTAAATCGGGAGACATAATTTAAATGTTCAGTCAAGTGATATCTTGAAATCATATTATAGGATCTGTTATATATTTTTAAAATAAGAGAATTTTATCTGAATAATATATTTATATTTTATAGTTCAATATAATTAAAAACAGCTTTTTATTTTTAAGCCCAATATAGGGAAATAAATAAATAAATAAATTTTACAAAATTTATAATTATTATTCTATTTTGTAGAGCATTCAAAATTACCTTATTTAAGTTAATAAATTATTAAAATTAAATTATTTAAAGTTTAAATATACATTTATAATATAATTGCCTTTTTTATTATTTTTTTATTTCCTAGAGCATTAAAAATATTCTTTAAATATAACATTTTCTTTTATTTGTTTATTTTATTTCCTAAAGAGTTTTAAGTAGAACATATTTAAATTAATAACTAAATAAAATTTTTTGAATAATTTTTTATCTCATTTTTTAAATGTTTAAATGTTTATCTTATAAATTTTTAAATACATATAAAATTATTTCCTTTTTTCTAGAGCATTCAAAATTCTATTTCATTTCTCTCTCTAGCTAATCTATTTATTATGCCCCATTTATGTACGAGTATGGTTTTTTTTTTTTATTTTAATTTTTTTTTTTATATTTTTTTTGCTGGTTAGCTCACCAATTTGTCAATTTAATTTGATTTAGCGCTATTCTTCTTTCAATAAAGTTTTTAGTTTTTATTTTTTTTTTTTTTTTTAATCAAGAGAGTATTATTATTGATATATTTTTATTTATTTGTTAAGCTGCGTCTTTTTTTTTTTTTTTGTTTTGTTTTATTTTTTTCTTGTGGTTTTTTTTTATAATTTTTTATTCGCACTCTGCAAACATAGAAAGAGAGAGACAGAGGGAGAGAGACAGAAAAAAAACCTCTTCATTCATAAATCAAAGTGCGACTTTGCTGGACTCCGTTTATTTAATAACAATTCAATATTGAAATGCCTTGCACGTGACGTAGTCGGGGACTTTTATATCTCTTAATATTATTATTATGTATTTTTTTTTTTTTTTAATTTTTGCTTCTGCTTCTTGCTGTTGCCGTACATTGGCCCCTGTGAGTCTTTGATTGAGGTTTGTCTTGGGCTTTGGTTAATTGTTTGTATATACATACATACATACATATGTAGATTTGTATAGATATATATATATATATATATATATATATATATATATGTACATATACATATGCCGTGTGCCTACCTCAAATGGCCAACAACTTGAGGCCTCATTTGGTTTTTTTTTTGGCATTTTGGCCTTTCCGTTTCACGTTTATTGTCTGTAGTTTAGTGCCAAATTATTTGCCCCCTCAAAATGTTACACAAATGTGTCTGTGCCCATTTAGATGACAGCACCCACCAGCAACAGCAGCACCACCTGAGACCTGGATCAATTGTTGCCATCCATTGTCAACGTGGGCAGGCAGCCAGGCGCCCTCCTCATCAACACTAAGCTGATGAAGATCAATTTTTTTAAATATACTATATAAGAATACAAAATAATAAACTTCTTTTGTTTATAGGGTATTTTATAATTCGAGACATTAATCAATTTTAAAGGGTCACTCAATTTTCCATTGACTGAAAGTCTAAGCCAACGCCTACTAACAAAGTTGGTTGTAAAGTACTACCTTTAACCGCCATCTGGAAGTGATTTGCATAATTCAATTGACAGCTGACGTATGTTTATATATATATATATATATATATACATCTATCCCTTTCGCACTTTCTCTCAAACCACAATATTGTTGATTTTTATTTTTAACACGTTTCTTGTAGGCTTAGAATTTGTAGGCGGGTATTTTTTTCTATTTCTACATTTTAACCGCTAAATTTCCACTAAGCTATAAAACAGCAACAACAGCAACAAAATTCTTATGCAAAATTTTAAATGCGTGAAATTCCAAAAGATTGCATAAGTTGTTGTTGTACCTATTGATTGATTGGAAATATGTAGCCTTATATATTCTATATCTATATATATAGAGTTCGTATTCAATTCTATGAATGGGACAACAAGTTAGTCTAAATGCAATTGGCGCTAGAAATTCTTGTTAACATGCAGAATGAGAAAACAAAACACAAATAAAGAAAAGAAAACAAAACAAAACAAAACAAAAATTGATTTTTTCAATATATTTCAAGTTCAGATTATGACTTAAAGATACCCTGTATATGGTAAGAGAAAGGGTTAGATTAAATTTTTATTTTCATTCCATTTTAGTGTAGAATAACAAAGTTTTTGTTACTTTTTGAAACAGTGTTGTAAAGTGTTTTGTGATTCAAGAGAAGCAGAAAAGGATTAAACATTTAATTTATTATTTTGTATTTATATGGAAAATTTAAAGCGTTTTTTAATAATGAAAACTAAGCTGTAATTTGTTAATGGATTATTATGTTATGGCTCTTTCTCTCTCTCTATCTCAAAAGGATATTCTGAAAGTTTTCGAAATTCTTCTTAACACAGTTTTTTTTTTCAAATAATTATACTTATATCTTGTACCTTTTCATACACTTTTATTCTAAAAAGAATTTCATAAAGCTTGGACATAAGACTTTTCAAAATATATAAATTTAAATGTTAAAAAGTAAATTAATAAGAAAAAAAAATTTATTAAAGTTTTTCCATATAATAACAATAGATAATAGAACTTTGAATTATATATCTATTAATTTATCGGTTTCATATTACAGCATCTTATAATGTACTCCTAAAATGGGGCGTATACTGGGTATTAAAAAGAGAGAACCAGCTGCCTGGAAACACAATTGTTATTCTTATGAAATCAAGTTTGGATTACTTAAGCTCTCGGGGGGATTTGTGACGCATTTGGGAATTAGCAATTTACATGCCTGAAAAAAGTTTGAACGAATCGATGATGATGCATCCGCATAACATCGAGATATATATATATGTATAAACAATACTGAGAATTATTCACAAACGATTGGTAATGAAAAGGATGCTAAATAATGATGATGTAAGATCTAAAATAAAAATTTATGCATATATGCAAATACTTCTAGTCAATATTCAATTTTTATGACATTAATGGATCAATAATAGACAATTAAATCTCAATTGCAATTTAAATTTGAATGCAAGAATAGTTACAATACGTTTTTATATACATATCAATGATATATTATACTATATAGTATATATATATACAGACAAATGAATAATGTAAAAAGCAAATTTTTACTTTATGCTTATATTTTCTTATTAACAATCTTTTTAAGTTAAAGCTTTTAGTTTTCAATTATTTTTTGTATTATGGGACATAAGTAGAAATACAAATAACTGTGCATTTATGACAAAATTTTCTATAAAAGTCAGCTTAATAAATGGAATCTATTAAAGTCTAGAAAAGTCTATTAAAAACTTCTTAAAACAGCTATTCGAAAAGTCGTCTAGAACTCTCTTCTCTCAGTACTGAATGATAGAACAGAGAACGACAAATATTCTGTACACAATAATATTATATAAGGTTTCAAATATTTTTGATATTTTTTAAAGGCAAGTTTTTGCTACACGATGGTACAATTTCATACAATATCTGAATATACTTTAGTGATATTCTCTTTCCAGCACAAGAACTGCCAACTTAAAGCTTTTAAGCAATATGTCTTGGTATGTGCTTGCTATATGAAAATTACTATAATATATAATTTTTCTATAATATTATAATATGAGAAAGATAAAATATATTCAGTCAATATATATATACATATTATATTCAGTTACTAAAATCATCAAACTTAAACCAAAAAAAATCTTTTAAATTAAAAAAAAAGTAAAAAAATATATTTAAATTATAAATAATATTATATTTAAAATTTATTAGTTGTTAAATAATGTCCAAATTTAAGGTGCAAATATTTATATATTTTTAAAAAATTTTTTTCTTAGTTGTAAAAATACTTGATAAAGGAAACATTATTAGTTTCCAGCTTGAAAACTTGAAAAAGCCTTTTTTAAAGATTTTTAAATATTTAATCTTCAATCTAACTCTTAAAAAATATATATATTTACTATATAAACTAATTAATAAAAAAAAAGTATCTCTTATCTTTTTTTAATAATTTAAAAAATTTACTTTAATACAAAAAAGAAATAAAACAAATAAAAGACAAGAAGTTTAATTTTCTTAAATAAATGCTGATGAGATTAAACTAAACAAGTTTATTATAATATATACATATGTATATAGTTGTTTTAGCAATATCATTTTAAACAATAGATTAACTAAATAAATAGTACAAACTGAAAAAAAAAAATAAACTTAACAGTCAATACTTATCAAAAATTTAAAATCCAATAGCTTTTAACTATCTACTTTCGATCTTAATTTTCAGACTTGTTTGTTTGTTCACTTTCAAATTTCAATTTTGATAAAATGAGAAAAAATCAAAATTAAGTTTGTTAGTTTTATTTAATACAGTTAAATGTATACCAAACATATATACTATATATATCTGTATATATAGTTTAAACTGCGCCATTTGATTGCGTATTAAACACATAGCAAATGCTCGGCCCTCTCTCAACTTATCGCCACCCAAAACTCAAGGCTATTTGGCTATAGTTATTATTTATATATATATATATACCTACTTTTTTTTTTTATTGATGAAACCCGCCCCGAAAGTGCGTCGCATTTTGTTTAGCAAACAACGCAGGTGAATTCTAAACCAAAGACCGGACCAGCTCTATATCTCTATATCTACCCTTACTAATTTAGCCAAGTTTATATGTTGCATTTGTGTTAGCTTGTGTTAACATTCGTTAGATTGAATATCATAAAACTGGCAATTAGCTATAAAAATTTAATAACATTTTACCTAGATCAATAAAAGTTTATTAATTTATACAATTTTATTTTATAAAGTAGCAAGTAATGTAATTTATCTTTTAGCTATAAGCTATATCTTAGATAACTGTAAAATATATAATGATTAATCTGTGCCACTAAGTAACTTTACCCATTCAATGTTAGAGTATAAAAGTGTTAGAATACCTAATGCAAAAAATTATTAAACAAAATAACAACGCAAATTGCAGATTGAATTGATATAGTTTTTTTTTTTGTTTGTGTTTTTTGATGTTCTGGTTTTGCGTTCTATATTTTATAATTTTCTATCATAGAAATGCGGAATTACTTTTACTTAAATGGTTTTTGTTTTTGTTTTGGTTTTTTATTTTTTCAATTATTTCAGAAACTGGGGAAACGACACCTGTTCCACAGTGTCTATTCAGTTAAAGAGTTTTTAATCTTTCTTTTTTTTTGTTTTGTTTTTTTTTTTTTTTATTTGTGTATGTGTTCTATGGTGGTCAATTTCATGCGTTAATACCTCTATCACATGGACACGCGCTGTTAACCGGACCGGACCGGACCGGACCACGGGGCACGGGCCACGCATATTGAACAACAACTTCCGCCTCTAACTTTGGCAATGGGAAATGAATATTATGGAAAAGGGGATAACAAAAGAAAAACAAAAAAATGGGAAAAAGGGGAAGTTATTGGCTATGTTTGCTTTGGTTTGGTTGCTTTGTCCGGCTATTTGGTTGACTTAATTGCCAAGTTAACCCAATGCACATGACACTGCGCCTAATTGCCAATAACCAAATGGTTAAACATTCACACACACACACACACAAACACCAGAGATCCATATAAAGTGAATTCCTAATGATTTTGATGACCCTTTTGTGGCAATAAGGGTAATAATATATCTTCTATATCAATATGGACTAAAATATGCCTATTATACTTTAACACTAATTTTATAATAATAATAATAACAATAATACTTTTATATTATACAATCTGATTATCTATATATAATTAAAATTGATATACCTATAGTAATAGAATGAAATATATATATACATATATATATATATATTAGGGCGGGTCAATTTGTATGAACAGAAAAAACGTGGTAAGTGTATCCAAGAATCGGATTCTACGAAGAATTCTAAGAAAATTTCACCATGAAATTATATTTCTAAAAGGACTTCCTAGCTTCCGCTGAGCAGGCTACAAGTATTTATAAAAACCTTCTTCTTCTAAATAATATATAAACTGTTATTAAAGTAGTTATAATATTTAATAAGCTAATCAAATAAATTTTTCTATATTTTTTCCATTAAATAAACCACTAAATTGCAAATTTTTGCAATACTTTAATAAAAAACTTTCTCTGAAAATGAGTTCATATGGCAAAAATTAAGTTACTGCTCCAATTTAATGATTAAAAATTAGATCAAACAAATTTAATTATACCCTTGCTCTTAGTCACTCCCTCTCTCTCTATATCTCTCTCTAGTTGTTTCTAACTTTATATATATATATAGTTCTCTTTCTCTTTTCATAGATCGAACTATTATTTCCATTGTCACTTTTCGATCAATGATCACTTATTAAATCATCACTTCTAATTGGACATTATGCTATGCTATGATTTCATTTGATTTGATTTGATTTGCTTTGTTGTTATTGCTTTTCAATTGTTTTTACTTTATATGTATACACAATTTTATTATACTGGTCAATTGTTAAATTTAGAAAAATTTATTAGGTATTTTTTTATTTTGTTTTTATCCATGTCATGCCCTCTAATTGTTTTAATCTCTTTTTTCCCTCTGTCTCTATGTCAAAAAAAAATAAAAGGAACTCCATATTATCTGCTCACCTCTATGATACATAAAAAACACTTTAGCTTATACATATATACATATACATCTAAATGTATATAATAGGTATATATATGTATATATATACAAACTTTCACTGTCATATTAACCTTATCTCTGACGTTAAAAGATTATCAGTGGGCGTGAGCATATTGCGCTAGATCTGGCCATGAAATAGAAATTAAACATATAATTAAACCGTTTTAAACAAAACTAAATCAAACAAACCGAGCAGCAACAAAAAAAAGCAAAAGGCAAAATAAAAATATAAAAAAAAAACAAATTTATTTGCATACAAAAACGAAAATAAATAAGTTTTATATAAAATTATAGAACCGATCTGAAAATACTCTATACTTAAATTTAATAATAAATTTTCTCAGAAATAAATTTAAATTTTTTGGAAAATTTTCGAAACGTTTTGGAATTGTGTTTTGTTTTTATAAAATTTATACTCAATAAATATTAAATAATATACTTAATATTCAAATGTAAAATTTAACTTTAAATTAAAATAGATAAAGAAAAAAATGATAGATACTCTAGGAAAAAATAAGATAGATTTCTTTTTTGGAAAAATAAAATAGATTACTTTTTGGAATAGTAAAAATTAAAAGAAATATTGTTAAAAAATTGAATTTCTGTTTTATTCCATTATTAAGAATTATTTAAAATTTTGTAACTTTATTAAAAATATATAATATAATATTATATAATATTTCTCCAAGTCGAAAATAATATCAATTATATCTAACTTTAATAATAAATAAATAAACATAAATATCTATTTTCTCTTTTCTTTTCATTTTCCAATTTTTTTGCTTTTAAGAGATTTCTTTTAACTAACTTTACTTAGAAGTTTTTCAAGATGTCTGTTAAAATTTTTATTCAAACATTTTTAATCTATTTTTCTTACTTTTTTTTAATAATTTCAGTTAGTCTTAATTTAACTTAGCTCAGAGACATCAAAAAAGTTAAGATTCACTTAAGCTAACAATGCTAAATTTATAAATTATATATGCATATGTCTTCCTATTCCTTTATTACTATTCTATATACTCTGAAATTTTAGATGAACATATTTTTATATGTTTTCTATATGAATCTTGAAGATTAAGTAAATTAAAACAATTGTTATACAAAATTCTGTACTATTAGTACTTGAAAAACTTTAAATGATGTTTATTATATGTATTCTACATATTTAATTATATTTAAATATTTTAAAATACATATAAAAAACTTTACTGAGAATAAACTTAAAAAAAAAAAGATATCTAATAAAATATTTTATTGATTTCTTTTCTATAAAAAAATTATTTCGAATAAAACTTTTGATTATATTCTTAGATTAGTAAAGATTCCATATTAATGATAATAATTTAAGGTTTTTTAAGTTCTAAAATTTCACTACTTGTAAATGCGTTTCATCAAGGGAATCTTTACTGTAGTATAAACGCTATCACTGACCTTGCCGAAAGTTTTACTTATGCACAAAAGCCCGGAGCCACAAAATCAAATTAGAAAAGCAAATACTAAATTTTTGTAAATTATGCAAACTGACAAACGGACAAGGGAAAGGTTACTTGAAACTTAGCGTCAGCTGTCCAAGTAAGTTCAGTCCATCCGTCCGTCTATCCGTCCGTCAGTATGTCGTGATCGTCCGTTTGTATTTGGTAGAGAAAAGTATATGGAGGTGTTTTTTTTTTTGCCTTGAAGCGACTCTGGTTGCCAAGCCATAAAGTTTGACGAGGCATTTTGTTGCTTATCAAATACGGAAGCTTTGCCGCAACAAACTAGCAAACGTATACATACGTATCTATATATATATATATAGGTGTTTGTGTTAATATATAACAGATACTCTACACCATTAAATGGTTCATTGAACAGTTTTCCCTTATAAATAATATACTTTAAAATCGAGATTAAATTAATAATTATCTTTCATTTGTGTTTAGCCTTTTAGTTTCTTAAGTTTTATGGTTTTTAATTGATATGTAAACACTTTTGAGATATCATTAGTTAAGTTATAATAGAGTATAGAGTTTTCGGCAATGTTCAATGTTAAGACAGTTTGTGGGGACTTCTTTTCTTTCTTCTCTTCGTTTTCCTATTCTTTTTTTTTCTTCTTTTTTATTTCTCCATATGTAAATTTTGAGACTTGCATTTAAAAACTTGGTCAGTCTTTTTATATGTATGTTTGTTAAGTAGAACAAATTGATGAATTTATTTAGAATGTATTGAATTTCTTAAATGGTGACCCCGACGTTTTAGATATGCATATATATATGTATATACCTATAAGTATATATGTATATAATTTCGCATCGCCCATTATCAATTGTTTCTGTCAATTTGTTGCCAGCCAAGCTATAAGATCTTTTTTGTATTGTATCTAAAAAGAGAGATTAGCATTTGCCCTCGAAACAAAAACAAAAATGTTAGACAATAGTGTTCTATCAGATACAGGTATTAGAACCAATGTGTGTATGTGTGTGTGTGAGGTATAAGTAACATATATGTAATAGGATATGTTACGCTCAACTCTGTATATATATATATATATGTTCACTGACCTGTTTAGGCATATTTAATATATATTGAAATCAATCCACTGACATAAGCCATAGTGAAACGGAAGACTTTGCTTAAGGATATTGATAGGGTCTTAGAAATTGATCTATTTTAGTTTTAGTTTATGAAAATTGAAAACATTTTAAAGAAATAAAAATAAACTGGAACTAAAAACTAAAAAACCTAAATATTTATAATAAATTATTAAACTTATTTTGAAATGTTTCATACAACAATTTCTTTGTTTGTGTTACTATATAAGCATATAAAAATTGATTCTAAGAAAAGCATTATTAGGATATATAACTATATACATACATATATCAATCATATAGTATTAATAGATAAACCTTATTTAAGACTATTTAAAAGCAAACGATCAGCTTTTTGCTATTTAAACGATTTGGTTCCCTTCAATTTGCTACACTTAAAAACATATTATAATAGATAAATATATACATACATATATATATCTATATCTATTATATATATATTTTTATTTTTTTTTCTTTTGCAAAAATAAAAGAACGTATTGGCCTTTCGCCTAGAGTCAAACTGACTGACAATCATTAATCATCAATTGATACCCTCGCTATGAAACAGATGTTAAAGCAAAACTTTTTTCATTGTTCGAGTTTTGTGGCCTTTAACTCTCAGCTGGGTCCTTAATTACAGCAGAGTATCTTAACTTCATCATCATCAGCATCATAGACATTAGCATTTGGCATTAGCCTAGCAACAACTGTTTCTTTAGCCCCCCATGAGATCAGCAGCGCGCGCAAAAAAAATTTTCCACCAACAAAAAATAAAACAAAAAAAAAAAAAAATACACCAAAATAATACAAAGGTGTTGGCTCAGGAGCCAAAAAAAAAAAAATAAATAAATAAATATAAAAAAAAAGTAAAACAAAAACGGAATAATAAAAGAGGAAAGGAGAGAGGGAAAACAGAAACCGTTTGCTGCTTTTCATTATTTTTATCGTCTTTTTTTTCTGAGCTGCTCGAAATAGATTTGACCTATTTTCTGCAAAAAATAAAAGAAAAAAAAAAATATATATATATGCATATATAAGAAGAAAAAAACCTACGCACGTTCCTTTTCTTTTTTTTTATGGGGTTTCTTCTTTTAGTTCTCCTGGTTCCCGTTTTTGTCTCGCTCTTATTTTTTGTTTCACCAATTTTTGATGGGGCATATCAAAAAAATATTTAAATGGAATGATTATCATCATTCTTAGCCAGATTCATATCAAGTTAGGTATATAAGTTCTAAGAAAAAACCTAAAAAAAAAAACCCTTAACAAACAGATTAAGCTAGAGGAAGAAGATTAAGTAAAATAAATATAAAAATATTTTTAAACCTTTTTAGTTTTATTTGAAGATCAATAGGGAAAATATTTTTTCATTTATTTTATTTAATTTTTATCCTAATCGTGTATTCTTTTTCAGGCTCAAAAGTCTCAAATAAAATGACCATTCTATTAATTGTGACTGAAATCGCAAAGGGATCAAATAATTGGCTTAGGTGGCAACTCTGTTGATGCATGTTATACACAGCTCTGTTGCTGCTGTCTCTAAACAGCTGTCTTTTCTTGTATTCTTATTACTCAAGGTTTTCAAAGGATCAAAAGGCTTAAGAACAAAAGAAATCATCTTTCAATTACCTGTGACGGATTATAAAATTTGCTTAGATGGCAACACTGTCACTGCTTGCTGTAATCATTTATTTATACTTCAATCACTTTTCTTGTATTCTTACTTAATGGTCATTCAAACTAAAGTTGAAACCGCAAACGGATCACAAAATTTGCTTAGATGGCAACACTGTTGCTGTTTGGTCTAAACAGCTGTTTACACTTAAACCTCATTGATTCTTAAACTTATTTTAAGCACTTTAAATTGCAATTTAACATAATCTTATAATTTATACGGTATACAATTGTCGATATAGTATCTATTCCTAATAACTAACTATACTCTAATACAATGAATTGTTTAATTTACAAATACAAAAATTTTTGTATGCGTATACATGTGCCGAAATACAGAAATAGCTGAATTTCTTTTCTTTTTTCTAGTTTTTTTTTTTTATTGCTAAAATGCTCAATTAAATAGATATAGAAAATTGTAGATACACATGTATCTTTGTATATATATTTTTATTTGCATATATGTATGTGGATGTATGTGTGTGTGTATATAATAAAATAAATAAAAGCCTAAAAGTCTTGTCTAAACATATAGAAACGATCATAGAAATAGCACAAGAATTGTTATATTTAGCGCAAAAACCAAAAGAAAAAAAAAAGGTAAAGAAAGAACAAATTCAAACGGTGCGTGCATCTATGTATCTTTAAGATACACAAAAGGCAAAATGCTAAAGAGCATCTAAACACAATGAGATATATTTGTATATATGTATCTACAGATGCGGATTATATAGAGCCATTAGCATCCCAAAACACAGGGTGCAGTCTGGCCATATGTGTGCATAATTGCCAGATCCCTGAAACATCGTCTTACCCCCTCCACCATACCTTTTATCCCTTATAATAATCTTCACTACTTTTGTCTGGTTTGGTTCTGTTCTGTTCTGGTCTGTGTCTTCTGTGTCACGAAATGGCAAATTGCCTTTGAACTGTTGCTGCAAGTTTTATTATATTTTGTACAAGGTACTAGCATTTCCTCCCTCTCCTGTCGCAACCCCAGTCCCTTGCTTTAATACTCCCTCGTTAGCCCACACGCAAAAAAAAACAAAAGAAAGAAAAAGGAAAAAAAAAAAAGAACAAAACAAAGGTTTTTCCTAACCCGAGTATCGACCATGCGAATACCTTGTAAAATTGATAATTAATGGAAACTTATGGAAATTAAATAAAGAAATTGATCAACCTTATAGTTTATGAAGATATATATGTATATATATGTACATAATATATCTAAATATGATTGATTGTATATGGATTATAGAATACAAGAATAGGTATAATTTACTTTGGAAATATTTATATATATATATACATATCCAAGAGTTCAATAAAATATATAAAATTAAATCATCTAATTAGGTTTATATAATTAACAATTTTATTATTTATTATTGTATATTTTTACATATTTTTTTATATATTATTTTATATATTTTGTATATATTTTTATATATTTTTTATTTATTTTTATATATTTCTTAATACATGTTTTTATATATTTTTTTTTTATATAAATTTTTATATATTTTTACATTTTTGTTTTATATTTATTTTTATATTTTTTATATATTTTTTATATATTATTTTATATATTTTGTATATATTTTTATATATTTCTTAATACATTTTTTTATATATTTTTAATATATATTATTTTATTTTATATACATATATATATATATTTTTTTTTTTTTTTATATATATTTATATATATATTTTTATGTATTTTTTTTATATAAATTTATATATATTTTTACATTTTTGTTATATATTTTATTTTTATTTTTTATATATTTTTTTATATATTTTTTTTATATATTTTTTTATATATTTTTTTATATATTATTTTATATATTTTGTATATATTTTTATATATTTTTTATTTATTTTTATATATTTCTTAATACATATTTTTTTTTTTATATAAATTTTTATATATTTATACATTTTTGTTTTATATTTATTTTTATATTTTTTATATATTTTTTATATATTATTTTATATATTTTGTATATATTTTTATATATTTCTTAATACATTTTTTTATATATTTTTAATATATATTATTTTATTTTATATATATATATATATTTTTTTTTCTTTTTTAAATATTTTTATATATATATTTTTTATGTATTTTTTTTATATAAATTTATATATATTTTTACATTTTTGTTATATATTTTATTTTTATTTTTTATATATTTTTTTATATATTATTTTATATATTATTATACATTTTTTAATAAATTGTATTATATATTTTCAATACTATTCAATATTTTTATATATTTAATTACATTTGTATATAATTTTCTATATTATATTAACTTTACATACCCTACTTATCACCATTTAGTTACAGGGTATCAAAACAGAACATAATTTTCATTGTTTTTTGTAATTTGTGGCCTGTGCAACAATCTGTTGCAACATAACCGGCTTATATTTTATGACATCAAAAACAATTTTTTTTTTTTGCGACAGTTGGACTGATGAGGGAGACAACTGTAAATATGTATATATATACATATATATTCATATATCAATCAATCAATCAAACGCCCGAAAAGAGAAGACGTGATAAAAGTGATAAATTCACTTTGATAGCGGCGCCCAATACAAAAAGATAAAGAAAAAAAAGTTATTATCTTAATAAGAAATAATTATAAAACTAACAAAAATGTTAGTTTATTACATTTTATTTCAATTTTTAACTGTTTAAATTTTTTTGTATTATATAAAAAAAATTCTTTATTAGTTTTTTGGCAATATATCTAATACAATAATTTTACCTTCAATTTTGATTTTTTTTCCTAGATTTTAAGAGATAGATAAGAATAAAAAGATTTTCTAAGAATTCAAGTAAATCAATTGAAATAATTTTACTATAAAATATTTAGTATTAATTATAAATAACAATTATACTGTATAATAATTAAGATAAGTAATTAATAATAATTCTACTATTTAATAATTAATACTAATAATTATTTTATAATCAAAAGAAAAGCAAATTGTACTTATGTACACTTTTTCTACCCAGATAAAAGGGTCACTAAAATGTATGTAATAGACAAAAGTAAGCATTAAAGTAAAAACCCATCAATTAAATATATATTCTTGATCAGTATCCATAGCCAAATCGATTGAGACTTTTCTATATGTATGAACACAAGGATCTCAGAGTCTCAGAGGGCAACCAAATTTGGTGTAAACATTTGTCATGTATCTAGGCAAATCAAGTTTAAATCAAATGTTTGCCATGCCCACTTGAGCTTACCAAAATTAAGAATAAAACCAATTAGTAGAGTTATACTAAAGGTATAAATTTCATACTAAGTATAATAAAATGGCTAAAAATGTAACCATTGACCAAGTTTTCGAAGTAATCGAAAAATAAATATCAAAGATCTATAAAAATTTTCTAGTGCAATTTTGATTGGATAACTTTTTTTAAGTTCCTTAAAGTATGCTAAAAATTACTGTTTGTTATGTAGTTTATTTTAATAGATTAAAGAATAATATATATAAATATATGTATATAAAAATATATTGTTTATTATTTATTTAAGAAATTATTCACTCACTTTTTGATCATTGAAAATTTTAAGAAAAATTTCTTCATTCAAAAGAATTGTCATTCAAAAGATTTAAGGAAAATGTTGGTTTTTGTATTTCTAATCCCAATTTTCATGGAATTTCATTTGTGATAAATAACTACTCATTATGGAACAAAACTATATATATATAATATATATTTGTATTTTACCTTGACTTTTATTAATGCCCTTACTTTGATACAAAACAATTGCAAATAACCAAAAAGGAAAAATAAATAAAATAAAGAAAACTGAACTTGCATTTTCTATTTGTATTTGATTTTATATATAGTTTTTCCCTGTGTGTGTTTGTGTGTGTTTTTCTCTCTTTTTTTTTTTTTTTGTTGTTTTTGTAATCGTTTTGAACAGGAAATGCTTTCAACGAAAATTCCACTTGTCATGCTGTCCCCGTGTGTCGGCATTTCGAAAACAAATTGTTTGACCTGAATTGAAATACACTTTGACAGACTAACCAATGTATCTATATATGTATATATATGTATATATATATATATATATATATATATGTGTGTGTAACTGTCATCAGGACGAAACAAGAAAACCAAGTCCTGTGACAAATCGCTCTGAGAAATTGCTTAAACATTATTGAAAATTTAACTGGAAAATATAAGAAACTAAAGAAACTAAAACTGAGACTGAGAACTGAAATGAAATTTCTTCTGTGACTCTGTTTCTATAAGTAAATGACAAATAGCTGTCAGTCCAAGTAAAAGGAGAATTAAAATCTAAAAACTTATGCCGATCCTTTGCCAATTTTCCTTAAAAAAAAAAATAGAGTAAAAGAAGAGTACCAGCAAGGCATTTCTTTCAAAGGACAAAGCAAAGAAATCAATAGATAAAAACAGTAATTAGTTTTTAGTAAAAACTTGAAATATAATCTATATAAAATTATATATAGATTGTAATTTTAAAATATAAAAAGAAAAGAGACAAAATAATTAATAAAAATAATAATTATTTTATTTTCAGTTGCATAATAAAAACTGTAATTAATGAAAATTGAGTTAAAAATAGAATTTAAAATGGTAATGGAATTTTTGTTATTTTTATATATATATATCTTGTATTTGATCCCGCATGAATCGACCAAAACAATGAATGAATCGTCATTAAGATTGTAAGTAAACATGCAAATAGAAAATTTTTTTATAAATACATATAAATAGGGGTGAGTCGGCTATGGGCATTAGAATAAGAGAAAGAGAGAGTGATAGAGAGAGAGAGAGAGGGGAGAGTGGTGATATGTGAAGGGAACCTTCAATTAGTCGGAACCCTGGTAATTTCCCTCGAGTCGCGTAATTAACTTTACAATGTTTGCTACTGTTGCTGATTCATCATTAAAATGGTTTAATAAGAAAACGGGAAAAAATAAAAATATCCAAAAGAGCAAAAAAAAAAAATAACCAAAAACAAATAAAAACACCTGCAACATTGACAAACAGGTAGGCGCCATATAGAGAATGAGATAGAGTTGTAATAGTTTTTTTGTTTTTCTCTTTTTTTTGTAATCATAAAACAATTTTTATGATCATCTTGGCATCCCTTTTAGTTGTCAATGTCACTGAGAGACGGGAAAAGTCATTTTATGGCACTATTTCTATACCCTATAATTTACTATCAGAAAGGGTATTTAAGCACTTTTTGAAAACAACTCAATTTAAGTTAATATTTTCTTTAATTTTAATAATTAATTTGAATTTTTCTTTAATAAGGACATTATTTTGTTTTAATATACGTTTCATAGGGTATCACTAAGTCGGTTAGTTTGTTTTCATACTTTTGTCTTTTAAAATTTTTGCTTGTTAATTTTATGAGACTTTCACTTCATGGTGCATTAAGACAGCGGGTGTTATAGTTTCTAAGAAAAATGTACAGGTAAGTCCGTATAATCTTAAGATTAAACTTGAACTATCTATAGGCTAAAATCAAAGAAAATTGTCATATATAACCGTAAAATATTTTGGTTATTTTGCTCACGTTTTATTCACTAGAATTATAACAAAACTAAAATTTGGTTTATTTATCAAAAATTGTTTACTTTAATTTCTCTAGAATTTTTAAAGATTAAAAGTTTTTCTTAGTTATATGTAGGCCTGTTTCCGTTTACGATTTCGCATAAATTTATAGGAAATGGAATTGAAATCTCAATTACAATTCTTAAGAACAAAAAGTAATTCGCATGTTTTTATATTTCTCAAATATTTTTCTATTAATCTTAAATATATTAAGAATAATACTAAATTGTACTTAATAAAATTGGTTTAGTAATTTATTTACTAGAATTTTTGCAAGCGTTTGTTTAGAAAATATATCAATTGGGATCTTTTCATTCTAAATGAATTTTTTGCATATTTTTGGCATGTCTGTATATTTAAGTCTACAAAAATTAAAATTAATATAAAATTTTAAAGTTAATATCCAAAGAAAAACTACTTTAAATTATATTCAATATATTTGCATAAAATTTAAAACTTTGTCCCATTAATATTCTTGCATAAAAAATGTTTTAATGAGGTTTTTCATTAAGATGCTTGGCAACTCTTTAAAACAGCTGATACAGTAAGCAAATAAACTGTACAAAAGAAGTATTGAAAACAATGGGATATTAAAATAGAAAACGTGAAACAATTAAAACTAAGTAAACCAATTCCAAAACGTTTCAAATTTTTGATCGAATTTGTTTTAAAAACATTTCAAAAAGAATTTTTTAAAATTTCCCTAATCCAAGTTTGCCTTTTGCTTTCTGCTGGCATACACCAAATCTTATATTTAACAAAGTTTTCACACACACACGCACACACACACATAACATAAATAATAATAATATTTCTCGAGAAATTTTCATTTTTAAAAATTTTTTTTTAACAAGAATATAAAAATTGCATGTGTTGGTAATATTTTTTTGGCATTATTCATCGACAGTTTGTATATATATATATATATATTTTTTTTTTCTGATTTTAGTTTCACAATGTTTCAAATGACAAAGTTTAATAAACATTTTTGCCGATTAATGCGTAGAAATTATGTTCTGGATGAGAATAATTGTGATATATTCACTATATGGGATGGCTGTCCATTATTCCAATGGACAAAACTTTTGGATTTGATGCAAACATGTCGCCTATGTCGTCCCGAATGGTTTCCCATTATCTTTTGGCTGGTATTTTTAATGGGTCTGCTTGGTGCCTTTAGAAGTTTAAGAGAATTTTTACTCATTTGCTATTGTCCTGGCTATAATATACAAATGTGGCGAGAACGGAACTATTATATCATTAGTGAAACACTCTTAAAACGAGCCCGTTTAATTGGTTCCTATATAATGATCAATGTTTGGCTTTTGCTAATCTATGGCATATTAATGGTATATATTTTTATAAATTCTACTTTATATTAATAATATATATATTTTTTTTCTCTCTTATTTAGGTATCACCAATGCATATGAGACCCTGGTTAACGGTACATGGGACTATGATTGGTTTTGAGATAATCATATGGCTGATAAAAGTTATGTGGGGACGTTTAACATTGGAATTTAATATGATTATGTTATTAATAATACCTCTAGTTACACATATGTTGGTCCAATGCGTGACTAATGTCTTTGAGGAGGCCATAAGTAATCATGTTGCCGATTCCCTGCACATCTTTTGAAGCACAAATATTTTTTTTTAGTTTATCTCATCTTTTTTTTTCGTACATTCTCATACAATTTTTATTGGATTTTCTTTTTACCTTAACTATCGAATGTCATCATTAAAAAGGTGGAGCAACAATACCTAATTGTATTGTATCAAAGTGTCTTAACTATCATTGGTTCTTGGCGGCACAGCTTGCATTAAGCTCAATTAAGGAGGCACACGCACATAAGGGAGTCAACAAACTGAAACTGCATCCTGAGACCCTCATTGTTGTCATCATTCACAACATCATCAACAACAACAAGAACAACAACATCCTCGTGCCCCTAATCAGTACTTACTTACCATTTCAGTCCTTAGGGGTGAAGCTGAAGCTGAACTTGAGCTCACTCGTTCTCAAAGTCTAGCAACACCTTGCAGACTTCTCTTTCTTATTTTCTTCCTTTTTTTTATAGGGTATTGAAGCTTTTTTTTTAGGCATTTTGAAACTTTGGAGAATTAGACAGTATTAAAAATAATATCTATATAATTTTCTAAATATATTCCCTTAACTTTTGTGCTTTTTTAAGAAGATTAGGCAAATAGTAATGAGACTCAAGAAGTTTTCCTTTTAATATATGAAACTGCATTTCATTCTATTCTATCTCTAGATATATATAATATAAGATGGAAATATATATATCTATAGTATATATATAGAATATACTTTTTTTAATATATATTTCTTAACTTAGATATATCTTAGATAGGGAAAAGTAATGATATACCGCTAGAGTCATTCCCAAGACTTTTCTTAGTTTAAATGTAGAAAGAAAACATTTTGAAAATATATTTTATAAATAATGCTTAAAATAAAACTTCTATAAAAGACTATACTAAAATAAAAATCCTTAAAAATAGTCCTTAAATTATATATTTATTTTTTATAGTTTGTTTGCTTTAAATTCAAAAATTTATAGAGTATTTTGCAATGCGTGTTAAACCGAAATTTTTAGTTTGGACAGCAATTTTGCACCTGTCAACAGGCAAGCAAATTGGCAAGCTGCAAAAATCAGCCGAAATCTATATGTAATTAAAAAAAAAAAAAAAAAAAAAAAAACAACAACACGTACCAGCAAATTTAGTTAGTATAAAGTCTAAAGTTGTTTTATTTTTTTTTTTTGTTGTTTAACAAGATGAGAGTAACAACAACAAATGCGTAAGAAAGAAAGAAACAGAAAAGTTGCTGGGCCAGTTAAGTGACATTTGCCTTGACAACAGCAACAACAACAACAACAAAATAGCCCAAAATAAAAGAATAACCGTTTTTTTTTAATACTCTACTCTTTACTCCCGATTTAAGTGTAAAAAATCTTAATGAAACTGCATTTCATTCTATTGAAATCTTAGACAAACTGCATTCCTTTTGGCATTCTAAATAGATATTATAAAAACTGCATTCCACTAACGGTAAATTACTATATAATTAACAGTTGCTAGTAGTTTAGACTAGCCAAGATTTAATTTAAATATATAGTATAGAATATATGTATATATACAATTAGTACTCTTTAAGCAAAGTGAAGGCAAAGGAATGTCACTTAATATTAAAACTTACTTTCACTTGTAGTAGAAACACATATACTCTTTCTATATAAAAGGGTATATACAGCTGGCAGAATAAAACTACAATGGGTTTTCTTTTTGTTTTTGTTTTTGGGTCTGTGGTTTCTTCTCTGCCCTTCTTCGATTTTTTTATTTTTTTTTTTGGTTTATTATTATTATTAAGTTGTCATGTCAAGAACAAACAAAATATGTTCTTGCTTCTTGTTTTAGTTTTGGTTTTTGGTTTGTTTTACAAATTTCTTTTAAGCTCAACTAAGTCAATTTCTTTATTCTTTGTTACGTACATTTTTTTAGTATTCATATCCTTGACTTTTAATCCTCTGTCATTAAAGATCAGCAACAGTTCCTAGTTCGTTTCCATATGGTACAAATTTGTTAAAGAGTTTTCTATTACGATTAGTGAGTATATATATATATATATATATATATTTCGGATTTGCTTCTTTTATTTTTTTTTTTTTTTTTTGTATAAGTACTAAGTTTCAGTATAAATTGGTATATATATTTACTTGCGGTATATATATATATATATATCTATGTATATATGCATTGTAATCAAATATTTCACTTCTATATCATTGTATATATTATTTCCTTTTTTTTTAATTAATTTTTTAAATGTATATTGTAATGTATATAAAACATTTATTTGTGAATATTGTATATATGTATATATATATATATATTTAATCATATTTAATATTGTAGAAAAAATATGCACAAATATACAAACTGCATTTTTTTTGTTTAGTTTTTTTTTTTTTTTTAGTTTTACTATTGAAGCCTGTGTAATAAATGTATTTTCGTTTTCATTTGTTTTAAAGCTGTTAAAATATTTCAACAAGTTATTTTTGCAATAATTTTCATATACAGTGAGTGTATCTATGTGAGTGTACAAGAAAGTGTAAGTCTAAGTTATATGCATATGAAGAACAGGAATTATTCAATCAGTTATTTTAATTCTTATGCAAATAATGGGACATATTTCTTAAAAAAAAAAAAAACAATAAAAAACTAAAAAAAAAATTAAGCTGAATCAAAAATAAATCTTAAAAACACAATATTAAAACTTAAATTAAGAGAAAATAACAAATAAAAACTTAATAAATAAAAAAGTTGAAAACAAAAATAAAAATAAATCTTGAAAAATATTAAAATACAAATTAAGAGAAAATGAAAAGATTAAATGAAAAATTCATAAATAAATAAGTTAAAAACAAAAATAAACAAAAAATATATAATATATATCTTGTTAAACTTATTTTATTATAAACATAATCTTTAAATGAAAATAAATAAATAAAATTAATTCCATAAACAATATATAATAATTTTATTAAAACTTGATAACTGAATTACTATAAAAAATAATATATATAATATAAATCTTAACCAGATCTGCATAACGTAATAAATTATGGAGCCTTAACAGTTAAAAACCTAAAAGAACGTTTAAAAAACCTTAAAAATTTAGAACTTATCAACAAAATTGTTTAAATTAAAACAATTTATATTATAATTGTAAACAAGAACTAATAACGTTAGTTAAGTTCTTTTCTTTTTAAGTAATTTCTTTTATATTAAATAATTTATGTATAATGAAACAATTTCAATCATTTTTAAACTTTTTAACAAAAATTTTCAAATATTAATAATTTTTGAAACATATAAAAAAATTCTTCAAATTTAATCAATTTTTATTATATTTATTATAAAAAAATCGTAAAACAAACACCAAAAAACTTAAATACTTATTTTTTAAAAATTACTATTTAGTTAATTAAAACAATTTCAATGAATTTTCAATCTGTTTTTTTTTTTTTTAAGAAATTTCTCTTAAAATATAAAATAATTTTTGAAGATATTTTAAAATAAATATTTATTATTTGATATAAATTATTTTGTATTTAGTACTTTATCTTATTTTCTATTGATTTCAAAATTGTTTTTATGTATTCTATTAGGATATAAATAAAAGAAATGACGCGTTGGTAAAACCAAATTAAAATCAAGGTCGAAATGTCTAGTTGCCATCTGCCAAATGGAATGACCAGTTTCTTGTTCCCGCTAACTCAAATCAAATTTAAGCAATAAATTAAAGAAACTTTTTTTCTGTCTTTCTTTCTTTCTTTTTTTTGTTAATTTATACAGACAAATAATGTTTTCTTTATAGGTAGCAACAGCTACAAGAGGCAAAATGCGTTTTATATCAAACAAAATGTGAATAAGAAAAATATAAAAAAAACGTACAAAATTAAACCAATTGAAAATAGATTGGAAATAAAAATCAAAATATCAAAAAATCAAAAGAAAAGGGTGAAAAAGAAACAAAAGATATATAAAACTCTATATAACAACGGATTTCTGTGTATTGTTCAATACGCAAGGACTTACTTACTTACTTAGGATACTTACTAAGTACTTAATATGCAATTTAATTTTTTCAAATTAATTTTTAGTTTTTAAAGTTTTAATTCAAAAAAATCAATAAAAGGAAGAAAAAAAGAAACAGAAGACATATAAAAACAAAGGATTTCCTTATATTGTTCAATACGCAAGGAACAAGGCTACTTAGCGGATTAATAAGTACTTCATTTGTAATTTAATTATTTAAAAATTAATTTTAAATTAAAATTTTATTTCAAAAAATCAAAAGAGGGGAAAAAAAGTAAGAAAAGACAAGTATATTTATAAATTGTTTAGTACGCAAGGACTTACGTACTTAGAATACTTAAAAAGTATTTAATTTGCAATTAAATTATTTCAAATTAAATTTAAATTAAAGTTTTAATTAAAAAAAATCAATAAAAGGGAGAAAAAAAGAAACAGAAGACATATAAAAGATAAGTATATATAACAAGGAACAAGGATACTTTCTTAGGATACTTAAAAATTACTTAATTTGCAAATAAATTATTTAAAATTAATTTTAAATTAAAGTATTATTTTGATATAATTAAAGATGTGACAAGAAAAAGGATTATAAGATCAATTAATTTCAGATTTTAATGCTGCATACCTTAGGGGGTGTGTTAATAACTTAATGAACAGGGGTAAACGAATAATCGAACCAAAACAAAATAACGGTGTGTGTGTGTATCTGTGTGTAGTAGAATCAGCGACAATTCGTAATAACAACAACAACGACAACAATAACTGAGTATATGAAAAGAAAACAAAAACAAAAGATAAACAAAAAGATAACATACAAAAACAAAAAACGAGAAAAAAGAAAGAAAGAGAGAAAAAAAATAAAAATAAAAACCAAAATACACGAAACGCAGTCGCAGCGCAGTTGGCGTGACCTTCACCCAATAAAGCGACCGACCAAAGCGGTCAGAGTAAATTTCGCAGTTAAACAATTACGCCGGCCACTCAGCCAGCCGGCCGGCAAGCACAGCTCTTTGTCTCTCTCTCTGTCACTATCTTTCTCTTTCTTTTTAAATCCTATGCGTTTAGTTGCAGGCTTTGTTATACTCTTGCAATAGTAGAAATATATAAATTAACTTTAAATGGATCAAGAAACTATAACTTAAATTACTATTTTCTTATATATGCGCTATATATATATAATTATATATAAAATCGGTTTAGAAGCAAATATGAAAATATGCAATAATTAATATATTGCAAAAATAAAACTTAAATAAGTGAATAATAATAATAGTAATAAAATAAATCTTTTTGTTTACTTTTAATACAAATTTTCACATAACTAATATAACTTTTGGCAAGGGTATAGCAAAGAAGAGTAAAACAATATTTAACTAAATAACTGAAAATATAGAAGGATGGGCGGATTCGGCCACGCCGAAGTTCGGATACCTTTGCAATCTGTCTTTTTCAATTACATATAATTTGGTCCGATTGTTCTTATAGGAGCTATATCATATAGTCGGCCGATTCTGTTGAAACTCAACAGACACATTTTTATATATACCAAACTTACATATACCAAATTTCAAGAGAATCTCTGTTAAAATAACCAAGATTTTCACCTACAACCAATTATTTAGCCGATCGTTCCTATGGGAGCTATATGATATAGTGAACCGATCCTGAAAAAAATTGATGTATATGTAAAAATAAGTAAATAAAACTCACATATACCAAATTTAGTGATTATCACTTTTAAAACAAGCAAAATATTGCTTGAAATCCATATTCATGACTTATCGTTCCTATGGGAGCTATATGATTTAGTCAACCGATTCTGATAAAACTTGGTGGATATGTAAAAAAAAAGTATACAAAACTTACTTTGTGATATTTCATTGGAAAACAACAAAGTTATTGAGGTTAAAGCTTATTCACGACCGATCGTTCCTATGGGAGCTATATGATATAGTCATCCGATCGGAATGATTCCGAGATATACAATGCCTGCAGCAAAAAGAAGCCTATGTGCAAAATTTCAGCTCTGTAGCTTTAAGGGTCTCGGAGGAGATTGCGTTGATCCAGACAGACGGACATGGGTATATTAACTCAGTTCATCGTGCTGATCAAGAATATATATACTTTATATAGTCGGAGATGCTTTTGTCTATGCGTTGCAAACTTCTGTCCAAAATTAATATACCTTTTTTGCAAAGATATAAAAAATAAAAATAAAACTGAATGATTGTAGTAAATACATGAAAAGCTTTTTATTTAATATTTCTATCTTGTTGTTGTTGTTGTTGGGTTTTTGTTTTTGCATTTTTTGTGTCTGTATTCACTAATGGTATATAATGGGGCATACAGAGTGGGAGAGAGAGCGAGAGCGAAAGGGGGTTAGGGTTAAAGGGGATTGACAGGCAGGCAAAAAGTTTTTTTTTATTGAATTTTTGCCGGTATTTGTTTGTGTATTTCGTGCTGAATGCAAAAAATTTAATTTAATTAAGTTAATTTCTGTGATGAGGCATAAGAAAAAAAAAGGGGCAAAATATGAAAGCTTAATGTATATATGCATGTGGGTGTATAAATTGGAGGGCGTGGCATTTATACATATATACACATATGCAACTGATTAGAAACGGCGACATATTCAATTGTTTCATTAAACATTTTGCACCAACAAATAAGTGAAAAACTGAATCACTACAAATGGATTCTATGAATCATCGTATATAAAGAGATATACATAGATATATATATATGTATATATATATCTCATTTTGCTAATCATCAAGCAAATATTCAAAAGCTAATGAGGTTTGATTTTAAGTTATATTTTTGTGTTTTTTTTTTTCTGTCAAATCTTCAAAGCCAAAAAAACTAAAAAATCTGAAAAATTAAGAAAAAAAAAAAGCTGAAAAATTTCCAAAAAATATAAAAATAAAAATAAATAAAACAAGAAATTATAATTCTGTTGGTATGTTGAAATATTTTATTGTATAATTCCATAAACATAAATTTAAAAAAAAAAAAAAATGTTATTAAACCATTTCTCGATGCAATAGTCATAGATCAGTGCATCACCATCTATATATATATATATAAGTATATATATAGATGCATATATACATATATAGTGGTTGACAAATCGGAGGTACATCATATATATATACGTTGTTTATAGATTTGTTGATTGGTTTCCCATATCATCATTAATAGGTAACTACATAACGAGTTAAATTTATTAGATATATATATATATAAAGTTATATAGTAGGGGTTTCTTGTATATAGCATAAATGTATATATATATATATATATATATATATATATATATATATACAATATTTTTATTTAGGAAGAATAAATTGTAATAGAACAGAGTTAAACAAAAGTAACCGAGCAAAAAATACAAGTAAAAAATAAAAAAAAAATAGAGGTAAAAATAAAGGAAGAAAATATATATATATAAATATATATATATATAGAGAACAAAAAAGGATATAGAAAAAAATTTCATTATTTTTTCATGCGCTTTTTCTTCCCTTTTTTGCTTCAGTTTTCGTTTTCTTTTCCTTTGTTTTGTTTTTTCTTCTTCATTTAACAACTAGATAAAGTTAAGTAATAGTAGTTTTCATATATATATATATATATATATATATGTATGTATGTATATATATTTATTTAGTTGTATGTATGTATATATCAAAAAATTAATTGTAAAAAAATGTAAAATTAAATGTTTTTCCTTTTTGTTTTTAGTGTTTTTGTTTGTTTTGTAACTTTTTTTGTGTTTTCGTTTGTTTTGTTTTTGTGTTTGCGAGGATTGTAGAGGTTTTGGTTCTAAACAAAAATATATATATAAAAAAAAAAAAAAAATTTATGAGAAGAAAAAAACAACAGAAGACAAAAAGACAACAAAAAATTATAAACAAAAATGCAATTCGTTATCTTTGTCTCTGGTTTTTCTCTCTTCTTGTTGTTGTTATTGTTGTTTTGTTGCTGTTTTAACAATTAAACAAATATATATATATTTTTTTTATAAATTAAATAGGTTTTTTTTCCGACCGTTTTTCTATGCCCTTTGTTTTTCATCTTCTTTTTATAAATATTTTGTGTAGGTTTTTCTTTTTCTTGTTTTGTGTTCTTTTTCGGTTACTCACTTTCATTTTTTTTTTTTTTTTTTTTTTTTATTGGTTTTTGCGTTTTTTTTTATTATTATTTTTATTGTTGTTGTTGATAAATTTGTACGTTGTGAAAATTTGTTTAAACTATTTGTATTTTTTGTTAGGAAAATTAGGTGCATTCGCATGTGTGTGTTGTGTGTGTGTGTTTGTGTGTTGCATGTGTATGTGTGTGTTTGTGTGCTTAAGTCTATTGCTGTGGTTGTAACTGTATTTTTGTTGCTATAGTTTTGTTGTTGTTGTTGTGTGTGTGTGTGTTTTTTTTTCATTTATATTTCGTTTTCCTTTTTTTGTTTATTTCTTGTTGTTGTTTTTTTTTCTTCTTTTTTTTTGTAATTTTAGTTTATGATTTAACGAGATTTCTATTTACAATGTATACACAAGGATTAAAAAAATATACATATATATATATATACATATAGATAGATTGATACAGATATATATATATTTATCTGTCGATTGAAAATATAATGATAAATCGTTTATCTATAGGGTTAATATATATATATATATATATATATATATAGGTAAATGTCACATAACAATTCAGAATGGTAATAATAATAAAAGTAGGTTAAAGTTTTTTGTTTTAAGTGTAATCTTTTTTTTTTTTTTTTTTTTTTTTTTTTTTTGTTTTGTTTTGTTTTGTTTATATATATGTATGTATATAAATATATATATACTTTTATTTTTTCTTTCTTCTTTCTGTTCTTTTTCATAACTTTTATATAGCTTAGATAGATATATCATCTTCTATATATATATATATGTATAAAGGATTAAGGCGGCGCCGCCTACTTATATTAAAATCGCTTTCTTTAATATTTACTTCTTTCGTCATTAGCATAAATTGTATTTTGTCGGTCATAGTAGGTATATACATATATATATATATATCTGTACAAGTTTTATCAAGATATATAAATATATATAGATATATATTTAAACTGGCTTTGTCATCATATTCCATATATCGTTTTCTATATAAAGTTAAACCTAAATAACAGTGTATCGTTTCATTAGTTATTCTTTCAATTGTTTGCTTTCAAATTTGAAATCCTATATCTCATATATCCATTGTGTATATAAGTATCTATATATATATATATATTTATATATAGATATATATATATTTTTTTTCTTCGTACTCTTACTTATTAGCAAAAAATCGACAGTTAAACAGCTGCTAAACAAAGTTTACTTTGCGGCAGCCAATTTCTTTTCTCTTTCTTTCTATCTATCTTTCTTTCTTTCTTTCCATCTTTCTTTCTATCTTTCTTTCCATCTTTCTTTTTATCTTTCTTTTCATCTTTCTTTCTATCTTTCTTCCTTTCCATCTTTCTCTCCTCTTTATTCTTTCACTTTCCAACTATTCAATAGTTTTCCAATCTTCTCTCGCATTTCATATGCTTGGCTGATTTGAAATGTATGCAATATATAAATGTATATATCGGTATACATATATATATATATAGAAATCTATATATATATATATATTTATATTTTTGTTGTAGGCAGTAGGTAAATTGTATTTGTATTTTGTTTTTTTTTTTTTTTTTAAAGCGTTGTTTCATCTTCTTCGTCTTCATTTTGTCTATAGTTAATTCCATTAGAATCATAGTGTATGAAGGAAATAATAATAATAGCAAAAATAATGATAAAAGGGTATATCAAAAAGGGGGAAAAAATAATAATAATAATAATAAAACCTAACACAAAAAAAGCGTCGTATGCTTTCATAGCATATAGTATATAGTATATATATATATATATATATATGTATATTATACATTTATGTATGTATATAGTTAGGATAGTTGTATATATATATACATATATATATTAATTTATTTAATAGTAGCAATAGCGATAGAAATAGCTTTAGCTGACTAATAAAAAAATTGAAAAAAATATATATTTTTGTATAATAGTAAAAAAAAATAAAATAAAAGAACCTTTATGTGTGGTATTATTCCTCAATTCAGTTGAGCTTTACTTTTTCTTCCTAATTCATTACTCTTCTTCGTCCTTCTGCTCTTTCGTCTTCCTGATAATTTCTTGCCTGCCTCCGCTTTCTTTTTAGTTTGTGTCTCCTCTGTTACTCATTTTTTACGTCTCCTTCACCTGGCTTAAAGGTTGATTGATCTTTAGGTTTACCTGCACCAAGATTTTAGTCAACTTGTCAAATCTAGACATACATATATATATATATATATATATATATATATACATTACTTAGATATATATATATATCCTCTTTGTGTGTGATATATAGCACACACAACGTTCTATCTAAAAGTTTTGTATTTTTGTCCCTTCTTCTTTGTGTTCTTCTTTCTCAACTTCATTTGTATTGTGTGGCTCTTTCGTTGCAATTTTGTCTGTTTTCCGTTTCCAAGTTTATCGTTTCTCGTTTTGTATTTTTTGTTTTTTTTTTTTCGCAGTTTTTTCCATTTTTTGTGGTTTTGTTGTTTGTTTTCTAAGCTAAACTAAAACTTCAATTTTTTTTTTTAATTTTTTCAATCATCATCAAACAAAATATCACATGAAAGAAATCAATAATAAAAAAAAAAAAATCTATTATATTTATTAATAATAATATGTTTTCCCGCATGCTTCTTTTTATCTCTGCTTTCTTTCTTCTTCTTACTAACTGATATTGAAGTTAATGGGGTAAGGTTAGGTCAATAATATAATGTATCTTTATGTATATATATATATATCTTTTTATATACATATATGTTGTATATAAAACTATAATTTTTTTTCTTTTTTGCGATTTTCGGCGCCGCCTTATCATCTATCGTTTGTTTTTCTTTTGTTTATATATGTTTACCTTATATTCTCTCTACTCGCTACTCGTTACTCGCTATCATCATTCGGCCTTTAGAACGCGTAACCGTTCTTGCAGGCTCTTCATCGTATCCTTCAATTGATGAAGTTGCATATCCAACGAACGTTCATCCTCATTCAATTGTTGACACAATTTTGCTGCCTCGCGCAATATGTTCACCTTCGGCGCTCGCTCCTTGTCACGAATAGTAGGTATTTGCTTTTTAAGTGCCTCGAACAGATTTTTAAGTCCGATGCGACGTTGGCGCTCCATGTCGTTATGCTGATTACGCTTTTCGATGGTATCAGCCTCATCCAGACTGTATTGACGTTTCAGCATAGCAGGTGTCGGTGTGGTAGACCCGCTAACACTATTGCTATTGCTGCTTGTTGTGGTACTACTGCCCAATGATGATGACCAAATCATTTCTGGATCGGTTAAAATAGCATTGCTATTCCTATTGTTATAGCTTGAAGCAACCTTTTTGCTACGACACCGTTTATTCATCATTGGTGTTGCTGAAGAGGATGTCTTTATTTTTGGAGGCATTTCATCAGATATAGTTAGATTTACATAATAACGTTTTCGTCCTTTACCCATTGCTGTGGGCGCTTTTCCACTTAATTCCGAAAGATAATCATTCGATGGCATCATATTTGTCAAATCATTTTTGGGTGAATACGATGATGTAGAAGAGGCCGATGACGATGATGATGATGATGAGGATGAGGAGTTTGCAACCGATTTCACTGGACTAATGCTTGCTGGTGTTGAGAATTCATAACATGGCAGATATTTCTTCTTTGCCACATTGCAATTCATCTTGTGAGCAACTTTTGATTGTAGGGCACCAAGATCGCGTTCTGATGGGTTTGTAGGTAATTTCTTATCGGTTAAAGTGACCACATCGATTTCCTCATCTGTATATATATTTAAGAGAAAGAGGAAGAGAGAACAAAAGAAAAAAATGTTTGTTTAGTTTGTTGTATAGAGAGTAAAGCCTTAAAAATGTTGGTTTACTTCAAGTGGAATGACACTTAAGTTATGTTACAGAACTGGTACTTCTATGTATCTATCTATCTATATAGTATGCATGTGTATATAGTATGTGTTGTGTGTGAGTGACTTTTACGGTAATATAACTAAAGCGGATTAGTATCAGAATTCAGGAAGCAAAATAGATTTGCACGGATTTCAACAACTACAATGTGTTGCCAACAACGAGGCTTTTCTTTTTGTGTTCATATATAAGCGCACATGTCATTCCCCTTAGTAATAACAAGGTGATGATTAGTCCAATCTATTTCTATTTTCTATCAATTATCATTCTTAACTTTTCGCTTCATTTTAAATAACATTGTATGTGTTAGATGAGGCTCCACGTTGGGAGCCAATTCTGTATTATGTTGCTTATAGTCATCTGTATAGGCACTTTACCGAAATGAATAATTTGAAGTGCTATTATTGCAGCCATTCTTTAAAAATCGTTTATCCCTCCTCCCCTGTATTCTCCTATTCGGAAGAAGGAAAGAAAGATAACACAAACTTCCGTTGCAAAAACTTACTGCTTCCGTTACGATTTCAATTTAATTGAAACATACGTATAATATTTGTATATAAGAGTATATGTGCGTATATGCAAAAATTTATCATCAAATTCACTTGTTTAAATAAGAAATTCAACCAACTGTTTAAATATTTAACAGCACAGAGAAGCAGAAAGACAAAAAAAGAAAGAGTCAAAGAGCGACGACAACAGTGGACAACAAGTGTGCAAAATAAGAACGATATAGGCACAATCTCAACGTCAGGGCTCAAGCTCAGGCCATGAGTCACATAAAAGAGTTGAAGTGAAGATTTATACGAATACAAGTGAATGCAGCTAGACAATCCACAGACTTCGTTTTAACTAGAACTCATGAGAGGGAACCTCCTGTAGAAGGAATGGAATGTGGAATTTAAATGCTTGACGGCCATTTTTTGTTAAAAATAGTGAAGGCTGGTAGAGGGAAGGAAACAGAAACCTGTTTGTTTCAAGATATATTCGCGGGGATTTCCACAATGCACAACAATAAAATTCTAATGAATTGAATGAGTGTGCAGCAGCAGCAGCAACCAGAGAGTGGGTGGTTGGTGGGAGATGCATTTAGTAGACAGGGTTAAAACGAAAACAATAAAGCGCGCAACTCTTATTTATTAATCCCGCATGTTCTGCCTTACTTCCCTCTCTCATTCATCACTGTAGCACTCTGTCTCACTCCCGCTAACGGTGAAACCAGACAAACAAGTTTGCCAAGATAAAAGACAAAACTTTTGTTGCTAAGCGGCCCACAGCGCTGCCGCGCTTTCAATCCGAAAGCCAAGATCAAGCTTCACCAGAGGGAAAGAGACAGAGAGACAGAATTGCCAACCAACTTACAATTACAATTGCAAATACAACACTAGCAGAAATGTGCTCCTTCCTCTCTTTTCCCCACCAACAGCATCTTTCCCTATGGTAGTATAGATGTTGCGCAAGTTTTGCCATAGCGCCAAGCGTCTTATAAGAGAGAACGAGCGCGTATGTAGACTGAGTGAGAAAGAGGAAAGAAAGCAAGCAGTCATTCAGGACAGAAGGATAGGATGGGGTAGGCAGGCGGCGGAGGATATGTATGCATTAATTTACAAAAGTGAAAACAGAAAACAAGAAGCGGAATTGAATTGAAGAAAAATATGGCATATGATGTAATATCTGAAAGAATTTCAGGCCTATAAAAAAGCAAGAAAAAAAAAACAAACCCAAATACTATGTATATAGTAGCGGTGAGAGAGAGAGAGAGAGAGGCTACATACAGTGGAGAATAAGTAAAGACTTTACAAGAAATACTTGTTTGAAATTGCATTAAATGTTTCTTTATAGCAGGTGCTAATGAATAAGAGATTTTGGTGAAAATATTTTTGTTTTCGATTATCCAAATTGTTTCAATTGTTTTACCAACCTAGTCCCACTGTACATTATAAAGAGAAGAAAACAAAAACAAAACAAAAAAAAAAGACAGTGACTCGAAAGTTAACAGTGAAACGAGGGACGGCGACGACGACGACGCCTCGACCCAGCGGTCTCGTAAAATTATAAAATTAAACAAATGCGCTCATACAGCAACAGCAACAACAACAACAACAATAATAATAATAATAACATTTTGCATGGCATGACGCCCCCATACACACACACACACACACACACACACATACACACACATTTATTTACACATACACCCATACAAAAATTCATTAATAACAAAAATGGTTTTATTTTTCTTCTTTGTTTTGATTAGCTTTTTCTGTGTTCTGTATTGTATACCATATATGTACATATATGTGGTTGTCTGTCTGATTCTAAATCAATCAAGAAACTGAATGAACGTGTGTGTGTGTGCGTCTGTGTGTTTATAGTAAACTATAGTTCCCACACTTTTGCAATTGCTGTCAAACCCTCTGACGACAACAAAGACGAAGACAACAACAACAGCAGCGGCGTTGACATTTTCAAAATGCTGCAAAGGTTGACGACGACTGACGATAATACTGCAACTGCAACTCCTCCTACTTCTACTTTGCGCTTCATCATCCAACTTCTTACGCCAACTCCACCTCCTCCTCCTTCTCCTGACTAATAAACACTAACAACATGTGTTGCACAGATGAAGATGAAGACAATGAAGCACAGCAACAGAAAGTGATTGCGGTTTGCAATTGCAATTCAAAAAAAAAAAAGACTAGAAGGCTGGTCTAACTTTGACCATGACGAACTTTGCATACTCTTGTAATTCTAAAAACTTGACCTTAAATATCTCTTTAAAATGCAGGATGCCTCCACTATAATCTAAATTAATATACCCTTTATTGAAAGGGCTTAAAAATACCAAAAGAAAATATATATACCCATATTTAGCAAGTGTATACAAAAATATAAAAAACGACAATCAAAAAGTAAAAAAAAAAAAAAAAAAAAAAAAAGTTTGTCGGCGTCGCTTCCGCTGATGTTGATGATGCCCAGCAGCAGTAGTTTTTCCCACGCGACCACAACCGACAAACTCTCATTTGTGTGCGCGAATAAATGTGTGATTGTAAGTGTGTGTCTGTTAAACCATCGTTACGCTTCAATGCAAGAAGTAAAGTGCAGTCAATTGCAATGCCTGCCAAACTGTAATGCACAAACTTTAACCTTTTGCTTATCTTGATAATTATAGCAGTAGGTAAATTTGAATGTCAATAAACATATTGTAAATATTCATTGGTTAAACCCAACAATTTCATAATAAAATTGTGTATAAATATATCAGTACAATGCCCCCTGGAATTTGATAGCAACTTGTTGATGACGTCGTCGAAACTATTTCATCATCTAGGATATGAGTCATCAGGAAATACATCTATCCTTGTTCTTTTTCCTTTAGTCGTCACTCTCTCACTCTATAGCTCGTCGCTCTGGCTTTGTCGGAAACCTGCCTTATCCTGCCTTTGACAAATGTTGTCGCCGCATTGCGACAATCCTTTTATTTTTTTTGTTTCTTTAGCTCCTAACATAAATTATGAAAATGCGTCTGGCAACATTTTTGCAACAACATTTGCAACATCTTTGTGTAAGTTATTTGGGCGTATGTGCGGCGACACAGCAGGAAATCTCTCATAAGCGACAAAAAGACCGGCAGGCTAAACGCAACAACAAAAGGGAGGCTCGTTTCTATACATAAAGCCCAAAATACCGAAATGAAACGAGAGAGAGACAGAGAGAGAGAGAGAGAGCGCGCGCAGCAATATAGTGCGTAGCAAGTGCGTGAGAGACAAATGTACGTATAACAGAGATAGATAGTTTAAGAAAGAGCGAGCTTTGGGCGCTTTTTATCGCTGAAAACACAACTAACGTTCGTCTGTCTGTTCGTCCGTCCGACCGTACGTACGTTGGACCGTCAGCCGTCGTTGCGCTGGCGTCGTCAGAGCGTCGTGGTTCGTTTTGCGACCTTGAGCATTTTTATTGCTACACGTGTGCGAATAACAAAAAAAAGAAAAAAAAAAAAACTTCAATGAATGGAGAGCGTCGAGCATAAGAGAGAGCAAGAAAAAAGACGCGCCTAGCAACAGCGAAATATTAACATTTTCTCATACCCTGTACGCATAGCATAATAAATTGTATATAAGTACTAACAAAATATGATGATGGATATAAATATATGTATAAGATGTATGTATATGCTATATTGTTATTACATGGAAATAAAATGTTTAATTACCAGCAACCTTACATATTTTAAGGGGTTGTCTAACACTATGTTTTTAAGCTCGAACAACAACACAGGTCACTGATGATGATCAAGTGCTGTAATAATAGTAACAGTGGCGAATGTCTGAACACGAATTTGAGTGGGTTTATGTTTTAGGAATATTTATGTGCATCCTTATTTGGTGCGAAGTATCGCAAAGTCTGCGCCGCTTAGACTTTTTTTTTTTTTTTTTTTTTTTTGGGGGCTATGACTGTGAGGCTCCAAGTCTGTTGAAAGCCGCATATTAAACGAAAGTAAAACCAACCCAACCACCAAAATAAGAACAACAACAACCAAGAAACAAGAAGCACAACTATTATTTTTGTGTGTATGCATACAAACATACAAAAGTATATGGACTTAATGCGTGTGTGCGTGTGTATATGTTTGGTTAAGAGCCCTCAAAGTTTTCCCATTCTCGTTTTCTACGCACTTTTTTTTCGTGGTTGCGACCTTGGTTGAGTTCATTAACATTTTTATTTAATTTTTTTCTACGTTTTCGTTTCTAACCACACGCATAATACATATAGAGGAAAAAAGGTGCGAAATGCCAATAAAACAGGCAGCACGCACCCAATTTCCCCCTCACCGCCCAGGCGAAATAGGCAGGCCCCTTCCAAGCGATCTGCTGGTCGGTCGCCCTCCCACAAGCCTATGGCTCCCCAGTTGGCTTTATCTCCATACTCACAAATACATATACGTATATATGTATATATATATACATATCTGTCTATATGGGGGGGGGGGGAACTATTGAAGAATAGTTCTCGTTTGTTACCAACTGTCTTTGGTTTCGCCCAAAAATAGTTCACGTGACACGCCCCTACCAAAAGACAAGTGGAAAAAAAAAACTGATAAAGCTTTTACTTAAATTACGAAATGAACAAAAACTTCATGTCCGGAAGGTTGAGGGGGGAATAGCGTGCAAGGCGGTAGATGGTTGGTAGGGATAGGGTGGTCTTTTATTTGTATGTAGAAATGTTAAAAGACGCGCGCGCTTCCGCAAAAGTCGAAAGTAATCGAAAAAATATGTATATATATTACATTACGTTTTAATTCGACTACACACTGACGACTCTTGTTGACCCCTTAAGTGAACTCTAGATAATTCCCGGATTCAAGTGCAAAAGGGCGGACGGGCGGGTGCGCTCATTCAAATTTTCGTACTTTCGTTTTTGTAACATTCCACTTATGATTCTCATGCCTTAACCTGAAATTGCTAATGAAGCGTCACGAGCGTTTAAAAGGGGACGGACGAGGGGTGTGTGTTGGTAATGATACATATATATGTATATATATACATTTATATGAGCGCGTCCGTGTGTGTGTGCGCGTATGCTGCTAATCAGCGGCACGCACCTGATTTTTGTGCGTATATTTTGACTGTTGCCATGTCTTTGCTTTCGGTTGCCACCACACGCAGACGATAAATATAGCATCTCTGACAACGTACGTATGTAGATATAACATGGCTAATATTCATACATAGGAAGAAAAAGTACCAAATGCAGATTATATAGAATATATATAATTTACACATTCCTGCGTCAAAAGATGTAATCTCTGATCGGCACGATCCGTACCGAAAAAAATGGAGCTGAAGGAAGTTTTGTTTAACTGTTTATGCTTGATGAGTATTCATCAGATATATGGGGGTGGTTGTGTCGTAGTGGGGGGGGAAAAACCATTATGAAAATTGTCCGTCAACTGATGGAATGTAAAATCTATTATATAAAAGAACACTTATTAAAGAGATCTTGATATTTAACATCATTTCTAGATTGACGCTAATCTGGAATATATACATATATATTTTTTCTTATATGTGTATCAGGGATGGCATAAGGGATAAGGGTATAAAGAGTAAAGTAATCAAGAGATTGTCTGAATCATATTTTTACTCATATGTCTGTGTCGTATAATTAATATAAATAAATATGTTCCAATGTGTGGGCGTTTTTTTTTTTTTTCGCTAATAGTTTCAAAAACCGCCTAGTAACAGCAATACGGCAGAAGAATGACGACACTACTACACTATATACATATTATACTACTACGCAGACACAACCATTAACGACGCGACTTCGATTCGGTATTGAATCCGACGCCAACATCAAAAACGTGTATTGCACTAGACTGCACTAAAGCTGCTGCTGCTGCAGTTACTACGCTGCTACTACTGACGCTGGCAGTAAACAAGGGCGACGACGTCACAACAACAAGTGAGAGCTTTTGCGCGCCAAATTGCAGTTTTCGTAGTACAATAACAATGTGCATGGGTGTGTTTTTGTTTTGTATATAGTAGAGTAGAGTAGAGTAGAGTAGAGTAAAAGCGAGGGTAGCTCAATGAATATATTTGCGCGCCAAAAACGAAGGAGTAAGGAAACAGCAAGAACATTGAACCCTGAAGAGAACGGTGCGAGAAATTGCCGTCGCGCCACGTGGCATGAGAGCAGACATCCTTGAACATAACTTAGATTAAAAAAGAAGGAAAAAATAAAATAAATTTTAAATGCCCACACAAAAACGGGGTGTTGGCCCTGAGAGAGAAATAAATTGATCTCTGTGTGTCTGTGAGAAAAAGAGAGAAAGTTTTATGCTACTTTTGGGGCGTAACAAGAAAAGCAATGCGCAAGACATTGGCTTGGGGATGATGTTTGAATGATGATGGAGGAAGGAAGGGCAGTATGCGAGAGGAAGGCCGAAAAAGAAAAAAAAAATGAGAGAGAGAGAAAGAGAGAGCGAGTAGAAGATGACGCCACATAATGAGCCATGAAAGGCCACGCGCCGCCATTCGGTTGGGGGTTGTTAAGGATGGGGTTTTTTTTTTAGGTTGGGTGGGGGAGCTAGCTTACTGGTGCTGCTGCTTCTGCTACTGCTGAGGCCAAAAGGCGCCAGTGAAAAGCTACTGGCGGTATTAGAAAGCCAAACGGGGGAGGAAAATCAATATAAAACCAGACGTTGACTAACGTGTGGGTGGCACTGGGTGTTGTATGTGAACTAACGTAACAAGCTTACTACGTTTGCTGTTGACGTAGGCGATCGATTTTTTAGGCGTCGTCGTCGTCATCATCTTTCCCTCTCTGTCTCTCACTCTTTCTAACATCCATCTAACGCCCACATAGAAACGGAAGTTTGAATATTGGGAAGCCAACACAACACACACTAGTTGAATGTATTTTCTCAATATGAATGCAAAGTCGAATACTGAATGCACTCGAGTGGATCAAAACTTTTATTATTTTTGTTTTCTAAGGATTCAGGGCAGGCACGCGCGTGTGTCGGACTTAAATGTCATTAGGGAAATATAATAATTTATAGTATATGTATATTGTAATAATTAATGAATTACTCACCAGAATCCGAGGGTGTCTCTATATTTGGATGTTCATCGACCATTTCCTTGCAACGTGTATAACTATGATCACTTATGTGGTGTCGCAAATATTTAACACAAGATGCCGAATTCGTTGAGAATTCACGTGAACAATTGGAATTATCGGCCATATAGCAATCACCATCATCTGAATCGCAATCGGATGATGTGGTGGGTGGACTCGTTATGGTTACTGTTTTCATTTCACTATCGTCATCTACTGTTAATGATAATCCTGTTGATAGATTTGTTGTTGTTGTCATGCATGTATTATACTGTTGTGAATTTAATCCATCAATAACATCAAGAACTTCATTAATATCCTCATCCTGACCCAATTGATAGGGCATCGAAATACGTTTTTTGCTCGTATTCTGTAATTCTCGACTTATTTGATCGATACGAGCACTTGCTGGTGGTGTTGATGACAAGGATATGTTATTACTACCCATAACACAGGCCCGCAAATCAACATTATGACGAAATTCGGTTGGGATTTCATCTTGAATTTGTGTCAATCTTGCATTGCGACGCGTCTCATTTGTATATCCTGATGATGATTTTTGGCAACTCTTACGCAATAGACTCGCACCGGGTGGTATATCCGTGTATGTATATTTATTAACACCATTGCTGTTACCATTAATTCCATAGCCAGCACGTTTATTCTCCTTGTCTGAAATATTATTAAATTTACGTCGCATCATGTATTGATCCTGTGTTGTACTTTCAAAAGTATCCATCGGTTCCGATTTGATCACAATGGGTGGCGTAGTGCAGGAGTTGCTGTTGTTGCTGTTATTGTTGCTACTACTACTACTACAGCTGCCACTACTAGTGCTACTGCTGCTTGTTGATAATAAAAATGCTGCCGCTGATGCCGCATATGCATCCATTGTTTCAAATTTCTCGGCCAGTAATGTACCTGTGACTATTGCCGGTGGTAGGGCGCTACTTTCGCTATAACTTGATGCGGCACTTGTGCTATGTACATTGTTGCCATTGCAATTATTGGAATTATTATTATTAACGTTCTTGTTACAACTGGGCGGTGCTGACCACATACAATCAACGAACGATACATTTCCTCCTTTCAAACATATTAAATCATCGAAATTACTGCTAAATACATCATTTAAGCAATTATCCTCATCGTCTGTCTTAATTACTTTTGCAATATCGCCATGTATACTTGGCAATGGTCCGGACAAATCATCAAAATCAAAAAGTATGCCACAATCATAAATATCTTCCGGCGATGTACCATAGACATCGCAACTGTGTTTAATCATTTTGTCAATTTTTTCTGTTTCTTGTTTTATATACAATATTTGTAAGCTTTTTATTATATATATATATATATATTGTTATATATATATATATGTATAGTTCCTGAGTTAAGTAGTTGTTTTTTTTTTGTTGTTGTTGTTGGTGTGTGGTGTTTCGCCTGTCAAAAGAAAATCAAAAATTTTGTAAATGTTATCATTAGACTGCTTATACATAGTTCTAATATAACATTGATATATATATATATATATATATACATAGGTATGTATGTATTGTGTATGTGCGTGCGTGACCTTCAATACCAGCCAGTGATATTCGCACTTAATACTACTATTACTGATAACAAAATATGAAGAATTGTCGTAATCGAATCTCTTGATTCGCACATCTACTCCTCCAATAATGTTAACAGTAAAACCACAGTAAAAACAAATCAGTAAAAAGGCAAGAAGGAAAAAATGAAACTCTTCTACAACAAAAGTAAAAGCAACGATATTGTTAGACTCTTCTAAGAAACTCCTCCCACTTTCTAGGTGTCATATACAATTACTGTTTTTGTTTATTACTGTTGTTACGTAGAGTTTAAAAATTTCAATATACTCTCATTTAGTCTATGGAACGTAGAGTAAAGTGGGAGAAAAGGAGAAAAAAAAAAAAAAAAATGAAATGCCGGCATGCTACGGTTGTCGGTGTGTGTGTGTGGCGCAAAGCCAAAAAGCATTCGTATTTCCTCTGCGTATGCTTGCGTATATGTGTCTGCGACCTATGCATGCATGTACAAATGTATATGTCCGTGTGTTTGCCTAGATTTCGGCATGCACCGTTATAAAATTGGGTTTGGCACTCTTTATCTTTTGTACTTCTTTTGATTTATTTTTCATCTTGTCTGGCTCGTCACCCTCTCCTCTATCTTATGCGTTGCTTAAATACTTTTTACACTCTTCCCATTCCCTCCCATAAATGAGAGTATTTTCAAAGGAATTTGACTGGAATTTTTTTTTTTTGCTTCTTTTTTATCTGCTTCTAAACTTTACTGTTTTTTGTTTTTAAAACTTTCTTAAAACCTTTTTCTTAATTGAAAAAAACTTTGCTAACAATTCTAAAAAGTTTTAACATAAGGTATTTAATTTTTTTGTGGAACTAACAAAATATAACAAGAAAGTAAGAATAAATAATTTTAAATTGAATTATTTTTTTTTTTCTTTTTTTAGAAGTTACAGGATTTTTTTTTTTTTACCTTTTATTATTATTTATTTAAGAAATAATTTTTGGTCACTTATTATTATTTTTTTCTTTTTTAATTTTATTTTTTTTAAACCTGAGAACTCTTTTTTTTAACTTTTTAATCTGTACAACTTGTATTAATTTTTTTAAATTGGTTTCCATACTATTTCTTGTGTTTTTTTAACTTTTGCTGTTTTCGTAGTTTTTAGTTTATTCACTTCTTTTCTTTCTTTCTTTCTTTTTTTTTGTTTTTTGCAATTTATTATTGATATTTTTCTTATTTATTTTTTCCCCGTGGAAAAACTTACCTTACGAAAAACGGTCCTCTCCTTTTGTTGTGGGTCGATGCCTTATAAACAACGATTTAAAAGTTCATCTATATTTATATATATATATATATATTCCTGAACTGTGATTGAAGTAATCCAAATAGATTTTTTGTATTTCTTGCCAAGTTTTCGGATTTATTAATAACTTTTTTTTTTTTTGCTTGTTGCTTCTTCTTCACTTGGGCACCAAAATTAAAGAGACACCAAAAAAAAAAAATGAAAGTTAATAGATGATTTTGATGAGTGTCTGTCTTCACCAAAAATTTTTGTTAAGGAGTAGATTATGGGAGTATAAGTGCCCCTATTCCTTATTCACCGTTAAAACGAACAGTTATGTTGTTGTAGAAGTTGTTGCTTTTGGCGCAATTGAAAACGAAATTAGATTTCGTTTTGGTTTTAGGTTTTTCTTTTTACTTTTCTTTTAGTTATGGTTCGTTTTACTTTTTCTTAAGATGTTCCTTTTTTTTTAATGCCGTTATACCCGGAATATTAAGTTGTTGCTGTAAATTTCTTGTCAATGCACTATTCATGTATTTGTAACTGTAGTTGTATTGCTTTTGGCATTGGTATTGGTGTTGCATTGTACGACGACGTGTCGGTTGTATTGGATTTGTGTGTGTTGTATATATATATAAGTGTATTGTTAGGTGTGTGTGTTGCGTTTGCAAATTTTTCCGCGTAGAACTTTAGAAAACTCTTGCCAAGATTTTCCTTTTAAAAAATATTCAGAAAATCAAAAATTTAATTTTTTGTTTTATTTTTTTTTTTGTTGGGCGGGAAACAGCCAAAAAAAACTATAAAGACGAAGAGCCAAAGAGTTCTATCTTCTCCTGATTCTTTCTTCTATCACGCGTAGCACGTTCGTACGCGGCGGAGGCTAAAGGCGCATTAAAATGTAACTCGACGGCACCGGCATCAGCAGGCTACATCGACACCGAAACAAGCAGCAAGCAACTTAAGTAAACTGGTAACCGGCAAACCAGACACACACAGAGAGAGAAAGAGAGCAAGAGCGTGAGTACGAAAGGTTTCAAACTCTCTTGTTTTTTTTTCTCGTTTGCTTCTCATTTTGAGTGTTTTGTGATTGAGTGGAAATATAAATTATTCTGAATGTTTGGCAACAAATTGTAGAATTCAGTGCAAAAGCAGAAATCAAAGAATGTATGTACATACATGTGTATGTATTTACATCGTTGAGCTAATTGTTCATGTCCTTGGTAATGAAATTGGTAGACCAGTTCCGTCCTTGCAGTTGTTGGTGAAATCATCTCTTTCTTTACCTTCATTTTCTCTCATCTAACTGTTATTTTTCTTAAATCCTGCAGCATCATTGTTTTTCACTGATTTCAATGGTTTTCCTGACTAAGTCACTCATTCTCTTTCTCCTTGTCCACATATGCTGGTATTTCGTACTCTAAGCAACAGTAGCTGTGATGCCGACGCCGACGTCAACGTCGACATCGTAGTTGTTTTAGTTGTTGGTATACTTTGACTATTTCCTTTTTATTCTTTTCCTTTGCTTTGTGGAGTTTACAAAGGTTGCTCTTATTTTCTTAAAAAGATTTCAAGACATACAGTAGCTCACAGCATATTTGATACACTCCATTTTTTAAAATTGTGTCATAACTCAAAAACTATAACGAATATAGAAAATCTTTATATGCCATTTTAAATAGGACAACTTCTAGTTTTCAAAAACAAAAGATTTTAATTCAAAATATAGCTGTTCAACAGCAAAAACATAACAAAGCAAAATGAAGTCCAAAACACAGCTTATTTGATACAGTGTTAGTGGTTTCATCATCACATGGGGGCAGTTCCAAATTAGCCATGTTTGAACGATTTCGCTCTTGTGCTTTGGTCGTTATCTTGATAGAAACTAAAATCCTCTGCTATTCCCAATTTTTTAAGCGCTTTGGAGCAGATAATTCTTTAAAATACCGAGATATTGCATTTTATTCATTATTCCCTCGACGAAAAAACTAAATTTCCGACTCCGGCTGCGGACATACATACATATGTATATATTGACCAAACATAGCAAAATGCTAGTTATATTAAAAAAAACCTCGAATTTGGTCATTTTACCTACATGAAAATGGCTGTATCATATAAGCTGAGAGATCTAAATTCCACGTTTACGCGTAATTGTTGCCTTCCTCGCTAAAAACAAAAATTCCCGGAAAATCTATTACTTAGAACTAGTATTTAAAATATACACGTAGTCGACTGCATTCTTAATTTATTGATAAACCTGCTACTTTCCATATTAAAGAGGTGTAAAGACAACAAATTTTCCTGTATGAAATAAGTTGTGAGCTACTGTAATAAGAAATAACCAATTTCTTTTCGGCATCATCTTTTGTATACATGTACATACATACATACATACATACATACATATATTTTTTTCTATTGGTTCTCAATATGCAGTTAATTCAGTTTATATAGAAACTGAACTATCAAACAATTTACTACTAAATTGCGCCCCATTTGCCCAGTTCTCGGTTTGTTTGTGTGTTTGTAATTAAAGCTCTCTGCCGCACACCCCCTTCACTTCCCTCATCATGTCAATTTGCCAACTCCAATTTCAGTTTGTCAAGTTGATTGAACCCCGACATGAACTTTGTCGACAACAAAATGAAAATAAAAATAAAGAAAAGCCGCAAATAAAAACTAAAAAAAAAGAAAAGAAAAAAAAAACATCCATACAAAACAAAGACCAGCAGAAAGTGAAAAGAAAAACAACTTTTATATGAAACCTACCTCAAGTCTAATTAAATTATGCGACCCAAATGAAAAAAAAAAAAACAAAAATATCATACATACATTAGGTCATGCCATCGACAACAAAATACCCTTTATAAAGTGAGCCTAACATAAAGAGTCTCAAGGACAAGCTGGGAATTATTTAATAATTATTTCCTTTAAGGTTTTTATATATTTTTAAGAATTATTCTATTACTTGTATATGTCTAAATTCTAATACTAAAGAAATAAATGTTTTCTTTTGTTTAACTCTTATATGCTCATCAGTTGTACGGTTAAAGGGTATACAAAATAACAAACATTGGCACAGAGGAAACATAGTGAGGGAGAGGAGATACATACACACATACATAGATAGATACTATAGATAGAGAGGCAAAACAGTGTAGGTGAGAAGTATGTATGTATTTATGTATGCAGTGAATGCGGGCAGAAAGGGAGTATGTGTGTGTGTGTGTGTGTATAAAGGCATCAAAGTCTCATCAACATATTGACAAGCAACAGGAGCTACAATGACAGGATTTTCAATTTGCAAGCATATCAAATTACATTCGCAGCTTGTGCAAGCCCCCCTTCTCGCCTCTCACATAGGCAACTGAACATCAGTGAAGGGGTGCTAGGATTACCCCTAGTTAGGTGACAAAAACAACAACATAATTAAACCGAAGCTGTGAGCAAATAAGGGAGTCAACGCTGGTTGGTTAAAGAAGCAAGTTTATATGGGGCAGAGAGTCCTTAATTATATAATAAGTTGCTAATTTGATATATGTATGTATGTATATATATGTATACATCTATATGTATGTATGGCTTAGTCTAGCCTATGGGCATATTGTTTCATTATACATTTATTTATTTATTTTTATTTCATTTACGGTGTACGGTAAAATAATATGTATGTCTGTATACATATATATTTATATACATACATACATTGATTTGTTGATAGATTTTACATAATTATGTATGTATGGGTACAGCGGAGGGTTATGCCATTAATACACCCCTCAACGATCACCTTACCCTTTTTCTTGGCATTGTCAATGTTAAGGTTTAAAACTAATAAACAAATGGTTTGTATATGTATAAATACGTGTGTGTGTGTGTGTGTGTGAGCAACAACATTTGCCGCTCCATTTTGCACTCAAATGCAAATTTGCAAGTGTATGTGTACATGTGTGTGTGTGTTTTTTTTTCACATTTCCCTTGCACATTTCGGTGCATGCAATTCTCTTCCCCCAGTCACTCCGCTCTTCATAACAACCTTTTTGATTTTGTTTTGATTTCGCAAGAGCAAAGCTTTTTGCACTTTTCAAGCTTTTGTTTTGTTTTGTTTTGCTGTTGTTGTTGCTGTTGAACTTGGCGCGCATTTAGTTCTTTCATTTCAATAAGTTTTGCAATTCTCTTATTACTATTTTGCGCAATTAATTTTTGCGCGTGTTGCCACTGTTGTTGGGTGGAAAAACAACTGCGTAAATAAATAGCAACAAGTGCTGTTCCGTTGCGACGCTTCAGTTCAAAAATTATTCGCTGAGCTTTCATACATATACATATTTACAAGTATATTATTACAAGTTACATGCATATGTAGAAGAAGTAGAAATTATGTACATACATACATACATATAAACTTTTGCAGACCTTTCACTACTACCTCTTAAACCCATTACATTTTATGCATTACACATTTAACGGTTTACACGTGCGTCAACAATGTTGCCAATTACCGGTTTACTTGCAGTTGCGTTGCCGCATCCACAGACAGACAACCCCCTGATAACACCCCAAGACAACGATCGACAATTGACGAACGGCACGGTACCGGTACTCCTCAATAATTGCCAGCGTCTGGCAGGTGTTGATGCTGCAGCGGCTGCGGCTGCATCTGTTGTAAATCGCAATTCAAATGCAGCCTTTTTTATGGCGCCAATGTTATCTACCTTGACAAGGGCGTAGCTGGGATTTCATTTAGGTTAAATTACACCTACATATGTATGTATGTATATAAGGTACGCCTATGCTTTGATAATTCTTAGCCTAATAGTTCATACACGTTTGTCTTACTTAACGCTGATAACGTGCACTCGCGCCTTGGCAAACACTTGTTGGCAACTTTGTTGCACCTTCTTATCTGCAACATGTCGTCGTTTATTCCTTTCCTTAAAATAAAAACAAAACAATTTTCCATGACAAATGTGCATGTATGTATGTATGTATGTAAGTGTGACATTGAATATCTATGTATAACTGTATACTCTAACTTAAAATGAAATGGTCTTTGGATTTCTTCTATTGAGGTAGGTTTTTTTTTTGCATTTTTGTGCAGCTTTTACCATGAAAATAATAATAAAAAAAAGTAATAATTAATTTCAAACAATGTTTGTTTATTAACTAACAAAATAATAATAAACTAAAAGAAAGAAAGGAAAAAACAATAATAATTTGGTATTTTATGGTAGGCGTAGATAATTCTTATTTAATTTTTTTCTTTTATAGTTCGTTTATGGCCAACTGTTTTTTTTTTCAAGTATACTATCAATCAGTTTTTGCGCGTTTTTTTTTTGTTGTTGTTGCCTTTCTATTTAAGAAATTTTGTTGCGTAAAACATGTCATACAATTGTAAATAATTATTACTTGAAGGGGATTTTGCATTACTCTACTTACTCAAATATGTATGTACATACGTACATAGACACATACTTCTTTAATTACCTATACTGTCACTCAACAGAGAGCTGTCAAGTAGCATTTGGTCATATCGATAACTGATTCATAACGGTAATTAAGTGATATTCAAGGTGCTGGATTAGAATATATGACAATTGTTCAAGGATTATGGACAAGTGCCATAGAATGGTCGGTAAAGTGCAAGGGAGTAAAAAGTGCAATATTATTGATACATACATGCATATACATATACATATGTATGTATATATGTATGTGTAAACATCAATATGTATGAGGGAGGTACAGAGGAAAGAACAATAAACAGCAGCTGCAAAAACAACAATAACAACAACAACACAATACGCAAAAAAGAAGACAACAAAAAAAACGAAGAAGACGCCGCCAGGGTACAGTCGCGGCATAAACACACAGATGGATAGCGAGAGTGAATGAGAGACAGACAAGGGACCGGCAAGAAAGAGGAGACAAAAGCAAAATGCAGCGAGTGGCGCTTTATAACGGAATGGACCTGCACAGACACACACATACATGAACACCCATGCGGAGACGCTTGACATTTGTTTTTGGTTTGCCTACTTTGCGTTTTTGCTTTTGAGAGAACTGTGAAGAGACTCATGCCGGCAGGAGAAACAGAGACAAAAGCAGACGCGCTGGCAGAGTCTGATACAGAGACGACGACGCAATGAGAGCGAGCTTAAAAATAAAGCTCTTACACATATTGTATGAAAGCTTCTTTTTAGCTCTGCTCTTCCATCTTCTTCTCGCACACACACCTGAGATTGCCGGCGTTTTATTGTTATTCCTTGCTTGCTTGCGTTGTGTTGTGTTGTGTTGTCTCTTCGCTATCTCTGTCTGCCGCTATTTCACAACAACAACGAAATAACGCAAAACAAAAAAAAGAATAATATAAGCAAAAACTTCGCAGCTTGCGATTTCATCAACATTTGAAACAGTATAATGCAATTAGCTAATTATAGATCCAAAATGTTGAATCACTCTAATAATAATACGAAAGCGCCAGAAGGGTTATACATGTCGGGGGAGTCTGGCGGTAAAAGGGGATATCTAATTCCTTTTTGCGCTCTATTTTGATTTCACCTTTTTTTGTAAACCATAAACAACTAAAGCAGAATTTACGTATGTATGTATGTATGTATATGCATACATACAGACATACATGTGTATGCAAGTATTTATTTATTATAACCAGACACAACACAGCACAGTATACAACGGAAAGAGAGTAAACACAAAATACACAGACAACTCAAATGAGTGAAAATTATATGAGTGATTTTGTTTTTCATTTCATTTTGAGCACTTTAGCAACAATGTTGCAGCAACATGTTGTTTGTTATGTATATGTAGGTAAATCGTGCAACAGGCAATTTATATGAATTTATTTGGATAAAGAATAACTACAAATGTATGTATGTAGGTACATACATATGTATGTATGTAAATATGTACAGTTATATAATGTAATCTTACATTAATAGTTAATACTATAAAATTGTTAATTTATTTATAATTCTTGTTGATTTATTTTATATTTTAGCTGATTTCTTAAGGCAAAACAAAAAGAAAACTTTGTTTTATTTAATTTCAGTTTATTTTCGATTTGATTTCATCCAAAGATATATGTATACTCTTATATACTTTACAAACGACGCCCAAAAGTCCTTTTTTTTTGTGGGCGGGTTAGGAACTGCACCTTAGTCTCTCTTTTTTTCCCATTTTGCGTTGTTTGTTTTGTTTTTTTTTTTGCCATTTTTGCGGCTGTCTGCGTATTTTGGCACAAATTTCCCTCAGGAGCTGAGGGAGGAAGGCGTCTGCGACCTTCAATTGGATAAATGAAACAAGGCGAAACAAAACTCGACAGACAACGCAAAACAAAACAAAAATAACAACAACGACCACAAAATGGAAAAAGGACATTCAACTCAATGCCAGACAAACACAACAAATTCTGCAAAAAAGGACCGACTGAGCTTTCTCAACATCATGGTGAAGGTCAAAACATCCCTATTGCTTGGCCTTGGCTCCCAACGATGCGGGATGACTCCTCTCTTCCTGCATTTGTTTCGTTTATTGCGCATCTAAGAATTTCCATATAGAAATATATATATTTTTTATATACATACATACGTTTTCCTTTATGTGTAATGATGTCTGCCGGGAAAGTCGTTGAAGTTCCATAAACCTGTGCTGTCCTGATTCAAGGACAATTCGGGGTTAATGTGTCTGCCGCATTAGCCTAAAAGGAAACAACTGAAATTTGCCATTAGACTGGTCGACTGATTTACCAAAATTGCCATCAAAATTCAATGAATATAAAATTAACTTTTAATATGAAATCCAAGATCAAATTGTTAATCTACAAAAGATTTGAAAGATTTCGAAAAAGTATTAGCTAATAACTACTTTTTTTAAGAATTTCTTAAACTAAAAACTTTAACTAAATTATTGTTTCAATTTATGAAATGTAATTAATCTAAAATTACTGTTATTTTATTATTTTTAATGATTGAAAATGAATTGAAAGTATTTTTTGGATTGAATTGATTTAAAGTGGCAAGTATTTTTGTTTTTAATTAAAAATTAAATATATTTGTATTTAAAAATTATTGAAAATTGGATAAATTAATTAAAAATTGCATATATTTTATTTTCTGATTTTTTTTTTTTAAATTTAATTAATTGAAATTTGATTGAAAGTAAAAAAGTTTTTAATTGAATTACTTTAAAATTTAAACTATTTTTTGTTTAGATTAAAAGCTGAATTTATTTATATTTTAGTATGCTTAAAAATTTAATAATTTAATTAAAAATTGCATATATTTTATTTTTAAATTTTTTAAAATTTAATTGATTGAAATTGGATTGAAAGTTAATCAGAGTTTGTTTGAATTGCTTTAAAAATTCATTTACTTTGTTTTTAAATTAAAAGTTTAATTTGTTTGTATTTGAAAATGATTTAAAATTAATGTGAATTGCTTATAAATTGCAATTATTTTATTTTAAGATTGAAAGTAGTTTTTTCTTTTTAATTAAATTGATTAAAATTGATTGAAACTTGAGCATCTTTTGATTGAATTGCTTTGTTTAGTTTAATAATTTAATAAAAATGTTTAAAAATTTAATGAATTGCATGAAAATTGCATATATTTTATTTTCACATTGAAAGTTTTATATTATTTTTTATAAATTGACGAAAATTCGAGCATTTTTACTTTCAATTGCTTCAAAATTTAAAGTACTTGTTTTAGTTAAAAAATTTAATTTATTTGTATATAAAAATTATAGAAAATTTATAGAATTTATTTTATAGTTTTGTATAAATTGCATAGATTTTATTTTAAGATTGAAAATTTAATGTTTTTTTTAATTCAAATTGATTGAAAATTGTTTCAATCAATTGAAATATCCTCATGAACTTTTTACAGTTAAGAGGCTGTTGGAATAGGAAAAGAGTTGGGGATATTATCGATTTATAAATATATATCTATATATATATATATTTAGAAAGCATCCCTATATTCCCAGGTGTACTAAATTTAACCAATTCTCCGTCATCCGCCATCTCTTCAGTGCCAACAAACTGCATACTAATTTTGTTTTGGTATAAAAATATCTATTCCCCCAATTCTATTAGTCTCTGAATCTCTCTCTGTTTATGCACTATAATATCTCGTTTATATATATATATATTTGTATATATCTATCTCTGATATATCTATTCCACTTCTTCTTAGTTTTTTTTTTTTTGTATTTTTTGTTAGTTTTTCTTTTCGCTGACGAAAAGGTCAAGCTCTTGAGAGATAAAAATCCATAGTCTAGGAAAATGCAATCTACGCAAATTGATAGAGCAACAGAGAAAGAGAGAGAGAGAGAGAGATGGAGAAAAAGAGATAGCTAGATAAATAGATAGATAGAAGGCAAATAGAAATGAAAACTGAAAGCAAAAATAAGTAAAAAAATTTTCTTATCCAAAAATAAACATGAGGAAAATTATTATGGACCTCGGAGTAGGTAGTCCCAAAATGTTAGTCTCAAGTTAAAAGACTCAAGAATACCCTCTATATATATTATTAATAAGGGAGATCATGTGTATTAACTTTAAAATGAAAAATAAATGGTAATTTTTTGTCTTAGTTTTCTTTTAAGTTTTCAATTAAATTTGTTGGGAAATTCTTTTGTTTAGTGTATAGTAATATTTTTATATATATGGTAGATATACCCTTAATGTAAGGGGTATCCTCAATATACATGTGTATTTATATGCATTTATTTAATGTGAATATTAGTTTTTAGAGAAAATTGTGTTTTTAGTGTGCGTGTCCCTTGATAACCTCAAGTGCAAGTTGAAGTGCCACCAGCGAGCTATGCCACAAGGTATAGACATACATACATAAGTAGTAGGTTAGAGGGAGGGGCATTGGCGGGTGTGGGTATGGCACCAACTGGGGCCCACCCTGGGGTAGATTTGTCGGCTGTTGAGATTTTGTTTCTTACCTCTTAGAGGGCATTTTTTTTTCGAGTGGGTCCTTGTGCGCCACTTTTCCATCACTTTTACCATTGTTTGATTTTCTATCTTTGTGTGTGTGTGTGCATTTTCCTCAACTTTTCTTCTGTTTTAACAGCTACAAGTGCAATCGTTTTGAATTAGGCAACTAGCAGCTGGTGGTAGTGTGTGTGTGTGTGTGTTTCTCGATTCTCGAGTGATAGATGAGGCTTGAAATTAGTCACTGATAAGTGAGAGAAGGAGAGAAGGCAAACTGTGAGACCCGATGAAAGAAATACTTTGTACCCCCCTCCCTCTACCTACCCCAAAGGGATCAAGTGCGGCAAGAAATTGATAAGGTAAAATGATAAATTTCATTTACATTGAAAATTATACAAAAGAAAATTAAATACAAAAAAAAAAATTAGATTATTTAGCTTATCGGTTCAGGGTTTAAAGGGTTAAAGATTCTATTAGTATAAAGGGTTAAAAATTTTAAAAGTTTGTAGTTTAAAATTAAAGGTTTAAAGGGTTAAAGATTCTCAAAGTATTTGGTTTAAAAGTTGATAAAAATTCTCAAGAAATAATTTTAAAATTGATTAAAATTTTTTATTTATACACAGAGAAATTAAAAAGTAATATAATTAAATATTATTTTTATGCTAAAATATAATTTTATTTATATTTGTTTATTTTATGTGAGAGAAGAACCATGGGTAACAATTTGTCGGGGTGTGATTTTCAGCAAGTTTTTTCTTTTATTTTTGTTGGTTTTGGCCAAAATTTATTGTGGCTTTTATTATCAACGGCAACCATATTAATATAATTAAAGCCAATGTATATATGTATGGGTGCGTGTGTGTATGTATGTGTGTGTGTGTGTGTTGGGGAATAGTGCGAAAATGCGTATAAAAAAATGAAAACCATATACTATAAGATTAACGGCCCCGCATATTTGCAGAATCGCGCGATGCAGACCTTGATTGATAACTAAAAAAAAAAAAATATATATATAAAAACTTATACAAAATATTCCTATATCTATATATATATAAATATGTTGCCATGTGTAGGAAGAAAAAGACCTTCGAAACACGCATAAAAAATCAAAACTAAAAAAAAAAAAAAAAAAGAAAGAAAGAAATGGCAAAAGCAAACTAATCTAAGACGACTTGGGGTATACCTTGTATGAAATAGGTATACAATTTCGTAGAAAGCCAAATGCATGTTATCTCTTTCACACATCAGCGCACTAATATGTTTATATTGTAAAGTATTTGAATAGAAAACACTAGAGTTTGGGGGCGTGGCAAAAATTTAAAATAAACCTAAGCTACCTACAGATTAGATAAGTCTACATACTAAATTTAATAGCTTTAGCTCTTATAGTTTCCAAAATTTAGGCATAAATACGAACAGATCATAATTTATTTGGCTGCTGTTGCTAATCAGGAATATATATTGCTTATAATGTATATGTTTTACAATGCTTTGGGACTTTAGGACTTGAATTTACACCTTTATCTTTAAAGGTAGAGTATACAGAGTACAGTAGATGCCAATACTCTATGGAAAGATTTCAATTTTCAGTTTATAGGACTTTCAGATACCTGCTAGTTTATTATTCATTTATGATAAGTTCTTTTAAAATAGTTTTGATATAAGTTTAATGATAAGAATAGAGTATTCAAAATCTTTGTATAGTTTTTTAAGTTTTTATAAACCAAATATGCTCATTGACTCTATTTATAAATGGGTGATGGTAAATTAGTTTAGTTTAAGTTTGTATATAAAATATGAATTATACTACGACACTTAAGTATATGACAGTTGATAAGATTTTGCCTAAGATATAGATACTTATTCATGCCTAGTATATTTATTATTGTTGTTGTTGTTCCGACTAAGTTACGTAATACTCCAGATGATAGAAAACCTTGCAAAAAGATGCCAAAGCAAAAACTTAATTAGTTTAAAAGAAATATATTAGAAAGAAATTATCGTAGACATTTCGAGGACTAAACGTGTTGAGAATATTTCGATAAGGGGGATTCCCATAGGAACTATATTCGAATGGTTATAACACTTGAAATTTAAGATTAAATTTTTCAAAAGATCAAATCATTTATAGAAGCACTTTATAAGATATAAACGAATATTTATAGTAAAGAACAGATTAAAAAAACTATCTATCTTAAAGATGCCATTCCATAACACTAATCAACATACTATTGGTATTATTAGATATAAGAAATGTTTTACATATATTCTCTGGTAAATCCTTTTTTAAACAATCGTTTCTATATAGTGTATATACACTCCTGGGCAACTGAATAGAACCCTTTTAGCTACTTCTTATAACTTTACTTTAGTTTAAAAGATTTTAGAAAGATTCAAGATAAGATGGTTTGGAGAATCTACTTTGTCGTGGGAGTCCTGTATATAGATAAGTATATAAATATATATATTACTGATTCCAAGAATCAAGTAATATTGAATATGGATGCTAATTACTGATTCCAAGAATCAAGTAATATTGGATATGGCTTTTTAGTTACGTTTGAGGTCATTGTATTTCTATGTCTTTATGGTATCTATGGTATACGTATGTATCTATAAGTACTCATAGCTAGCTATGGTTTATTGTTATCAGAATTCTCAATTTCCAAAATTTTATGCCAAAAAAAAAAATTAACCGAAACACTAAACAAAAGACCAAAACGAAACTGCTAATTAGTCGCAAGAATTTCGCATACTTCAACAAAATAAAAGATAGTTCATGGTAAAAATAAATATGTTTGTATATATATATGTATATGTATATAAGACTCTATATATATATATATGGACTTATATAGTATAGCAAAATGCTAAAGGCGACGTTTAGAAGTTAATTAAGCAAATTTTTGCTAGAACCAAAGCAAAGCCGAAAGAGAAAAACGAAAAAAACCAAAAAAAAAAAGAGAAAAAATGGCAAGAAAAAACGATTCTTTATTCCAGTCAATAAGTTCGCATAACATTTTAATACATAAGATAGCATAATTTCACTACACAACCCCCCTCCAAACCAAACCAAACTAAATGCTTTGGCAAAGGGAGGGGCAGAAGAAGAGGCCAAAGATTAATGAACGTGTCAAACTTCCTCGATATATGAAAAAATAGCCATGAGAAATTGGAAAAATTTAAAGAGAGTTGTGCTTACTTTGGTTACAAACCGATCTCCATATACTCTTTTATTTTGGCATACTAAAATCTTAAAGATCTTAACTTACTGTAAGTAAACTGAATTCTTAAAGTTCTTAACTTACTATGGTCAAAATGGAATTCTACAGATCTTAATTTACTTTGGTTAAACTAAAGTTTTAAAGATTCTAAGTTACTATGGTCATACTGTAATCCTAAGGATCCTAACCTTACTATGGTCATACTAAAACCATCAAGATTGTAACTTACTATGTTTACAATAGAGATCTCAGGATCTTAACTTATTTAAGTGATACCAAGATCTTAAAGATTTTAACATACTAGGTTCATACTGAAATCTTCAAGACATTGCCTTACTATGGTCATACTAAAACTTTTAAGATCTTAATTTACTAGCTTACTATGGTCATATCTTTTAAGGCCTTTAATGGATTGCTTTCATGGGACTAAAGTTGTCGATATATTCTGTTAAACAAATTATTTTTAAATTGCTAACAAATTAACTACATATACCCATAATATTTGATCAAGCTCAAAAAAAAAAAGAAAGAAAGAAAGAACTATTTATTCAAAAACCTAGACCCTAAGCCCTTTGCAGTTTGTTTTCTTTGTGGAAGGTTACGAATTGTGGAAGCAAAACACAGAAATTCAGCAAAATAAACAACAGTGAATGGAAGAGATAGCAAACAACTTTTAAGTTAACAAAATTCAAATTATTGTACAATCAAGTTTGCTTGTACCACACACCACACACACACAAACACACACCACACACACACATATATAAGCATAAATGGGTAGAGGGAAGCAAAAGAAAAGAACGTCATATAAAATTAAAATATTACATCTTCGACCCTGAACCCTGTTTTTGAATTAAGCAAATGTCTGCACAGTGGTTGAAATCATAAGAAAATTATAACAATTCTACAAAGTGTTTTATAACATACCAGACTTTATTTAAATGGCTTTATATAATATGAAATTATCTTTGTAGAGTAACAATCACGCAGCAAGTGTCCTCGCCATCAACGTTATGTCTTCTTAAGTAGCCAGCAACTGCAGTTAATAACTATTTTATCTTTTTAGCTTTAGCATCCTGATGTGTAACTATCACACAGCAACTGTCCTGGCCATCTCCAAAGTACCTTCATAAGTAACCTTAATTGCAACTGTTTTATTTCTAACTCTTTTTAAAAACTATAAGAAAAATATACTCCTCACGTAGCAACTGTCCTTTGGGACATTGATGCAGCTTCATATTTAAAATTTCGTTTCCTCAACTGTATAATATTTTAAGTACATCACTTTCAGTTATATGGTAATGGCTTAATGACTACGCAGCAACTGTCCTCGCCTTCACATAGGCACCTTCTTAAATCAACTTTCTTTTCCTGGTGAACAGCAACATTTTAAGACTTCGAGTATACCATTTTGAAATGTGTGAGGAGCAGTGATGCTTATTCTTAAGTAACTCTTCTTTCCCTCGTAAACAGCAACTGCTTAACAAATTTGACGATACAGCAACTGTCCTAGCCATTACCAAGGCAGCTAATTAAGTTACCTTTCTTTTTCTCGTAAATTTAAACTGTAAACTATCTTATGCCGGAGTAATGATCACGCAGCAACTGCCCTCACCTTTACCTACTCTTGTTACTCTTTTTGTTAGCTTTTTTTATGAAAATTGTGAATATTTTCCTCTTTCCTCCAGCTTAATTAAAAAAATTTTTGTAATTTTATGTTGAAAATTTTACTTGAAACTTTATTTAAAAGAATTTATTGCTTTTGTACCACTGTGCCATTATTAAAAATTCACACATTATTCCTCTTACACATACAAAATGATGAGATCGGCAACCGTATTGATCAATTGGCACGGGCATTGTTGTAGTTTTTGTTGTTAAGCTTGTTTGGTGGTCCCCTTAATATTATTTATATGCCAATTGAGTACGACTTTGAAATACCCTAGTATCAGTAGTTAAACTATAAAAGTTATGGAATATCAAAAGATATCATTTAGAGGGTATTACCAAGACCCGATCCGACAACTTTTTATAGAATTTATCGATGAGGCATGACAAGTGTTCGGAATGGCAGGTGTCGCGTGTGGCAATTGAAAGACTTTTGCTAGATTATGTCAGATTCAACATGGTAATACGTTTTTTTTTTTTCATATTTGGCCCGATAACTCTTTCCACTCCCCTAATCATTAGGCTATAACAACTTTTGATTTCTTTTATTTTTCGTTCTTTTTACTTTTTATTTCTTTTATTTTTTTTTATGGATAATTCGTCATGCGTGCAAAGTGCGTGAAACTTCTTATAGTAAATTAAACGCATATTGGTGCGAGTCAAGGAAAGAAAAGCTGTCAAAATAAAATGTGATAAAAAGCAACAAAGCCAAAAAAAAAGAATAATAAAAACAAAGAAGTAAGCGAAGGCAAGAGCGCGTGGGAAAATAAAACCAAAATACATTAAGAAAATAAAGAAAAAAAAAGAAACCTTGTTGCGAATAAGTTACAAGAGAGAATAAGATAAAACCAGTGTTGGCCATTGAGTTAGTACTTCAAAAAGAAAAAAAGAAAACTACATTGATTCTCTATACTCTCTCTCTCACACTCTCTTTTTTCTTGAAGAGAGCATATTGATTCTTTCTAAACTATGATAAAGTAATTTTTGAAAAGTTTTTCTTTCAATTTCCATTTTCTTTTTTAAAAATTACCTAAAGTACAGTCAAGTTGGTTTATATTAGTTGTACTTTTTAATTGACAATATTATTAATATGATATATAAATTCATATATACTTTTGTCTAGTCAACATTTTTGATTTTTGGCGCGTGTAATCATAATGCCAGACATAAGATGTATGAATGTATGTAAATTGAAGGCCCTTCCGTTCGTTCATAATGAAAGAAATCTATCTAGTCAGGCATTCCTTAATACTCAAATTGCCTTCTTGGGAACGAGAATTGTCTTCTGTTTTGGTTTTTTTTTTTTTTTTTTTTTTTTATTATAATTCTTACTTATATACATAATAAGTAATTTTGACGGTAATCCAAAACGCAAAGTTTTAATTTATATTATTCAAGTGCATACCTATTGAGATATGGCAAGAAAGGGAAGGACAAAGAGAGAGAGAGAGAGAGAGAGTAAAAACAGACAATAAGGGAAAGGGTATACAATTGTAATGCGCCACTTGAAATTGTAATCAAGAATTTTCTTTATTACAAAATACTTTACTTTAAATTTACAACGAACTATAATATACCCTTTGCCAATAAGTAGAACTAAAAGAAGAAGAACCTTTGTTTACTGTTCATTTAGCTGATCGATAACGATAAATTCTCAAGAAAGATCAACGATAACATTTTCTGTTAAAGTTTCACTTTGATTCTGTTAAATTTCTAGACAAAATTTATTTATAAACAATTGTTTGCAGTTAAAGCAAAAATAATCATAATAAAAAAAATATATATATAAATAAATTGAATTAACAATATTGCACTAAAATAAAATATAAACTAAAAAAATAAATAATTATGTTTTTTTTTTCATGATTTAGCAAAAATGAATTATTAATGCCTAAATAAACGTAATAACCATAACAATTGTAATCAAAATCGAAAGCAATATGAATTATTATTATTTTTTTATTCTTTGTTTTTCTTTTTTTGGTGTCTTCAATTACAGAGATCATGCCCCCCCCTCTTCTCCCCTTTATATAGTTTATTTAACTAGAGTGTGCATAAATTAATTTATTTTTTATTTTTAATTTTTTTTTGTTATTCTTTTGTTTCCAGCCAAGTTGGCAAGTTCGTCGTAATATCTATATATATATATATATATATATATCTTTACATATATAACATTTGTTGGTGAGAAATTAAATTTCGCTTTCTGGACGCTTATTTTGGCCAACAACCAAATATGTCAGCAAAAACCAAGAAAAAAAAAAAAAGAGAGAAAAATTCCAGACATTTATTTAAAAGGTTAATTAACAAATACTCTTACAGCAAAGATGAAGTTAAATAAATTTTAAAAAATATATTTAAAATAAAAATTAAAATTTTCTTATAATTATTAAAGTCTAAAAGAAGAAATAATTAAATTAGAGATTGTTTTTTATATTATTAACATATAAAAAAATATCTAAAAAAAGGAATTCTTAATTAAAAATCATTTCATAACCTTGAAGCTTTTTAAATTATTTTTTAAATTAAATAGAAAATATTATATATATATGAAAAATATTTAAAAATTTTATATTTAATATTCCTAATGAACAATTTGTTATATCTTAGATATATTTTCTATATCTTTATATGCTAATACTATATAGATTGAATATTCGTAAATCAACTTAATAATTCCCCTGTGTGAATATGCTTTTTATTTTTATTTTTTTTTTTGTTGGTCCTCCTTTCTGACCTTCTCCCCGCTTTGGTTAAGCAAAATGCTTCGAAGACCAAAAAAAATTTGTTGATTTTTTTTTTTTTTTTTTTTTGGTGGAGACGCAGGAAATGTCACCTTATACCAGAAATCATTGACTTGGCGCTTTTTTCGCGGACCTCCCAGATTACCCCCTTCTACCCTAATACCAATCATTCCTGTCCAGCTCACTACCACCCTCTGTTGACTTGAAGACTAAATACCACTCTTTCTTCCTCTCTCTTTCTTTCTCTCTCGCACCTCCCCCCAAATCCATCCATCAACTGATTCTTTCAATATGAACAACGTTCTCTGGCTACTACGCAGTTGCTTTTTAGAGTTCAAACACTTTCTGGGCATTTTTTTCAGTTTTTTTTTGGTTTTTTATGGTCTGGACATAAAAAAAACCACTCGAGAAACTACCTCACTCACTCTTCCTCTCTCTCTCATTCTATTTCTCTGTCTATGTCTTCTATCCCTTTCTTTCTTAGTATAAAAAAGCATATGCTTATACATAATTCAAAGAGTAGAGGAACTTGTTTCGCAGTTGATGGAAAATTTGTTTCATGTAAAATAAAAAAAAAAAAAAAAAAAAAATTTCATCTATTTCAATATAAGAATATATAGAAACTAGACTACAGATTTTCTCTCTCAGTGAGAGTCGGAGAAATAATACAACTAGTTAAATCTAAAGAGACAAAATGCCAAACTCTATTTATAAATAAATAAAACAATTAGAAATATGGTGGGCCACTGCAAGCAGAAAAAAAGAACATACAAAATGTCAAAGATAAAAAAAAAAAAAATATATATATATATACATATATATATATATAAAAAAATCGTGAAAAAAGAGAAAAATTAGCATGAAATAATAAATTTATCTAGCAATGGTTAGCAACAAGAGACGCACGCGTATAACAAAAAAAAAAAAAAAAAATTAAAAAAAGAAAAAAAAATGAAAGACAAAATTTCATATAAAATAAAATAATTACAGCATAAAAGTTTTCTTTTTTTTTTTCTATTTAGTATTATGGGGCCTATACATATAACAGCTGATGTCTAGAAATGGTTAGAGAGTGGTTGGGGGGGGTGGTCTTCTGTTATAGGCCTTTTGTTGCGTCAAACAAGATTCCGAGAAGACACTACTACCATTTGGACCCTTTAGGAAAGTTTGGCCTTTAAAATTTTTAATAGTCGAAAGAGTTTCAAAAAATTTATAAATTAGAAAAGTTTTTCTTTTTTTTAGTATAGTAAATATTAGCAAATCTTTATAACTAATTCCATAAAATAATATTAGTAATACAGAAATAAATTCATAACATTTACACTATTTGTTTCATTTTTTTATTTCCATATTAGTTTTTATTTATTTCTTTTTTTTTTATTTCAATATTCCTTTTTTTTTTTTAATTATTTCTTAATTTTTTTTTTATATTTATTTTTTTTTTATTTATTTTTTTATATTATTTTTTTTTTTATTATTTATTAGTTTTTTTTATTTATTATATTTATTAGTTTTCTTTTCTTTGTTTTTATTTTTTAATTTCCTTTTTATAATACTTCTTTATTTTATATTTAATTTTATTTTTTAATATTTCTTTATTTTTTTTATATTTTTAAACAATTTCTTTATTTAGTTTTTGTTACTATTGCTTTATTTTTTTTTAATTATTTCTTTTTATTTTTAAACTAACTTTAATTTTTAAAATTATTATTTTATATTTTTAAAATATTTCTTTATTTATTTTTGTAAGTATTTCGTTATTTGTCCTTTTTTTAAAATTATTTCTTTATATTATTTATTTTTTTTATATTTACTATTATTTTGGTTTTTTTCCATATTTATTTTTTAATTTATTTTATTTTTATTATTTTTTTTCCTGTCTTTTAATTATATATATTTATTATTTCTATTGATATTTCCCTTATTTTTATTACTTTTTAATTTCTTTTAATAATTGTTTTTTTGTTTTTTCTTAATTTTTTTTTCATTGTTTCTTTATTTTGTGATGAGAAAATTTTAACTAATAATAGCTAATTACAATAAAATACTTTAACTATTTAACATTAACACTATTTATTTCTCTTTTTTTTTATTTCATAATTTCTTTGTTCTTTTTTATTTATCTTTATTTATCTTTAAATTTTTTATTATTTCTTTATTTTTTTTTGTATTTCTCATTTTTTTTTTTTTTTTACTTTTAAAAATAAATTCATAAAGAAATAATGCAAAAGAAATTTTATATTTTATTTAATTCTTTATTTATGCTTAATTTTTTTATCATTTCTTTATTTTTTTCTGTTTTTTATTTCAAAATTTTTTTTTTCTTTCTTTTTTCTTTATTTTATATTTTATTTAATTCTTTATATATTTTTATTTTATATATTATTTTCTTATTTCTTCTTTTTATATTTCTTAATTTTTTTTGTAATATTTTTTATATGTTTAGTTTTTTTTTTTTTTAATTTAATTTAAATATATATTTTTGGTATTATTTTTTTTTTTCTGGAGAGCATTACAAAGTCGTACATTTCCTTAAATTTTATTTGGATCCTGATTTTGTGTGTGATTTTCATAAAATAATGTTGAATGATTAATTTATTAGCAATCATTAAACATCAAAAGTTGAAATGAGACCAATAAACGCAACTAATTCGCTGGCAAAATGTTAATTATTGATAAATGTTTAAATGGCCAAGTTAAATTTACAATATATACAGACATCACGCATATATATATATATACATACATACGTATTTGTATACCGATTTATAGATTGGAACCCTTCTAAAATTCTGGGCACTCTACTTAATAAGAACGGACTCTATGGGGAGGGGTTTGTGCAAATGTGTGTGTGTGTGTGGGAGGCGGGGGGGAACTAATGTTTTTCCGTTGGCGTTTAAAAGTTATTTATTTTTGCGACATTTTGGCATCAAATCAAAAATTCGTGCATAAACTATTTTTGAAGAGCCACCGCACATAGCCGGCTGCTGGCTATGCCATGTTAGCCCGAACCGACCAGGGTGACAGACCAAAGAAGCATCAGGAGAAGTAAAGGAAATGTCGGCGGTGTTTGGTGGGCAAGGGGATTGGTAGGAAACGGTTGATGAGGCAAATGGCTGACTGGCGACTAAAACGTTTTTTTTTTCGGTTTTTTTTTGGATTTATGCGATTTTGATGGAATCATTCTTGTCCAACTTGGACACGGACGCCACACAGTGATAGCGTTGGCATCCAAAAATAAAGCAAAACCAGGAAGCAAAAAACCAAAATGAAATTTATATATTCAAAATCCAAAGAATATGAATATGTCTATAAAATATACCCATTAAATTTTTTTAAAATCATAAATTTTAGATTTTTCTTGTGAATCTTCTCTCTATATAAATTTTTTTTATAATTTGTTATATTTTTCTTCTTTTTTTTTTTAAATTTCAGCTTAAACTTTCTAATATTTTTTTTTCTGTGACTTTTAAAAATTATAAATTTTATTTATAAAAATAATTAAATTAATTATTTTTAAGTTTTAATAATTTGTTAATAAAATCTTTATTGATTTTAAGTAATGAATTCAATTTTAAAAAATAATAAATATTTTTTAAAGTGAAGGTAGAAAAAATAAAAAATTAAACTTTTTATTTTCTTTCACAATATTCGTTTTTTTATATATAATTATATTTTTAATGTTATACTTTTATATTTTATATATATATATATATATATATATATATTTTTACCTCTATTTTATTTTTATTTATTATTTGTTTGACTTTTGTTATTTTATTTGTATTTTTTATTTTATTTTTTATTCTTTTATTGTTATTTTTTATTATTTTATTTTGGTTTATTTTTCTTTATTTTCATATTATTTTATTGAATTTTTTTATTGTTATTATTATATATTATTATATATTATTATTATTTTTTTTTTTTATATTTTTATATTTTACTTTAATTTATATTTTATATTATTATTGTATTTTTTTTTGTTTATTATTTTATATAACTTTTACATTTATATTTGCGTCGAGTGTACCCTCAAAATACCCTTTCCTTAAATACATATAGAAAAATTGAAACTGAGACAAAAAAAAAAATTAAAAAAAAAAAAAAACAGAAAAGAAAAATATTCCATGTTAAATGCTTAGCACGAGTTAAAATATTTTAACAATAGATAAATGCCATGCAACTGGCATACCCTAACCCCGCACCCCTCTGGCAAAGCCAACTATAGATCTGTCTCATTATTTGCTTTTCGTTTCGTCTCATTGGAAAGGTGTCCCAAATTTGTCTATGCTAAATTTGCTTAGTTGATTTTGACGAACTGACCACCTAATTTGGTTAGAGACCAATGCATATATCTATTTAATATGTATATATACAGTTGCGAGCAAAAAAATAGTAGTGCCCAAGACACGTCAATACTTTTTCCTATAATTTGCAAGATAATATTCCGATCTGCATAAAACTGCTAGGAACCGTTACTTGAAATGTCTAAAATATGTCCAATTCATTAAATTCTCACTTGGTGCCTCTACGCCGTTGCAAATTCATTTTTACGCAAAAATGCCAAATTTGCCGCGAGCAAAATAATAGTAGTGAAGACTCTATCATGGCAGGAATCCCAAACTTTTGCTAGAAAGTTGGTTTTTTTTACTCGATTTCATGTGCTAGGTGTTCGCAATATAAGATCCATTAAAAAATCAGCATTTGCAAGTTATATTGGGCCGGGGTAAACACATTTCCCTTAAGAAGAGGATTCAAATTGAAAACCTCTTATCTGGGGGCAAAACATATAGAGAAGTGAAGGATATCCCAACGTTGTCCTTAACAGTGATTCGAAATAGTTTAAAAAATAAAAATATAGCAGGAATACGTGGCCAAAAGCGTAAAATCTCGCCTAAATTAGGAAAAAGTATAGTGCGAACCTCAAGGACTCGTCCGTTTCAAGCTGCCGTGGGCGTCCAGGAAGAGCTTGAGGTGCCTGCCAGTGTTTGTACAGAGAGGCAAGTGTTAAGGGAAAATAATTTAAATGCTTACAGCCATCGGAAAACATCCTTTCTTTCACAAGAGTACGTGTCATAACGGATTGATTACTCGAAATTTTATCTAAATTGGCCTGTTGAGAAATGTCGAACCATACTGTGGTCAGATGAGTCCAAAGTTGTGATGTTTGGATTAAATGGAACTAGTCTGTATGATAGTCGACCGAAAAAAACGGAATATAGTCCGCAGTCAACCACCAAGACGATCAACCACGGTGGATGCAGTGTAATGGTGTAATGGGCTGCTTTTCAAATACCGGTGTAGGGTCCATGTACTGCGGCCCCAATCATCATGGACAAACATGTATACGTTCAAATTGTATAAAAAGTGATGCTACCATGTTCCGAGAAGGAGATGACACTTTCTTGGGTTTTTCTGAAAGACTTTTACCCCAAATACACAAACAAATTGGCAAAAATTTGTTTCCAGAAGTCCGGAGTAGTCTCAGAAAAGTGGACTCCACAGTCGCTAGATTTGAACCCGATGAAAAATTTGTGGTGGGATGTTTAGAAGGAAGTAGATGCTGCAAAACCAACTACCAAGAAGGACCCTTGGACTGTTATACATCGTACATGGAAGGCCATAACACCTGATAGGTGCCAAGTACAGGTTGACTCCATGCCGCGATTTTGCGTAGCCGTACTTGCAAACAATGGACATGCTACTAAATTTTAATAAGCTAATATCAAATCAATCTTTAATATAAAATTATTTCCCAGGGAAAAAATACATTAGTTTAAAATTTTTTAAACTCCAAAAAAATGCACTACTATTATTTTGCTCGCCTCAACTTGGTACCATTTTCGAAAATCTTCATTATTTTCAAAAAACCAAGACGGAGTGGTTTTTTTTGTTCATAAAATAAACAATAACACTCCTAATAAATAATTTGCATACCAGAAAATCTCAGTCTAGCCCTAAAAACATAACTTTTGATGCTATAACTAAAATGGTCAAAGGCACTACTATTTTTTTGCTCACAGCTGTATATATATTTTCTTTTTCTGTGCACTAGATCTATATGGCTATTACCTATGCATACAAATATGTATGTATGTTTGTTTGTATATACAGACAAACAAAAGATATGGCATGATGACGATATGAAATGATATGATATGATACCATCATGATGATAGTCTCGTGCTCAGAAACTGTGCCACTGTCAACATTTGCATATCACTTTCGTATCGGTCGGTAATGGTAATATGTAACAACAAATAACAAATAAATGGAATACCGGAATGCCCCACCAAGTCTCTGGCAGTCTCATTGTATTTACGTATCATTCATACCAAGGGGAATCACATCATTCATCAGGGAAATAACAGAGCAGCATTAATATTCAAAGTGTATAATACGATTAAGTGTTTGTCATTCATAAATTTTATTTTTGCAAAAATAAAAAGGAACTAGAGAAAAAAAGAAAAGAGAGGTTTATAAAGCCTTTTTAAATAGATATACATATATATATATAGATACAGTTTATAAGAAGACAACATAAAAAAAGTAAAAAAAATATCATAAAAATGTGTTTATTATCTAAAACTATATCTAGGAAGAGTATAAAAATATAAAATTGATATAAAAAAACAGATATATAATACAATAAATAAATATATAACAGATATATATAATATTTTTTTATATATGTTTAAAACAAAAAAATTGAAAAAAAAGTCTTTTAATTTTTACAAATTTATTTTAACTTCAATCTTTTTTTTTTTTTAACAATTAATTGCTTGGTTTATATATGAACTTAATTGGTTTTAATACTTGTCATTGATTGTAAATGATTTACCTTGTTGTAGTTAGTCCAAACTAAATGCTAATCGAAATACCATTGAGTAAAAAAAAAAAAAAACAAATATATGTATAATAGAGGCAAAAGCAAAGTGCAACTGATCATCATCTAAAGGTGATCTTTCTCTTCTTCTTTTACTTTATCGTTGTCGTTTTCCTTATCTTTTTCTTACGTTTCTTGATCATCATTATTATTATAATGATGATGATGATGATCGTGGTTTGTCGTCTATGGTTATCGTTGCCTGCGATGTTATTTGACAGACGTGAGAATTTTGGAGACAAACAGAACAGGCAAACACACAAACACACACACAGACACATTGGTAAACAATCAAAAAGATACTTACATGGTCTTGATAACAGAGCATATCTAAATATATATATATATATATCTATATGTGTATATACACACACACAGATACAGTAGAAGATACAGATACAAAGTGAGAGGCAATATTTCAGTTTCGTCTCTTTTTTTTTTATTTTCTTAAATATTTTTTTTTTTTTTTTTTAAAACAGCTGATATCACATAAAAAGGTTCAAGAAATTGTATTTAATTTCTTTCATTTTATTGTTAATTTTTTGTTTTTGTGGGAATTCTTGTTTGATTTAAAAACATAAAGAAATAAAAAATTCGGTTACTTATCATATAAAGATACATATATATGTTATATACATATGTATTTGTATATTTGTGTGTGTGTGTGTGTGTGTGTATGTAGGTTGAATCGCATGCTCTAATTTCTTGATTACACTGCACGAAACTGCAATATCCCAACTAATGTAAAGCGTTTACCCAAGAGATTAGCATTCGAGAATGGATAATAAACACTCAGCAAGAGTGCAATGAAGCAGAGACAAGGTAGAGGGGTGGAGGGGGGACAAGATAGAGAAGAAGTTCAGTTGAAAAACTCAGGCCTCTATCGTTTCATGTTGTTGATGATTACACAAGTGCCACAAAATATCAAAAAAAAAAAAATAATAAAAAAAAACAAAAATTAAACCAAACATTTTTATACCCTATAAGAGGAGAAAAACAAGGGTATATGTATAATTTATATATATATTTAGTTAAATAAACAGCTAGATTTTAATTTTAATAATTTTTTTTAATTTTTGTATTTTTTTTAACAATTATAAGATTATTTTTTTAAGTTCAGAAAGTTTTTTTAATACAAAAAATATTTCAATGCTTTTGTTACCTATTTTTTTTGCATTCTTTTTATTTTTAGCACACATTTTAATAAATATAAATATATAAAAAAAAATCCTGTAAAATCTAAAATGACTTTTTTAATTTACTTTTGCTTTTCTTTACTTTTAAAATTTGCTTTAAATTGATAAAAAATAATTCAACATGTTATAGGGTATTTTCTTAGGCGTTACTTGGCCTAAAAGTCTTCTAGGTTTTTTTTTTTATATATTTTTTTTTTAAGAAAATGCAAACACTGTTAGGTGTGTAAACAGAAATTGATAAAAAGAAAAGAAGCAGAGAATGAAATCCCCCTCAACCACTTTTATCTCTAACTCCACCCCTTGAATGTATTTTATTTTTTTTTCATTAGACGAAGTGGTGCATGGAGTTCAATGAAGTAGAAATTGTAAGTATGTAATTAAATATTCATTCAATATTAGCTTTATAAATGTAAGATAGTAAAATTTATTTTTAAATTTACTAATCGTTTAATGGGGCTTGGTTTAAATTTATACACTAAGCAAAATATGGAGACCCCGACGTTTGATATTTTAATTTTTTTTTTTAAGTTTATCTAGTACGTAAGTAACTGATTTTATAATATGATTTTGCCTTAGATGTCATAACAAAAGTAAATCAAATTGAATTCACTTCAAAATTTGTACTACCAAATTTTAAAAAGGAAAAATATCATTCAACCTAACTTCAATATGCCATTTTTTGAATGTCTAAGACTTTTTATTGTAGCCGTATATGTTGCAATTAACTGTAGCACAATGCCGATTATTTTATATTTAATATTTACCCAAGGACCTGGACCAATCGTTTCGCCATTAACATTATTACGTCGCATCTTTGATGATTAAAGAATATGCCAAATGGAATAATCACAATGATGACAATAGTTTAGGAGTAAAGAGGAATAATCATAATTTTGAGAAATAAACTTATATTTAAGTAAATAAATAAAGTAAGTTCTTGTCTTTTGTTTATTTCTTACAGTGTATAGGTGCGTCAGCTTTAATAAGAATCCCCTCCCTTGTAAATATTCTTCAAGGGAAATCCATCCAGATATAGCCAGGTGAAAAGCCTTTACCTTTGGTTGCGGGTTAAACGGTTATAGTCCACCTTCTATTTGATAAGTTTCTGCTTTTCGGAATTTCGTTTTCTGTCTTTTTGTGTTGCCAAGCCAGGCGATGAAAAAGGCTTCAATTTTATAAGTTTCGACTGATATCAATGTGTATAGGCCTATGCATATGAGGGGTACTCGAAGGTACTTATAAGGAGAAATGTTTTATGATTGATTTCTCTGTGTGTGGTGTGGTGTGGTTTGGACTAGACTGAGTGTGTGTGCTATTAAGATTGCATATTATCGATATCATTGGCGACATAGTCTTAAAGTCAAAGCCAACGAAATAAAACCGAAATGAGGTCTACACACACACACACACATTTACCCTATCAAACACACGCACAGGTGCGTGCCTATAACATACAGTTGCTAGGCCTAAACTACAAACGTAGCACTATCCGACACAATTGAAAATTCTATTTTGGTCATGATACATTTGATTTTAAGCCACCTCTATAGTTATATAGTATATATAGATATATATATATATGTATAGTAACAATTGTAATTACGGGCCTTTATATAGTATCAAAATTTTAATTATGTTTTATAGTTTATATTAGTAACAGTTTATATATATGTATATACATATGTCTAAGTATATATACAAATGTATATAAGAGATGTTGGAATGGAGAGTGAGTAAATATCATTATATTAATCTAATCTCTCTTAGTGCTTGACCTCGTACTTATAGCACATAGTGTATACCATGTAATAAAAATCATAAAAAAAAAACTCACACACACACACGCACACACAAACTAGAAACTCTTATCTAAACAATGAAAGAAAGGCTATAAAATTCTTAAGAAAATTTAGTGCCAACTACTTATATGTCTATTATCATAACTGATGTATTTAAAACAAAAAAAAAGTATATAAAAAAAAGAAAAAAAATGATTAATTTTTATACTCAGTAATCATTAGGTGAAAGGGCATATTTCGGTCAACCAAATGTTGAAACATTATCTATACTATATATATATATATTTATGAGCATAGATTTTAGGCTCCATAAGTAAAAAAAATTCATATTCTTTTCTTTCTTATATATTTTTGAAGTCTTTGAAAAATATTTAAAAATTCTACTTTTATTTTTTTACATCGTTTTGAAACTTTTATAAATTTAGCTTTTTTATATATATATTTTTTAAATTAGTTTATAGAGTTAGTTATGAATTTAAGAAACAATCTACTGAAAAATTTATTTTGGTTTTATTGAGCCTTAACGCAAAATTCTCTAAATAAAACCAAATTTATTTTAAAAACAGTTTTTCGTTAAAGTTTTTGAAGTATTATCATTTGATCTTTAAAACTAAGGAATTGAATAGGAAATTAAAAACAAAAAAAGTGTAAAAACTAAGGATTTATATAGTAAATTGCTTTTAATTTGGATAAGATTTCATTTAATTAACAAAAATCTTATGCTGATTTACTAAGTTAGGTAACAATATTTCTGATCTTCTGGAATATCTTTTAAGTTTTTAGGCTATTCTAAGATCAAATTGGATTGTTTATAGAAAGTTTTTAAAAGTTTGTTCTACGAAGAAAAGATTTTGGAAGATTCGCTAACAATATTTCTAATATAAACTGCCTAAAAACTACAAACATTTTATAAAGAAATGTCTTATAATTTTTCAGGCTGTTCCAGGATAAAATTGGATTGCTTTTACAACGTTTTCAAAAGTATGTTTTACGAACAGAGGATTTTAGAAGATTCGGTTACAATATTTCTAACCTAAACTACTTTGAAAAACTATTCACTTTATCCTAAAATTTTGTAAGCTCTTCCAGAATCAAATTGGATTGTTTATACAAAGATAATGAATGTCTGTTAATAGATCATTGGATTTCAGAAGATTTAGTTATAATATTTCTGATCTAAGCTACTTTGAAAAACCATTCACTTTATCCTTAAATTTTGTAGGCTATTTCAAGATTTACTTTGATTGCTTATTTCAAATTAACGAAAGTCTATTATAATAATAATTTTCTAATTTACTTACAGTTACAGATTACTTGCTACACGGTATTTAGGGAACGACTAAAACAATAAAGTTGCTTTAATTTGGACTTTTTTTTTTTTTTGCGATAAATGTCTATGAATCAGCCTATGGACGGTAGTCATTTACCAAGTAAAGTTGTAAAGCCACCTGATATGTAAATTAGTTTCCCTCTTGTTCATTTTTACCTCAAATCCAGTTTAGCACGAGCATATATATATATATATATATGTATGAAGGTATATACCTGAACATATCTACAATACTATAGAAATGCCTCTCAAAAAGAATTCCAAATTGCTAAACGACACTAATCTAAGATTTATTTAAATGAATCTTCTCTTGACTAAGACAAAACAAAAACTGAAAAGAATTGAAAAAGAAAAGAAAACAAAAAAAAAAATTCAAAAAATCCCGACATCCATATTATGTACCTGTTACTAAGAGATTGAGTTAAGCAAAGGAAAGGAAAGAAAAGAGAGAGCGAGAGAGGAAGAGAGATGTGAAACCAGATTCGATTTTGTGGTCCTAACTCAACATTCGTTTGTTAGTTGGTTCATTCTATGCATATCTAAAATGGTATGCCTAATGCCATTCCATCTTTGGCCATCTCTGTCGCACTAACTTGGCTTAATTGCGTATCTTTCGTGGCAACATCTACTTAGATTTTTAGAGTGTTTCATTAGGCGACCTTTTCGGTCTCAGGTCTTGGTAGGTAGGTAGCCAAATTCGTTAGATGTACCTGTTCGCATCTAACTTAACCCCGTGTTCTCTCGCTTGTCTATAAGGTGTTCAAACAGAATTTAGCCGACAATTAATACGATTTGGAATTTTTGAAGACATTACTATAGAAGGCTAGAGATGAGCTTTTTCTAGTTATATTAGTTATGTTATATTGATTTGCAAGGAAAGTTAATGCAGGTCTAAAATAAGAAAAGGTGGTGGAAAAGTTTAAAAGATAGTACATACAATAAATTATTCTAAGCAAGAATTCAAAAGAGTGAAATGAAATATATAAAGTGAGTAATCTACACTACACTAAGCTACACTACATAATACTGTATAACACTGTAATACATCACACTTCATTAAACTACACTGAACTATATTACGCTAACCTACACTAAACTACACTATATTGAACTTAACCACACTCAAATATACTAAACTACTTATATTACATTCAACTACTTAACACTGTATTAGACTACAGTTAATTATACCTACTATACCCTCTATACCCACTATACCCACTATACCCACTATACCTACTATACCCTCTATACCCACCATACCCTCTATACCCACCATACCCTCTATACCGTCCTATACCCACTATACCCTCTATTAGACAACACTAAACTACACTACATTACACTGTACAGCGCTATACTACACTACACTAAACATACATAACATTACACTACATTACACAGCACTACTTTAGACTACATTGCACTTAACTACACTACATTACACTGCACTACATAACACTATATTACAGTGCACTTCTCAACACTCAAGCCTTTATATAAATTAAGTTAAGTACAACCTTAGATTAATAAGAAAATAAAGAATGAATGAAGAACTAATAAAGAAATTAAACTAAGAACCAGCCGAAAGCGCCAGCAAAATAGTGTTATTAATAACACAGGAGACCTTATAAAGAACTAATGCATATTTGTTTGTAATATTTGAATTAATATAAGTAAAATCAAATTTGATAAGCTTCTTAACCATTTTAGTTGCAATATTTTAGCTCCATTAAATAAAATTTAACATATAAGGAAAAGTATTTAAAACAATTTTTAATTAAGCAAATTTTTGTTGTAGTATTTTAATAGATTTTTAAAATATTTAGTTGTTAAATAAAGTAAATAGTTATAGTTTTAAAAGATATATTTATATATACCTATAATAGTATATTTTTTATTTTAGTTTCCAAAGAAGTAAGAGAAGTAGTAAAAAATTTTAAGTAAAATTATTCTAGAAAAACGCTTTTCTATGTTTAATATATTTTTACAATATCGATTCATTTTTTTTTAGTATGAAAATAAACAAAAAATATTCTACCAAAAATATATTTGCTTATTGATTTTGTTAAAAACATTTTGAGGCAGAAAAAAAAAACAACACGATTTCATCTCTAAGTCAGGTTTCGTTATAAATTTTATGCTTATACTTAGTATATTTTTGAGATATAATATCTTGTTTCTCGCACATGTCTCTGTCTCTGTCTCTCTCTGTCTTTGTGTGTGTTGTGGCTTTTAGTGGTAAATATGTATAAACTTAATGAATGAGTTAATTCCACATTTCGTAGAAATGCCAATAATAATATTTAGTGGCTATACACACACACACACACACACACATACTCAGAAACACAGCAACTTGGAACATCATCCATGGAGCATTGAACTAAGGGGTCTCTGTGCGTATGTGTATAGACTGGCTTCCTCTCCTCATACGCCCCCCCCCCCTCCTCCACCAAACCCGTCGCACTACTCGAAAATCGCATAAATTTGTCTTGGCAGATCCCCGCTGACAGCTTCGACAGATTGACTTGCCTCACTTAATTAGCCAAAAAAAAAAAGAAGCAGAAAAATGAATTTCGATTTGTGGACTCTTCCAACTCCTGTAAAGGCTTTAATTGCCTTGAGTAGAAGAGCGCACAGTGTTGTGGTGAGTGTAGGGTAGGGGGGCAAGGGTAATAATCTCATTGCCAACTAGCTTAATTTTAGCCATAAATGTCATACAAGTTGTTTATAAAACAATGTACAAGGCAAATGTGCAATGTAAATGTATTTGCCCTCAATTTCTCTGGCTAAATGTAAATATTTACTGTACCATAAATATATATACAGACATATATATATATATTTTTGATTCTCTGATCTCTCTCTCTCTCGACTATCTCTGAACTAAACATAAAATGATGCTTGATTTTGCTGATAGGTCAATGTTAATCGTTATAGAAATTGATGTGTATATTCTATTTGAAATATACAGAAATCAAAAACTGAAACTATTTTTTGGCTATAAATAAAATCAGATATAGTCGGGGGGAGTGATCTAACGATATGACAAGAACGTGTGTTCAAATCGTATTTTTTATTGAGTCCATTTTACTACTAGAAATATCTTTATCAAGTTGCCAATTGGTTTGACCTTCAGTCGAACGTTTTGATTAAACTGAAGGTTACCTTTCTTTACCAACTAATTTTGGCCAAAAAAAAAAAAAAAAAACACTTGACTAAATAGAAACTTTCGTTTGGCCAACATTGAAACGACTTTCAAATGCCAATTTTTTTAAAAGAGATTTTTAGGAATTTAAAATATTTCAAATAAAATTAAAAAATTAAATATATTATTTTTTTGACACTAGGAAAATACTTTTTGTCTTTTCTAGCAAATTAAAATTGTCTAAGTTGTTTGAACATCCTAAAATGTTAGCAAAAACAAAAAATATTTTTTTTTTTTTATTTTCATTATATTTTTATTATATTTATTTTTTTAATTTCATGAGAAATCTTTTTTTCTATTTATAAATTTATTTATTATATTTATATTATTTTCTTATATATTTAAAAAAATTTTTTATATATAAATTTATTTATTATATTTATATTATTTTTTTATATATATTAAAAAATTTTTTTAGTTTCAAGAGAAACCTTGTTTTATTTTTTATATGTACAATTATAAAGTATATATTTATATTATTAATTTTATTTTTATTTTATTTTTAATTTCAAGAGAAATCTTGTTTTTATTCTTGTTTAAATGTTTTTCTTTATTTTGAGCATTAATTTATGTATTTTAATCTATATAAATAAAATTTTTTTTAATAAATAATTTTAGGACATTAATTTATATAATTTAATCTATTAAAATTAATTGTTTTTATATTTTAAACTACATTAATTAATGTTTTAAGATTCTCGTGATATTTGTCTATCTAAATTTAAAATTTATTTTTTATTTTCTAAGACTCTAAAATTTGATTTTATATAAAATTTTGTATATAATTTTAAATAAATAAGCAAATGTTATTAAAAACTAAAAATAAATATATTATTGTTTTTCATATAAAAAATGGATACTATAAAATTTTAGAAAATTTTGTTTTATTAAATTAAAATCTCTAAAATTAAGTTAAAGAAACTTTAAAATAAAAACCGAGTTATATTAAAGACTATTAAAATCTAATACACTAAAATCTTAAATAATATTTATATATGTTATTATGATAGTGTATTGTAAGGTCGGATAATATTAACTGACCTTCATCATGTCTTTCTGTTGTAGTTTGCTTTGTGATTTTTGTTCAGATTTCGTTTTGCGCATGACAAACTACTTAGGACTTAGGAGTCAAATAAAGAAACTGTACGTTATGTCATTGCTCCCAACTCTCAAAACTATACTTAGTAACATAAATATATATATATATATATGTATGTACATATGAGTGTATACATATCTATATAGATAGATCAATTGTACCAATATTTGGCCAGTCATTGTTTAGAGCCTAAACCATTTAACAGCAACTAATAACAAGTCAATTCCAATGGCATATTTCAAATTCAAGTTGATTTTTTCAAGCAAATACTATTTTTTATTTGTATGGAACAATTAAATTTTAATACCCTTTTATGTAAAAGTTTGTAAAGGTTAACAAAAAAATAAATAAATAGTCTTACTTAAAGACATCTTTGTATATATTTTTGTATTATAACAAATTGGTTAACTAAATTTGATTAAAAAAATTTTTTAGTTGAATGAAATTTTACTTTATTTGAGAAATTGTTTTCCTTGTTTTCTTAGAATAATTTTTTTTAATATGTATAAACTATAAGAAGGCTACAATTTCAAAGATTTCCATTTTTTAAATATTTTTTTTCAATTTGTTTTTGTTGATATCAAGTTTTCATAGAAATAAAACATTTCTGCTTTAATTTTATTTCCTATCAACAAAATTTTTAAAGTGAGTGTTCTTTTTTCCTAGTATTTTATATCTTTATATACCCTTACAGTGGGTATACATAAAATGGTTAGATGTTTCTACAGAGTATTAATCAATGTTTTCTATCATATAAAATGCATTTTTTTGGCATCAAAAGCTGAGTCGATCTTGCTATACATATTTGTCCTTTCATCTGTCTGTCTATCTGTTTGTTTCTTTGCTGCTTAAGGACATTAATTTGAAATTTGTTTGATAAACTTTTTAGTTGTGTACACATAACATGTTGAAATATAAGTTGGATCAAACTACTAAAAGATATATAGTCATCATAGGAATAGTTGGAAAATTGGCATTTAAATTAAAAAAAAAAATAGAGTATACAAACATGAGCATTAATGAGTTTAGTTTCTTTGATAGTTTGTTTTTTTCTTGTATAAATATTAAAGACCATTGGCTAATCTCTTTTTGTGGTTGCGGTCAGCTGGCGTGTGTGACGCTTTTCTTATCAATGGGAAAAATGTTTGAAAATTTATTTGAATGAGCAAAATTTAATGCATAAGCTGATTGGTGGGCGAATGACTTCTAAGTTTGTTCTCCCTGCTGATTGCCCTTATGCGTAACCCCCATTTCCTATATGCCCCACCCCACTTCCATCTTAACCATTCAAACTGCGCGTTTCCGCTCATATTTGCAATTACAATTAAAAAAAAAAAACAAAAAGCAATAAATTAACATTAAGCAAAAATAAAAAGTGGAATGGGATTTACCCTAGAAAGGAATTATCAATATTTTATTTTGGAGTTTATCAACATTTTTTGTAAAGTTTTTTAATATTTCTTTGTTTTGATTTCTTAGAAAATGGAATTTTATTTTAGTCTTTAAAAAAGTATAGAATATAGAATATTGGAAATAATAATTATAGGTCTTATATAACAAAGATATCATATACTATATTTTAATTATTAGAATCAAGCATCAAATATAGATTATTAATATCTATATCTAACTATATATCTTGGATCATCTTAGACTGTTTTATGAGATATATGTAAATATTTATTTATATTACCGATTTATAGAAGTTTTATAGAGAATCTGATTTTGGTTTATACATTTTAGTACAGAACCTTAAAAATAATAATTAGAGATCGATCTTGTACAAACTAAGAATATCCATATTATTCAAAATCAAAAAAGAAATCTTATATGGAATATCTGAAATATATCTTATGTATATCTAACATATCAATAACTAACTATAATCTTATAGTTTATATATAACTTCTAAATGAATTATATTCGAAGATAAATTTTCATTTAATAATTTTTTCTTACGAATATTTTACAGGGTATAAATGAAAGTTCTTAAGGCAAATTTGTTCACACGCTCAGCTAAAGATCGAGCTTTATGTATAATATAGATAACATGTTCTTGAGATATCGTTAATATGTAGTATATTGTTGTTGTTGTTGTTGCCTGTCAATGCCAAAAGTCAAACTCTGGATTAATCATCAATCAAATGATGAGAAAATAAGAGAGAAAGAGAGCAATAGAGAGAGAGAGAGAGAGGAGCATAAATTAATCGCAAAACATTGAACTTCATTTCCCTTTTTGCCCCCTTCGCTTCACTGGTTACTAAATCTCTTGTCCACCCCCCTCCTCCTCCTTTGCACCCTGTTTACCAACTAGCTTTCAATTTCATTTTGATTTCCCTGAAAGTTTCTATGGGAAAATTTCTGTCTCACTTTGACAAGCTATGGGTAAACAACAAGTTGAGGGCGTGGTTATCAAACTCTTTTTTGTTTTTTTTTTTTGGAAATAAAGGGAGAATTGTGGTTTACTTAGGAGAAGGTAAGGGAGGGGTTTGTTTTCATTCTACGTAAAATATAAATTTATTTTTGAACTAAACAAATAATTGTTAAAGAGTCTTTGGAAACGATAATGGATTACTTAACTGGAAAAGATATTAAATATAAAATTATTAAATATATTAAATATAGAAAAATATAGAAAAATAAATTTAAATTATAAATTGTAAATATAAGAAATATTTCCATAAATAATTTAATAATTTTAATAATTTCATCTAAAGATGAAAAAATTTTCTAAATTTTTTTCAACTAAAATAAAATTAATTTTCTATATTTATTTTGAATTTGTTTTTAACTAAAGCTGTTTTTGTTTTTGTGCCTACACGATTTGTAAGTTAATATTTTTTTCTTTGTTTTTTTGTTTTTCTTTGTTTTTTGTTATTGGTTGTGCAACATTGTTGACACTCACGAAGAAAGGCAACTTGCTTGACTCTTGCCCCTTGTTGCATCCTTCTCTGATCGTGTTATATGCATTTTCCTGCAGTTGTAATTAAAAACTCAAAGGATTTTACAAATGCAGATTATATGCAAATATATTAATACCCTAACAATTTCAGTAAATGAAACTTATACATAAAAATTATTATTAATAATTTTTCAATTAAAGAAAATTCTCATAAGTAAAAATTCTTCTTTAATTCTTAAGTTTAAGCCAAGTTAAAGGCTAAACATTTATATTATTTTAGCTAATCTGTTATATATATAGATAATATATATACCCTTTTTTATAAGGGTATATTAAGAAGAGTTAAGGGTATTCTGTAAGACTTCTCAAGACTTAAAGTCGGTACAATATATATATATATATATATATTTTTGCGTTCGCACATAATTGAAAGGAGTGAAGTGGTTTGTACGTGCGCCACATGCTTGCCATATGCGACTGTCAGACAGACGGACGGACGGACGGGCAGCTTGACTATCCAGGGTATGAGGAAAGAGATGGTAGAGGGGACCAATTTATTTTCCAACAGCACACAAAAATGCAGGTCACGAAATGTTTAACCCGAAAGGCAAATGCAGGGAACCGCAAAAACAACATGCAACTACAGCAAAAAAAAAAAAAACAACAACAAAAATAAAGTGAAAAAGTGAAAAAGGAAAAGAAAGTCAATGCAAAATGGCAAAAACCGTCTGATGATTGAGTGGTGAAGGGATGGTATATGGCATATAAGCCCAAGGGAAGGGCAGGGAGACAGAGCAAACATATTTGCCATAGGGGCACATACATATATACAGATGTATATATATATATAGTATATAACTTACCCCTCATAATTCCCGCATATCATAGGATTTAAGGTTCTGTACGCATTAGTCGATTCTAATCGATTTTTGAATGAACCAAAACATTGACCACATCATTGGCAAAGGGGGGAGTAAATGAAAAAGATAGTGACGGAGAGAGAGGGGGGAGTCGAGGGATGGTCAAACTAGGTAAAACCAATTGACAGATGTTTTATGAAAAAGTAGTTAATATATATATATATAGGCATTTAAAATATTTTTCAATCATGGCAAACTTAATAATCTTGGAAATTTTATTTTAAAAAGAATTTTACAATTAAAAATATTTTGTATAAAAAAAAAATATTAAATTTCAATCAAATTTGAATTTATAAATTTTTGAAAATAATTTCACTACGAAATAAATATTTTTAGATTATATAATATTTTTATTAGAAAGTAACTGAAAATTCAGGAAATTTTTAGAACCGCTTAAGTTTTCTCTTACCAAAGATATTTTTATATAAATTCAAAAAAATTAATTTAAAATATTTGAAAATAATTTTTTACATTTATTGTTTATGTATATAAAAGATATTTTTATTAAAATTGAAAAATTATTTATTTGAAATGTTAAAAATATTTTATGTTTGTGTTTAATACCCTTGCAAAAAGGATATATTCTCTTTAATAGGAAGTTTTTAATGCATAGAAAGAAGCATCTTTGACTATATAAATTATATATATTCTTGATCAGCACAATGACCTTTGTTAATATAGTCCTGTCCATCTTTTAAGATCAACAGGAACTTTTCCAAGAACCCAAAGAGTAAAAAATTATGCCTCTTTACTGCAGACAGTGCAAATCTCGGAATAAACCCGATTGTATGACTATATCTTATAGATCCCATAGGAACGATGAAAAGACAATAACTTTCTTCTTCCCCAATCGAACATCACAAAATTTGATCTCTATGAGTTTTATAAATTTCTTAGGTAATATCTCTACCAAGTTTCATTAAAATCAGCTGACTATAACCTATAGCTACCATCGAAACGATCGGTCAAGAATATGGTTTTTAAACAATAACTTCTTTGTTTTAAAAGCGATTTTCATGAAATTTGATATTTTTGACTTTTATATACTTCTTAATATATCTACTAAATTTTAGCAGAATCGGTTAACTATATTATATAAATCCCATAGAAAAGAACGTTTAAGAATATAGTCTTAGATTAATAACTTGATTGTCTTTAGTGCAGTTATCAGGATATTTGGTACTTGATAGTTTGGTCTATATAAGAAAAGAAATTTGGTCTATATCCCCTATTAAGTTTTAGCAGAATCGGCTAACTATATACTGTAGCTGCCCTAGGAAGAATTAGACCAATAATTTTGTTTACTTAAGATACAGATATATGACTTGTTCTATATACTTTCTAATTCTGTTTATTAACATGATCCTTTGCAAGGATATTCGAACTTTGGCAAGGCTGAAGTAAGCCTATTGTTTGACTATTTTTATATAAAATCCATTTCTTATAGAAGGAAAAACATAATATTAGAAAATATAATATATATATATATATATATATATGGTTTTTCTTCTATTTCTTATCATTTAGATATATTTTCATTTTGTTAATTGTTAGCAACAATTGCCGTAAATATTCTACCCGTATCTAAGGTATCTCTGAGGTATCTGAGGGGTTTTTTCTTTGAAATTGGGTGAGGGTTTGATATGATATGGTATGGGATCTGGGTACATAGCATAATTGGCCTAATGGCATGGCCATCACTTTATGTTCCCTCCCCTTTCTTTTTGTGTTGTTGTTTTTGGATTTTTAGTTTTTGGGGTGTGTCGTTGTTGCTAATGTTTTTATGATTCATAAAATGCTTGTTATGCTGCAATTTATGTTTGTTGCTATTTTACGAGTTTTTAATTTCGAATAATGTTGATGAGTGAATGTCTAAATGGATGGATGACTGAATGGTTGCCTGATTCTCACTGGCAAAATGTAATCATTTATTATGAATAGTTGTAATATTCATTTAGTATTCAGTTTTTTTTTGTTGTGCTCTAACCAATTATGCGTATCCCTCTCTCTCTCTCTCTCTCTATATATATATATATATATATTATATATATATGTATCTAGTATAGTAATTTTCACTTTGTCTGTGCTAATTGTTTTTCATGTGTCTATAGACAGAAATGGCAAGAGAAGGCAGAGGTCTTTAACCTCGGCAAAAAAAAAAAAAAAAAAAAAAATATAGTAAAGAAAAAAATAACAACAACACAACGAATTAGTGAAAATATTTTTCCGGTGTCGAGAAAAACAATTGACAAGTAGCACAAAAATGAGGCAAGTACTGAAATAGTCATCAGACATTATCGTCCGACGGCCGCCCACTTATCATACGATATTTAAACATATATCGGTTCCCACTGTAAGTAAGTAATTTATCATGTTTAGAGGAAAAAAAAATATATATATGAAATTAACTTAAATAGAAAAGAGAAACCATTAAGAAACGTAAGGTGACAAACCAAATTTTAAATATATTTTAAAATTTTTTTTTTTTTTATTTTCTATTTTGCAAATTTTAAATATCACTTAAAATTTTTCATTGTAATCCTTAACAAGGAATTTTTTGTACCCTATGCAGATTTTACCAATTTAAATTGATTAGGTTTTTTGATAGATTGTCAATCCTATTGCCAATAACCTCATAAGTCTATTATATTATCCGATACCCAGCGACTTTGTTTTTGTAAGACAAATCTTTAAGTAGTTTTATTATAATTTATTCGATCTGATTCAAAACTTAGTATATAATGTATAAGTACAAAAAGCATTTATACTCAATAGAAAAAAGTTAACTTTTCTATTATAAAGCAACTATTCCGTTAGTCACTATAATTTTAAGTGGTCCGATTTGACTAACTCTTAATATTGTTATGCGTACATATCTAAAAAGTTGATCTACCAAGTTTTATCCACATTGATTAACAATTAATATCTAAAAGAAGCAAAGAAACAAACAGATAGAAGCGAACACAGATACTTACATCAACTCTATTGGTATTGATTAAATATATATGGAATCGGAAACGCTTATTTCTGGGTATTATAAATAGTTGCTTAAACTCTGAAAGGGTATCAAAAAATAGCTTATAAGTTTATCCATTCAAATGATCAGTGAAAATTAGGCAACTTTATTATAAGGACTGAGGACCTCTCCTTTACCGCTACATATCTATATTAAGAAGCTCTTCTTAGAAAGAATTAAATTAAATTCAAAGATAATTTTGGGCTATTTAATTTCTATATAATAAAATCTCTAAGAAATCAAGATTCTATATAATGAAGTTTCTTTTTGAAATCAAGTTTCTATATAATAAAATTCTTTTTAGAATAAAGTTTCAATATTATTACTGTTCTTTTTCTTATGAATGAAAAGTACGTCTGTATTAATTTATATATCATTTTTTTTTTTAATTACTTGAGTATTTCAGAAAATTAGAAGTCTTGTTTATATGTTGACCTTTTTTCCCATAATTAAAGGATAAGTATCATAAGAGTTTTTTTAGTTTTTAAATGTCAATAATTGTGGAAACCAATTCATCTGGGGATTCTGTAATGATTATTTCAAGTGCCTCCATTTGGTTTCTCAATATCGATAACAAAGTTCACTTGCGGCAATCAGTACAGAAAAAATAACAGAGAAATTGGGCGCCTAGGTGATAGTGTGTGTATGTGTGTGTGTGTGTGTGCTCTGCTTTGGCTTGTTAGCTTTCAATATTTCAATAATATGCGGCATTTCTTTTTAATATCTTTTTTCTATTTTTTTTTTCTTCTTCCCTTGTGTGTGTGTTTTGTGTTTGTTGGAGTTCAATGACATTTGTTGGCGACACTTTTTTTTTTTTTTTTTTTGTCTGTCGCACGGTAAATTTAATCATCATTATCACTATCGCCACCAAGCAGCAGAAGAGTAAGAAGAAGAAGACTTTCTCGACGACAACGACGAAAAAGTCAAAAAGATGATGAGATGTGTTTTCTCGTCAGCTGTTTGTCGCTCATCAAAAGAAAAGCAAAAATACGGAAAGAAAAACAACAACTCCAAGCAGCCGCAGATACAATACAAAAAAAAAAATTCTATAAATGCTGAGGGTCTTTTCTTTTTTTTTTTAATACCCTACAATTTGTTTTGGAAAGGGTATATTAGAATTGATCACAAAACAGAAGATTGTTAGATAGATCGAAAGTCGCTGAGAGAACTCTTCTTGATCAAAGCAAAGAACAATTAATTTCTTTTCTTTACTAAAGAAACTCCCCCAGATGGCGCCAGAGTGTAAAAATATTTACTAATTTTATATAATATATAATAAATATTTATATTTTAAGGCAATTTTTGCAAGTACAAAGACTTTTAAACTATGTTTATCGATAACAAATAGTTAAAAGTGTGGCCACATCATAGTTTGAGTTGAGTAAAGAAGAAGTGTAAAATTGTTAGAGGGTAAATTAAAGTCGTTGCTTCTGAATTTCACTTAAATCATATTTATTTCTTTTTTTATTTTTTTTTTTTTTTTGATACAGCCCAACGCAAACGATATATATGTATGTATATATACTTACATATGTATTCATGTTCTCTATGTACTTAATGTTACCAACGCGATGAAAGAAAGTCTGAACTATGGCCCCTGTTAGTATAAGTTTTAGAGCTCTCTTTTGGGGCTAGGCAGGTCAAGGAGGTTGTGATCATTGTGCTAATGACCGGATGACTATGACTACTGTCTAACTATTGCCACATGGTTAAATCAGACAGCTGAAACTTTACACTTGAGAATCATGTAAATTTTCTATTTGTATAAGTAAAATTGTATTACCTTGTCCATGTCCTTGTCCTTACACTTAACAGTTTGGACCCTTGCGGTGCAAAAAAAAAAAGAAGAAAAAAGAAGCAGACATCTTCCTGGTCCTTTTTCCTTGGAATGCTAATTACAATTCTCACTTGGCTGACGATGGGCTCATCCTGTGACCGCATTTTTGTTTTGCTTGTAACACCTTTTCAGTTCGTTGACAACTTAAGTAAGACAAGGTATAGTTGATCCAGGTAGTTTTGCATTATATGTATGTATATGTATCTGTAGGTATAGGCATGTATAATATCCTGGGGAGGTACTTGGATTATACCCATTGCGCATTTATCCTTTTTGTTTTTATCCTAGTTCATCTCACATAGCGGGAGGGCGAAAAATTTAACTGGAAATGAAATCCCTTTTTAGAAAGATTATTTAGAAAAGAAAATATATTTTACCTTAGGATTTATTTTTTTTAAATTCATGTAAAATATTTAAAAAAAAAATATTATCAGTTTATAGTTTAAGTTTAAAAATAGGAAATAGAAGATAAGTAATTCAAGAGAATTAAGGCTAAATGAGTTACAATTTTAATTTATTTATGTTTTATTATAATTATTATTTATTGATACTATTTATTTTTTAAATTATTTTATTTTAGTTTTTCTAGTTCAAAAAAAATTCAAATAAAATTTTGTTCGATTTATTTTATTTATTTTTTTTATTATCATAGTTTCTTTTAGTTTTTACTATAATTAATTTTATTTTCTATCCTGTTTTCTTCTCATTTGTTTTGTTCTATTTTATTTTATTTTTATTTTTTTTATTTTATTATTAAAATTCATGTTTTTTTCCTTTTTTGCTTTTCTTTTATTTTTATTTAATTTAATATTTTTTTATTACAATTCATTTCATTTTCTTTCATGTTATTCAAAGTTATTTCCATTTTTTCTATTATTTTATTTTGAAAATTTTTTTTGATATTTTTATTTTATTTATATTTTTTAATTTATAATTATTAAAATTATTTTCAAAAAAATTCCCATCCATACTTGAACAAAAAATTAATTTTAAAAAAATAAAATATGTTAATTAACAAATTAAAAAATATATTGAAATAGTTTACTTTTGTCATTCAATCAATTATTTTTTTTTTTTACAATTTCAGCTTGTTGATTTCTCATTTAAAGATATTTAAAAACAATTTCGATTCCTATTAGTATCAGTTTTTCAATATTTTTCAATTTTTATACTCAGTTTACAATTTTTATGTTTTTTGTAATTGTTGTTGTTGTATATTTTGCTTTTATTGATGATTGATCAGTTTTTCTTTTTGCTGCTGTTTGCATTTGGCTTTTGTACCTTATGATTGATGGGACGGTTTTTCCTTTCTTTGAAGTGGATTTTCTTTCTTGTGATGTATGAGATATTGTTTCCATTGAACCCCTCCCTCCCCCCATCATCCCCTCCCCCATCACAAACAACTTTTCAGTTTCGCTCTCTTGACTCGTGTCATTTGTAGTTGCTGTTGTTGTTGTTGTTAAAATATTCATAAATAGTTGTTTAGGGTAGAATTTCAATTAGCCACAGCTGGTTAGCTGGGGAGGGGATTAGGTCCAGGTATTAAGAAAAAAAAAAAAAAAAAAGAAAAAGGTGCAAAAATATAGAAATAAACAAACGAACAGACCGCGGCCAAAGATAAGGGCAAAACCTTTTTCTGTTCAATCCATGTAAGTTGTATGTAATATTTGGAGATTTTTTGGATTTGTAACAAATCGGTTTAAATAGTGAAATAATCTTTTCAAAAATTTTCTTATTCTCACCTTGAGTTGGTTTTTCTCTATTTGCTTAGAAATCAAACAGATGCCAAGTATACATAGATACAGTCAAGCTGGCCTATAGTCATGCAGAGGGTATCATAAAATTGGTCAAATGTCTGTCCATCTGTGTGTTTCTTTGCTAGAAATAGACCTTAAATTTAAATCTATTTGTTTAAAACTTGGTATATAAGCTCTTCAATTAATCAGGCAGATGAAGTATGAAAATCAAACGGATCGGACAACTATAAGATATAGTAAATTGACTTTAACTGCCAAAATCAACAGGTGAAAGTGGAAAATTACCAAGAGATTGTTTTCCAAAGAGAGGATTCTGCTCTGGAAGTTTTTACTGCAAATCCATGAAGTACATACATCTATATATAAATATATATATATTCAACAGATAGTTACTCCTTGTAAGGGTTTTCAAAGCAATTGCGTGAGCTGTGTCCATTTACAATTTCATCGACTGTATTTGATGATTAGGGGAAAGGGGTAACTAAATGCCCCAGTGAGGGAAAAGGGATAAAAGACTTATGGTTGTTAATAATCAATGAAGGAGGTAAGAGTTAGGGCGGGTTTGGAGGGCACCATATGGGTATGGCCATAGCCAAAGGATACATGGATGGATACACGCATTCACCTCACTCACTCACTCACTCACTCACTATTGGTTAGCCTCTGGTCTGAATCCAAGTACCCAATTTTTGTTTCATAATTTGGACACGAAACAAGCGACTAATAAACGGCAATCGACAACATCCCAGGGACCCTGCATCCCTGTAACTCCCCGGAATCCCCCCGTGGACAATTGATGATTACCCCCATTGAAAAAGAAAACTTGTTTTATATTTCGTTACTCTTCCATCGTCATCTTGCTTACTTTTTTTCTTTTTTTTTTTTGCAAAACTAGAGCGACAGCTGTTCTACCTACCCAACAGAAGTGTAACACAAAAACAACAACACACAGAAAACTTTCAACTAGGTATCAAATGGAAGAGGAAACCTCGTTTCCAGACACGGCGTCTCATCATCATCATCAACTAGGTTTTAGGTTGGTAGGGTCACAAGAGCCAAAGAGAGAGAGAGAGAGAGAGAGAGTGAGAGAGGGGCGGTAGAAGAAACCGGGGCCATTGAATTTTGTATTTTTGTGCTTTTGTTTTGGTTCTTGTTTCTATACGAGCTTTACTTTCATACTCCTCGTTCTCCTTTACTTCTCCTGAATCATCAGAAAACAGAAGAAAAAAAAATAAATAAATAAAAGAAGAAACCAGACGCCTGTTGCTTGGATTGCCTATCGCAACCTCAACCTCAACTGTACTTGCCACTGGAACACAGACGCTATAAATTAAAATTATGTTGTAAGCACAAAACACACACACACACACACACACACACACACACACACACACACACACACACCACACACACTCACACACACACACTTGAAGAATGAGACGACATAAAGCTATAGCTTCGAGTCCGGTTCGTTGCAAAAAAAAAATAAAGGAAAAAAAAAGAAAAGAATAAGAAAAGAAAAGAAAAACATTTGCCATTTGTAATCCGAAGATTTACATACTCTAACAATTTATAATTACAATAAAATCTACTTAAGACTAAACAATAAAAGTTACCTATATAGAAAATATAATATTAAAATATTTATAGAAATTATTTGAAAAAATTTATAAGAAAAAACAAATTAAAAAATAAAATTTATAAAAATAATCATTATTAGTAAAATAAAAAAAATTGAAACATAAATAACTACATACTTATAAAAAATGTTTGCTTTTTAAATTAAAATAATTAATAGTAAAAATATTTTTATTAAAAAAAAATTAAATGGAATAATAAAATTAAAAAAAAAATAATTTATGGTAGAAAAAACAATAATTATAATAAAACATAAATATATAATAAATAAAAAATTAATTTTGTTTTAAAAACAATATTTTTTTTTAGAAAATTTAATGAAATAATAATTTTTTAGCAAAATAATAATAATAAAACGTAAATAAATAATTCTTTTATCTAAAATAAAAAAAAAAGAAAATAATAAAATTTATATAAATAAATAAATAATAAATAAAAATATATTATAAAAATATATTATATTAAAAATATAATGTAAATACATAATAATAATAAAAATATATTTTTTTATTTTGAGAAAAATGAATAATACAATTTCCTAAACTAATAATTTTTAGTAAAATAATAATAATAAAACATAACTAATTAATAAAAATAAATAATAAATATTAATACAATTGAAACAAAATACAATTTTTTTAGCAAATTAGTAAAAAAACATAAATAATTAAGAAAAATATATTTTTTATTTAACAAAAAAAAAATAGTAATAGTAAAATCATTTAAACTAATAATTTTTAGTAAAATAATAATAATAAAAAAGAAATTATAAATTAATACATTTTATAAAAATAAATTAAATAAATATTTTATTTATTTAATTAATAATAAAACATAAATAATTAATAAAACAAAAATTTATTTTAAATAATTTTCAAATATTAATAATAATATATAAACACTCAATCTGATTTTATTCCTAAATAATATCCAAAATCTTTAAAAAAAATCTTTAAAATTTAAAATAAAATTAAGCAAAAGAATAAGAAACATTCTTGGAACAGATTATAGTATATAGATATAGGAAATTTAGATACATTACTTACAAAAATCTGTTTTAAAATCCATAATGACTTCTTCATATACAAAATCATTTTTTAAAAGGATTCAGTTTAGGTTCTATAAAGAGTTTTCTATATACATATAAATTTTATATCGGTATTTACCAATTTCTCTTTAAAATAATTCCACTAATCAAGAAAATGAAGTTTCCTGATTCTAGAACAAGCCGTATTATCTTTATTTCGGCATGATTTCGAGTCTTAGTCTTAAAATCATTAAATATAATAAATTATAGAAAGTATGCTATGGAAATTCTTACATACATATATGGAATTGGATCGGATTTCAAATTGTATTTTTTTCTATATATTTGAATCTTCGATTATATCTGATTAAGTTACAAAAGATAAAATAAATTTATAGATCTAAAGGATTATTTTTTTCACTAAATGAAGTATTGCTGTTTCTGCTTTTTTTTTTTATTAATAATTTTAATTGATTGTTTAGAAGATTTCAGCCAATTTGTTTGAATCCTTTTCGTCCTTACTTCATTAGAGTTTAGATATAAGTTTAAAAAATATAAAATGGACTGTATTAAAGGGTATTTATTGGTCTGCTTAGATATTTTTGAAAATGTGTGAATGAGACAAATGTAGTATCATTGCCAAAGGATATGCCATTGTTAGTTAGGGTATAACAAAGGCATCATCAGAAGCTAAAGCAGACGGACCAAATTGCAGCTTGCAACATTAACATGTTTTATGTGCCACAGATCCCGATTGAGATTCCAAGTCAAGAGTGGAGTAAAGATTCTCTTTCTCTCTCTCTCTCTTTCTTTCTCTTGCTGGCATATTGATCTTCTATACATTTGGGCTTTATATTTATCCTCATCTGCGTATGAAAGCTTTTCCCCCCTCTCTCTCTCTCTATGTGTGTGTGTGTTTTGTTTTTATTGTTCTCTTGATTTTTTTGTTTTGTTTTGTTTTGTTTTTTTTTTTTTTTTTTATTATTATTATAATGAAAGGAAGTCTGCTTTGCGGAAGGAAGTCGCACCAGTTCCTCTTCAATTTCAATTTTGTATAATACCTTTAAGCAAATTAAGGTAAAAATGTTATTGAACTTTACACACACACACTGACACACACACATACATAGATACACACTTTCATAGAGACAAAGAAAGAGATAGAAATAGAGAATGAGTAAATCATTTAGGTAGTAATCCTTAGAGTTGGATTATACCTATATATATATATATATATATATATAGTAAGTAGATAGTTTTTGGTTTACATATGCCAACGCATTGTCTTGACATACCCCCTCCCCCCACTCTCTCTCCTAACACTTATACATACATATGTTAACAATAATTTCTCATTCTTAAAACAGAAAAAAGACACGCCCACAAAGACAAAATACATTTAATTGCTTCATTTTTGGAAAAAATGTGCCCTACACATGAGTTAACATCCATTGAGTCGGAGGTATATATATGTTCTATATAAAATGTTTCTTCTTATATTTATTACAAGCAAATGACAGCTTAAAGTGGTTAGAAGAGTATCCTCTTACCCACTTGAAAGAGTCACAGATGATTTGATCCTGCAAAAAGGGACTAAAGGGGGGGAGTAAGCAAGAGCAACAAAAATGATCAGACATATTGGTACCATAGATGATAAATGATTTAACTTTACAATACATTTATTTACTTTATTTAATAAAATGTCCTTTAATTAACTATTTAATAATTTTACTCTTATCCTTTTATTATTTTTTTTATCCTTTTTAAAAAAAAAAAAAAAACACTTATTTCATATATCTTTCAAATACATTTCAATCTCTCCTTTTACCTCTTTCTCATGTTCATACATACATATGTAAAATTAATGTTTTTCGATCCTAAACTAAATAATAAATACCAAAGGAAAAACAAAAAAACAAAAAAAGAGAAAACAGATTTATATGTAAACGATTTAAACGATTGAAAAACTGATCAACATACATAATTACCCAACAAAATATAAAATTCTCCATCAAGAGAACGTGTGAACATGTGTGTGCCTCTGTATGTGTGTGTGACAGTGTGTGTGCTTGTGTGTTGTGCAGGAAAAATCCCAAGCCATAGAATGGAAAATTGTCAACACAACTCAAGATTATGAAACAAAACGAAAAGAAACCAAATGATCTAACATAATTAAATATAGAAAGATCGACTAAAAAGATACCCTATAATAATTTATATTTAATTCAAATAACCAATAGAAATTTATATTTTTTTTTAAATACTCTATTATAATTTATTGAAATTTATTTAAATCTTTTATACCCTTTAGATATTTGCCAAAAAAAAAATTTATAAATTTTATTCAAAATCAATTTCGTAATTTAATTAATTCTTGGAAATTAATATACATTTTGTACACCCTTTAAAAATTTATATAAACTTTAAGTATCCCATGGAAATTTATATAAACTTAAAATAATCTATTAAAATTTATATAAAAATACGAATATAGAAAAAGAAGTTAACTTCTGCATTGTTTCTTTCACGTTTTGGCGTTTAAAGTCAATTTACTATATCTTATAGTTGTCCGATCCGACTGATTTTGATACTTTATCGGCCTGATCAATAAAAGAGCTTACCTAACAAATTTCAATCATATAGCTTAAAATTTAAGATCTATTTCATGCAAAGAAACAGACAGATGGACAGACATTTGATCGTGCGCCATTTACTTAGACTTATTTTGGAATTAAATAAATAAAGTTGTAAATATGAAAAACTTTCTCTATAGAAAGAAAGATTTAAAATATATATTTGTAATATTAACATAGATTTAATCCGCACCAATATGCCCGTTACCCAATATTTTCTACTGGGTATTAACATAAACAAAAAAAGAACCACCGCAGGAAAGAACAAACAGAGCAGAAACCAGAGTCAGAGAGATAAGGTAAGTCCAAGACTAAATCTATCTTTACTTCTGCTTCTTCTTCTTCTTTTTCTACGACATATTAACATAATCAATGAAGTATTTATTTCCTAAGGGCTGAACTAAGTATCACACACACGGACACACACACACACACACACACAGAGTCAGTCAAATGCACTTAGGGAAAATTCTTCCAATCAGCAACTCTCGACCCCCTACTGATGAGAGAGTTTCTTTATATTTTTTTTTAATTTCGAGTTTTTTTTCTTCTTTTTTTTTTTTTTTTTTGTCAACATATGATAGAAGAAGATGCGCACACAGTGTGAGAGAGAGAGAAAGTGTGTAAAAGAGATACCGATAAGAAAAAAAAGGGCCGAGGATCAGAAGTGATATTTGAGTAAAAGTCAATGAAGTGAAGTGGCAAAATGTCGACGTGAAAAGGATAATAAAACGAATGTACAAACACTCTAATGCATAACAATTTTTTGGTTTAACTACACTTTGATACCCTATCATGAAAGGGTATATACATATATTAAGTAAGCAAAGATCTAAGATCAAAGGAAATATATAAAATGCAAATTTTTAAAGGATTCTAAAACAAAATATTAAAAAAAAGTTTTAAAATATAATTAAAATAATAAGAATTATAAAAATAAAGTTACTTACATAAGAAAAGAATGGAGTAAAGGGTATATATAAGTCGTTGCAACTGCAATGCAATGTAAAGACAATTTTTGGGTTTCTTTTTTTTTTAGGTAAAGGAAACGTTTAACGCTAAACACTTGAAAAGTCAAACCCAAAAAAAAAAAAAAAAAAAAAAGAAGAAAAAAACTTTTAAAAATCCGTAAAACAACAACAACGACAACAACAAGGAGCATATCCAAGAACCTTATCTGAACGCACATAAAGTGCCAAAAATTATGGCAAAAGGAAATTGAGAATCAACTGACTGACAGACAGACCAACACCAAACTGAGCTCCTTCATGCACCCAGGTCATTAATGCACCAGGAGTGATTGCTACGTGATCCCACGTAGATCAAATATTCTCACTATATCCGCAAATATATATATGTATATATCTATACATTTTGCGATCCGATCTGAATATAATTTATAACCATATTCAAATCAGTTTCATTCATTCATCAAGTGAATAAAAAAATATTATTTGGTATGAGGTCATTTTAGTTGATTTTAATTGCGATTTTTGAAAGGAAATGAAAAATTTACATATAATAATTTCTTATCGCCTTTAAATTTTTATCATTAAAAGTGAAACAATTAAAAAAGATTCTTAAAAAGATTTCTTAAAATTTTTTTTAGGGATTCCCATTAAAGTTCTTATCACAGAGTAGCTTGTGTGCTCTACATTATATCAGGCTTCTAGGCAATGCTAGGAACAAGTCCCTCAAGAGATTAAACAGATGTGTTATATGCCCTATATGCAAATATATATAAATATATATATGTATTTTTTTTGGGGGTATTCAATTTAATAAAAAAATTTATTAAGCTAAGGAGCTTGCCGTTCCCATGAACGGTAATATTACCATTATCTAACTCTTTATATTTAAAATATCTTATAATTTCCCGCTTGGAACAATAAAATATTGTAATTATAAATGCCAAATGATTAATTATTTCAATTGTATAAAAATTCACTTTACAAAATTCATTGCTTTTCAAGTTAGCCTAAAAGTATGCAACATAAAATGCTTCCGAACTTGAATTCGCTTCAAAAACAATGTGGCTCCATCTAGCGCATACAATTGCCCATAGTTTTAAGCGCCAAGCATCAGTGCATAAACTGCAATAATTTGTTTAGAAATTTTTAGTTTGAGTTTGTCTGTTGTTCAAAATGGATCTTCAATATCAATGGTTATTGGGTTTTTTACTAATCATATTGCAATCTGTTCGGTCATGGGATGTATTGACTGATGAGCCTGAAATAGATCGCTATCAATCAATTTTACGTCGTACTGCCAATCGCGGTGATAAGCTACAAGTTTTCCAAAGCATTTGGGGCGCCATACGTTCCGATTTTCCTAATGATACGGATAAGACCAAAGGTCTCTACACCCAACTGGGTCATTTCATATTAAATGAGATGCAATGTTCCAGTGGACCATCAGCCCAAACTGCTTGCGAATTACAGCAGGAGGTGAGGCGTCATTTGCGTAGCCTAATGGCTCAACGTTTAGCTAATCTACTGAATGCTGAGGAGAGTATTGCCACCTATGGTATGTATATATCATCCAGTGTGGAGCCGCAGTTAATACGGGATGTACTAAATCATATGATTGAGGATATATACTTTCATCGTCCTTTGGATCAGTTGTTAATGCAATTGGAGGAACTGCATATAGATGGGGATGAGATAAGCTTTCGTATGATGATCGAAGCCCAATTGGCTCTCTTTTTGCGCTTTAACCAACTTGCCGATGTCAACGAATCATATGAATTCAATTTTGCCCATTTAATGGGTAAAATCCAATCGAATCATATGTACCAGAATATTGATGAATCGCTCAAGTTACGTGTCCAGAAAGTGTTTAAAAAATTACTTCCAACTTTGGCCAATCTTTTCCATATTGAAGGATTCTGTTTAATTAATCGATTGCATAAAGGATACTTGTACACAACAATTTCTGATGATTTCAATTATGGCATCAATGGACGTCAGGTCTTCCTTTGGCATGAACAAAACTATACGGATTCAGCTGGACTATTGCGTGTCTTTGCCCAAGAGCAAACAAAACGAAAGCCTAGCCAATTTATAACACCAAATTTTGCATTACGTAGCGAACTTTATAAATGGTATCTATTTGTTGATCCCAGTCAAGGTAATCGTTTGGCTGCCCTTCGAACTGGTACACCAAGTTCATCATCCAGTTACTGGACTATACATTATAATAATATAGCTCTTATATTCCGACAAGGGGATTTAGTATTGTGTGCTGATGAAATGCAAGATAAGGAGAGACGTCTTATCAAAATGTTACCCGGTCAATACCATACGTCAATATCAGAAGCCTGTCGATGGATACCTACAAAGTGTGCCTCGGCCAAACCTTAGGGGACTTTTTTTTACCTAATTGCTCTATATATATTCTATATATAGTTGTTTACATTTACAATTTCAATTTATTTTTGGTTTCGAAAGTATAAATTAATGCCATGATAAATGTCGAATAAATATATATCTAAATTTCATTTTTATGATTTTTCTTAATTCTATTACACTGGATAATCATATTGACTATATTTGTATATATATATATATAGAAATATATATAATCATTGTTTTAAATACCCTTTTGTAGAATCATAAAATATTCAAATCTATTTTAGATTATACATTTATATGTTTTCCTTTTTGTACAATATTATTAAGCACATCAATTGTATATATCTATATATAAATATTTTTTTAAATTTACTAAATTCTAGGAATTTTTTCTTTTCGTTTTACTCGATTCATATGAAAACCAAATATATATTTGATTTTTGGTTATATTATAATCAATATTATCGCTTATATATATTCAGTTGTAGCATCATTTTTCTATATATAATTAATGATTTGATGATCAGTTATATATATTCAGATGTAGCATCATTTATCTAGATTTGATGATATCAAAAGTTATACTTAAAATTTTATGATGAAATTTCGATTTCTTGTTTTTTCACTTAAGATCAAGAAATTATATCTTAATCTTTGGCTTATATAAAATATATATAATTTTTTTTTGACTCTTAAAAGTTTTTAAATAATTTTTGTTGTGGTTTCTCTTTCTTTGTTTAATAGTTTAAAAACGATTTTGTTTTATTTGGCTTTCGAGTGATTAGATGACAATTTCTTTTATTTTTTCTAAATTTTATAAAACATTTTGTAAACATTTCTGAGTGAGCGATAAATTGGTTTATTTCGGAGCAATAGTTTTTTTCAGTCCCGTTCAGTTATCTTAAATATATACATATAATTTTTCTTTAATCATAGAATTTAGTATAAATTATGTTCTTTTTTTGGTATTATTTTACAGGATCTATTCAAAAATTGAATGTAATTCTTTTCCAAATAGACAATTTCTTTTTTTATTTTAAACTATAATATTAAATATATTTATATAAAAAAAAAAAAACAATTTTATATGTCAAGTGCGGTTTACCGCAGTTTTTTTTATATATATATATCCTGGCAGTTTTTTTTCGAGTGTTTTAACTATATAAATATAAATTTTTTCGTTATTTATAGCTGCTCTTTTTTAAGTTTTGTTTTTCCAAAAGAATTTTCAATTCTTTTTTGGATAACATTGTGAAATTTAGGACAAAAATGAACAGCAAACGGAAAAGTTAATAAACAGGATTGGAATTTAGGTTCCTGCCTGGATATAAATATAAAAAGTAAATGCATTTTTACAAAGATTTCGAGGAACTTTCACAGACTGGTAACATTAGCATTAACTTTGTTAAGAAAATTGGCAACACAAACGGAAATAATTTGAATTGAACAAATATAATTAAATTAATTTAAACAAAAAAAAAAAAACAAAAAGAAAGTAAACAAAAATATATATATCGAGTGAAGCCTGTCTTAAGTCTAGTGAGTCTCTTAGTTATAGTTGTCTTAGTTCTCCTAATCTTCTTCTTCTTGTTCCTCTGGCTCCTGCTCCAAAAACTCATCATCATCATCACCGCTCTCATTGCTTTCCTCCTGTTGTACGTAGCGCTGGTGTTGTTGGAACTCTCGTGGACTGCTATTGTTCCGGGCATGCATTTGTTGCGCCTCTACAATATCATGATATCGATGCTGTATATTATTAACGGTACGACGATTGCGCAATGGGCGATAGTACATATTACATTGTAGATAGTCCTCTGCCTCAGATTCTTCGGCACCATCCACACGTATAGATTCCTCAATGGTGCGTGAATAGTCTTCAATTTCCTCATCATACAAATGTGGCTCCCCATTGGCGAATGATGCAAAACGCATGGGATTACGTAAGACACTCATAACATTCCATTGACGGCATTGTGGACTATTGACATATTCACGTAGCTCGGCCAATGATTTGGCCGTTTCATTTACAGTCTGGGCATAATATTCTTCCTTGGTGAGTAGACGGCGTTTGGGCGGAAATCGACGAAGATAGCATTTGTGGATGTAGTTCAATAGCGATTGGGGAAAATAATGTGCCACAAATATAATAACCATTATTAAGATGGTGGCATTTGTATGCCAGCTGGAAAAATAGACAAATGCTCCGCCAATTGACTGTAGGACCCACATAATAATGTTCTGGGAACGTGGATTACGTGGCGGTCCAACACGATAACAGATGAGAAACGAAATGATACCAGTGATGACCAAATACCAAACGACATACACACGATAGACTAGAAGTATCACTCTCAAGTTATCCATTAGCTGTTTGATAATATAGAAACCAATTGTCCATCCACCAATTATTACGCCATACATCATGGGACGTCGGGGAAATAGCTTAGCAAACAGTGCTATGGTCACCAACAAGGAGGCGCATATACCGAGAACAATGCCAGCAAGATAATAGAATACCGAGTTTTTGGCCAATCGTCGGCTACTCCAGAATATTAGTATGCCCAAAGCCATTTGAAGGATACGCCAAACATCCACATAGTAATGCAATAGATTTACATTATATGGTTGCCTTGAGGCAATGCCTAGACAATGCGGTTCAAAGGGTGACAATTGGACATTTTGTCGCTTCTGTGAGAACAGCGTGATGCTAAAAAGGGAACGCTTCTCCAGATAATGTTCCATCACCTCCTCTGGTGTGCGTCCATCATATTCCGTATAGTCATCGTTGGCAATGGATAGCTGAAACTCGAGACTTTCAAATAAACTGAGCAGAGTGTTTCGTTTACCCTGGTAGCAATATGTCCTTAAAATATTTGATCCATAGGCATTATCAGTTATGTCAATTGTTGTGCCGGGTACCAAATAAACGACATCTGCTTTTGGCGACTGCCGTGGCTCAGCCGCCGTGAAATGTCCCAATGGCAGTAAAATTAACAGCCAGAGGCACGGCATTTTTAATTTTATCACACTTGCAATCTATTATTTTTATTATTTCACTCTTATTAGTAAGTCCAAAGACCGCAATGAAGAAGAAACAAACGTAAAAAAAAATGCGATAAAAATTTGAAGTTTTTCGATAAATTTTCACTTGTGACAAGTATGACCAGATCTAGAAACGCAATGAATTCCCACCGGTTTTTCGTTTGCCTATCGATTCTTTTAACATAATGACTTAATGTTAAGTCGGCTTGTTTTGAGTCTTCTTTTTAACAGACTCTTGAAGTGAAAATAAAAAAAAATTGTTTATTTCGATTTGTTTTTTAAGCGCGTGGTTGGTGTACGCTCCGCCCCTACTTCCCACCAAATCAATAACCAATATTGTTAAAAATATTCTTAACAAAATTGCAATAAGAAAAATAAATGAAAAACAGAAAGCGTTATAATAATAAAACGAATAAGAAAAGGTCAATTGCATATTAAATCGAAATTAATTTTTTTTGATAATTTTTTTTGTTTTCAAAAGTGCAAGATAATAACAACAACGGCAACAACAACAATAATAACAACGACAACAACAAAAAGCGTGTTTGTTGTTCGTATGTGTGCAGCAAAAAAGAAGATAAACAACAACAAATAGCAATTATTTAAATAGCAATTAACGAGTAACAACAATAAATAATAATAATAGTAAAAAGAAAGTGTCGCCGCATACGCACGCACACACATACGTACGTACATATATAAAGAAGTGCGCGCGGCAAACAAAAAGAAAGAAAAGAGAAGAAACAAAAGGAAAACGCCGACAGGCGACAAAAGTTTTTAATTTATTAAACGAATCATTTGTTTAAATATTAAGAAAGCGGTAACAGTAACAATAACAACAACAACAACACCAACGACCCCAACAGCAGCACCAACAACAACAACAACAACAAAATGGCCACACTAAATAAATTTACAAAAACCTTATCCATTGATGAAAAAGCCGAGATTAAAGAGAAATTTACAGAGGTAAGCAGAAGAATAAGAATTTGATTAAATATTTAACACTAAAACAAGCAATTTTAAATAAAAAACAAAAGACAAAAACAAAATGCCAATTGCATGAGTCATAAAATAAGAAAAAGCAAAAGATGAAGATGATAATGAAGATGAAGAAGAAGAAGCAGCAGCAGCAGCAGTAGAAGCTGCCCCGTTAACCGGTGCATGTGGGCGTCGTCATCAGTGATGTTGTCGGCAACGCCGACTGAGACTGCGACTGCAGCATTGGCCTTGCAAAATCAACCCCCCAGGAAGAGAGGATAGCACGTTGCTTCTGTATTAGTTAGTGTGTATGTGCGTGTGTGCTCAAACAAAAGACAAACAGGCAGTGAAAAGAAGGAAAGTTGGACAGAGTAGTGCGGGGGAGAGAAGATAATGTAAGCCAGACTCTGGAGAAAGGGAAATGAGCAGTTCGATATTCTTTTTATAGGGTTTATTCAAAACATGACACTATTTTTCCTTCATACTAAGAAACTGCACTTTGAATCTCCCCTTATACTAACCCTACCTCCTTGTATTGCCTTTCATTCAATTCACCAATCTGTTTGTTACTATGCCGCCCGCCTTTTTAAAGGGGGGTGCAATGGCTACGCGCATGCGCATTATCACTTTGCCCAAGTTCAATGCCGCTGCCCTTTTTCAAACCCCCGCCCTCTCATACCCATTATCTGTGTGTATAGGGTGTCTAGATTAAAGATTTACAACGGTTAACTTGCTCATAATTTGACGCACCCTGTGCCCTGTGTGCATAGTAAATGTATGTATGACTAAGCCTCCGCTCCCCTCCCAATAACAACGTACCAAAAACAACAGAAACCCATCGTCTTTCACTTAAACGATAAATTTCAGGCGAATTTCGCGAAAAATCATATTTGAATAAGTTCCAACAACAAAAATAAAAAAAAAAACAAAAAAAATGTATGACAAACACAAAAAACGGCACGTAAAAGACTGCCATGTTAATGATGATGATGATGATGATGATGGTGGTGGTGGTATTGCTGGTAGAGGAGAAGGTGGAGGTTGGAGTAAGGAAAAACCAGTTTCTGCTTAAAATAAAACACAACCCAAACACACACACACGACATACTTAGAGTGAGAGACTTACACACAGATACAGATGCTACAAAGACAGATGCAAAAAAGTCAAGCCACTTGGTGGAGAGCGTGAAAAACTACGTCGTCGTCATCAGCGTCGTCTCAGTCTCAGCCCAAGTCACAGTTACAGTCACAGTCCCAGTTCCAGTCTCTCCATCAGCTCACCAAGTTCTGGGTTAGCGAGGAGTAGAAGGGTGAGGGGTGATGCCATACATTTTTCTAGCAAACAAATTCTTGGCACAGTGTGTGCCAATCAATGAATAATACTATTTAATTAGACAACAACTTTTCTATGAATGAATTGAATTTGTCATCGAATCTTGTCATCTTTCTATTGAGTAAATCTATTTATTCCCCTTAACTATAGGTTTTCCAGGATTTGTAGGATTAAATTTAATTAATATGTGATTAATCAAGTAAAGTCGTTCAGGTCATATAAAAAAGCCTCCAGTAACAGTATTTTCGGAGGAATAACCCAATGGTTTTCTCCTCGCTGTAATGTCGTCATCAAACAAATATATCAATCAACAATTTTTATGACTAGTCATACAGAAAAATAAACAAAAACGAGAATTATAGGACGACTCTTTAACGTTATTATGCCTGATTGTGCAGCGTTAATGTATGTTTATGCGAATTTTTGCGGAAACCTTTAAAGAGTTACTTCCGAAATTCCAAGAAATTCTCAAAGGAACATTTTTTAAAGCTTTATTTTTTTACAATGACGATTTTTATATAAATACCTTAAGAACTCGAAGTGTTTCCTACAGATTCATAAAAGATTATTAAAGTTCCCATGACTTCCAATACCTTTTTTTTATGAGTAAACTTAAATTGAGAATAATAATTATATTAAATTTTAACTCTTCTAAATTTTTCTTGTTGATAGCAAAATAATTAATAATTGTATTTCAATTAATAAACGTAAGCTAATATAATCTTAATCATTATCCATTCATTGTCGATACCAATAAGACATTTCTAATTGGATTCTATACCACTGTGCAGCAACTGGGAATTGTTAGTTGCTTGGCTTGGTTCAAGGGGCAGCCACAACGGGCAATTTTAGTTCAATTTGAATAGTTTGCAATTGTTGTTGTATTTTACACCATGTCATGCATTCAGGTGGTGGCCAACCAACCAGCATATTAACTGAAATTTGTTAATTTTTAAGAGGTTTATTTTTTTTCCTTTCTGTTTTTGGTTTTTACGATTCAAGTGAAATGAAATCTAGGTGCTGTTAATACACTTTCAAATATTGGGTTAATTTGGTTATACGAAGAGAAAAACAGGTCATTCATTCAAAATGAGTATTTTATTTTTAAAAATTATTTTAAAAAATTTTATATAATATTCTCCCAAGAATTTTTCATTTCCTATTTTCTTTTTGTAAACATGTTGCCAAAACCTATGAGTACCTTTCATTTTGCAGAGTATACAAATGTTTCCACATAAGATTAAGAAAAATGGAACACAAAAACAAAAAAATTTAGTTTTCTGCTAGATCATAAAAAATCAAATTCGCTTGATTGCAATTGTGTTTATGCCTATGGCTTCTAGTGCACTACCTCCTGCCCATGCCCATGCCCATGCCCATGTTCCTGCTTCGCCATCACCATCGCCTTCTCCATTTCCTTCATTTTAGTTTTAACAATGCGGGGGCATTGTTAAGTATATGGGGCATAGCAAATGAAAATGCTTGGGCAAACGAAACGATAAAAGAAAAAAAGAAATAAAAGGATAAAGATTATATACAGCACAATGTGATGGATGTGAAGTGTGTCTGTAGGCGAGTTTATATTGTGAAAAATAATGGCGGGGGCGGAGTCGGGATCGGCATCGGCATCGGCATCGGTCTCATTCATTGCACTGATTGACACTTGAAAGCTGCTTTCTGTTCACATTGTTGTTGCTATTAATCAGCCATCTGATGCTGATGCTGAACTGTTGCTGCCGCATTGACACTGAACTGATGACTAAGAGAGTTCAGAATAAGTTCCGCATTCAATTGATATTTACTTTTTCCGCTGATCAAAAAGTATTTCACTATAAGACAATTATTTTACCCTGTAAGTGAAAACATAAAAATTGCTAGTATTATTGAAAACAATGTTTTATATGCCAATTGAACCACTGTTTTTCTTGGCCAGAGTCACAAATCGGGTCTAGACTGAGTTTAGATATGCATACAGTCAAAATTCCCACAGAATATTATATATATTTTGTGCAATAAAACATAAACAAGGATTTCCAAGTCTCTTTTTTCATTAGTCATGATTTAATTTCTAATTTTAATGTTAAGAATATTACTTTATATTAAGACTTCTTTCAATGTACTTTACCTAATTAAAAAATCTTGCTTTTTGGATAAAAATTTGTATAATTTTAAGTTTACTGAATGAGGGGGATCACATTATCGATGAGTCACTGGATTTCTAAATAGCCTAAAAAGAAAGATGAAGATAATTTGTCAATAGTTTACTCAAAAAAAAAAAATTAAATGAAATGAATAATTATCATTCTTAGGAATAGTTTCCAAAATTTTAAAAAGTATTATTCATTAGCAAACATAGATAAATCTGTATAGATATATATACATACATATATAAGAAATACTTGTCTCATGTGTGTGTGTATTTCTACTTCAAGACTTTATTTTGTGATATTATAGGATCACAACGTTGTATCTTATGGATAAACAGTATATAAATCAAAGAAAGAATACAAAAGGCTGAAACAGAGTTGCCATACTTTACATACACCCACACATAAACAAACACACTTTGTGAGAAAGAGAGAGAGAGTGAGAGATAGAAAGATTTTTTTGTTTGTATTATGGTCTTTGGTTTATGTTTCTGTTTCGGTTTCAGTTTTGGTTTATTTTTGCGTGGGAGTGTCAGTGTTAATTGCTGCAAAGCCGCACATTTTTGAGTGGCAGGCAAACGAAAGAGTGGGGTAAGCAAAGTGCCATTGGTATTATACATATGTACATACATATACATATACATATACATATATTGTATATATATATATGTATGTATACACTATATATGCAATGTGTTTTTATGGTTTATCGGGATTGTTGTTGTTGTTATTTTATGTGCAGGCACACATAATTCATTTTGCCTGCGTTTATTAGGTCTTTCCCAGTTTTTCATCTCCATCTGCTGCTGCCCGCTGCCCTTCCTTCCCCTGTTACATAGATGTTTTATTGTTGTTGTTCCCATTCACATATATACGTATATATATACAGCTGTGAGCAAAAAAATAGTAGTGCCTTTGACCATTTTAGTTATAGCATCAAAAGTTATGTTTTTAGGGCTAGACTGAGATTTTCTGGTATGCAAATTATTTATTAGGAGTGTTATTGTTTATTTTATGAACAAAAATAACCACTCCGTCTTGGTTTTTTGAAAATAAAGAAGATTTTCGAAAATGGTACCAAATTGAGGCGAGCAAAATAATAGTAGTGCATTTTTTTGGAGTTTAAAAAATTTTAAACTAATGAATTTTTTCCCTGGGAAATAATTTTATATTAAAGATTGATTTGATATTAGCTTATTAAAATTTAGTAACATGTCCATTGTTTGCAAGTACAGCTACGAAAAATCGCGGCATGGAGTCAACCTGTACTTGGCACCTATCAGGTGTTATGGCCTTCCATGTACGATGTATAACAGTCCAAGGGTCCTTCTTGGTAGTTGGTTTTGCAGCATCTACTTCCTTCTAAACATCCCACCACAAATTTTTCATCGGGTTCAAATCTAGCGACTGTGGAGTCCACTTTTCTGAGACTACTCCGGACTTCTGGAAACAAATTTTTGCCAATTTGCTTGTGTATTTGGGGTAAAAGTCTTTCAGAAAAACCCAAGAAAGTGTCATCTCCTTCTCGGAACATGGTAGCATCACTTTTTATACAATTCGAGCGAATACATGTTTGTCCATGATGATTTGGGCCGCAGTACATGGACCCTACACCGTTATTTAAAAAGCAGCCCAACACCATTACACTGCATCCACCGTGGTTGATCGTCTTGGTGGTTGACTGCGGACTATATTCCGTTTTTTTCGGTCGACTATCATACAGACTAGTTCCATTTAATCCAAACATCACAACTTTGGACTCATCTGACCACAGTATGGTTCGACATTTCTCGACAGGCCAATTTAGATAAAATTTCGAGTAGTCAATTCGTTATGACACGTACTCTTGTGAAAGAAAGGATGTTTTCCGATGGCTGTAAGCATTTAAATTATTTTCCCTTAACACTTGCCTGTCTGTACAAACACTGGCAGGCACCTCAAGCTCTTCCTGGACGCCCACGGCAGCTTGAAATGGACGAGTCCTTGAGGTTCGCACTATACTTTTTCCTAATTTAGGCGAGATTTTACGCTTTTGGCCACGTATTCCTGCTATATTTTTATTTTTTAAACTATTTCGAATCACTGTTAAGGACAACGTTGGGATATCCTTCACTTCTCTATATGTTTTGCCCCCAGATATGAGGTTTTCCATTTGAATCCTCTTCTTAAGGGAAATGTGTTTACCCCGGCCCAATATAACTTGCAAATGCTGATTTTTTAATGGATCTTATATTGCGAACACCTAGCACATGAAATCGATTAAAAAAAACCAACTTTCTAGCAAAAGTTTGGGATTCCTGCCATGATAGAGTCTTCACTACTATTATTTTGCTCGCGGCAAATTTGGCATTTTTGCGTAAAAATGAATTTGCAACGGCGTAGAGGCACCAAGTGAGAATTTAATGAATTGGACATGTTTTTGACATTTCAAGTAACGGTTCCTAGCAGTTTTATGCAGATCGGAATATTATCTTGCAAATTATAGGAAAAAGTATTCACGTGTCTTGGGCACTACTATTTTTTTGCTCGCAACTGTATATATATATATATAGAGTCAGCTTGGCTTTTATCATCATCATTGTGCATTCAAGTGCATTTTAAGTGCCGCCTGTAGGTGGTGGAGAATTCATAGGACAAGAAGCTATTTATGCACTTAAACATACTTTACATTTCCATAAAAGCCTCAGCATTTGCTGTTGTTACTGCAATTTCTCTATCTCTTTCTATAAATTATAATATTTTCCATTTTCATTTTGTTTTTTTTTCTCTCGTTTGTTTAATGCACTTGCTGCCATACATTTTTACTATACAGTGTCACTTAAAATTTAATGTACTGGGCTGCCGATGATATCATTTTCACATATTTAAATTAAGTTATTTGTGTATTTGTGAGTTTGATTGATGAATTTGTTATTTGAATTTATATGAGTTAAAGATTCATTAAGGCATGTGCCAATATCTTTTTACTTATAACCGCTCCAGGATCTTGTCTTCATTCTTTCTTTTCATAATATGTCTTTTGCCTCAGTGTGCGGTTTAGTAAGTGAAAGTGTTTTTAATGCGTTTTATTGCGTTGCATGTGCTGTGATAAGTTGCAGCTGCATTTGCAACCCCTGCCGCTTTTGTTGCAGCTTCTTCTCTCCTTTATTGCCGCAATGTTGCCACTTGTTATTTGTGTCCTTATGCAAAAAGTTAAGTTGATGTTTTTCTTGTTGTTTTCTTTTATCTTTTTCTTTTTTTATTGTTCGTTTTTGTTTCTTGATTTTGTTGTTTTGTTGTTTCATTTTGTGTTTGCGTGGAGAGTTTCTTGAACTTTGCTGGCCAGTTACCTTTTTCGGTTACCCCAAGAGATGACAACGTTTATTTTGTGTCTCTTTTTTTATTATTATTATTATTTTTATCAATTTTTGCCATTTTTGAGTTTTCACTTTACCTCAAAAAGGGGTGGTGGAGTAGCAGACGCTTGTATGTGTGTGTGTGGGGGGAGGGAGCCAGGAAGGTATATGGTAAACAGTGAGTCGAATGATTTAATGCCTCATTTCCAATATTTGCCCGAGTGTAACGGCCCCACCTCGGTCCTACTGTCTCTCTCTCTCTCTCTCTCTCTCTTCTTCCCTCTTTCTTTCTATGTGTGTGTGTGTGTGTGTGTCTGACGCTGATTAACTGTAAATTTGTCATAATGAAGTGCAACATCGTCAGCTTTCACACAACGCGTTTTGGTCGCGTGCTTTCTCTGCACTTGATGTAACTTTGATCATTTTTTCACTTAATTGCTGAATCAACCATAACCAAATGCCCATTAACACCACCTACATAACACACACAAACACACACAATACAACACATTAGATGCTAAATGAACTGGAAATAACTGGTTACCCCCACCACACACCGCACAATTGTTAAAGTTTGTTTTTTAATTTGGGATAAACGCTTCAATGGTTTCCAAAAATTAAAAATTTATTTATTTTTTTATTTGTCACGTGAAGTAAAGATGAATGAACGTAATGTTCTCCTCCCTTTCTCTTCTGTTTTAAATTAAAATTATTAATTTTTTTTAACATTTACTTATTAAAAGTTTCGGTAAAGAAAAGGAAGTCCATCCTGTAAGTAAAATTTTCCCTTTTAATGGAGTTCAAGAAATCTAAATGGGAGAAGGAACCACGAAAACTCCTTTAATTGCCATAAATGAACAAATGAAATTGGTATAGAAACGCATGGCTTTATCCTTTTGTTTTCCTACTAAAAACAAAAACAAATTGTGTAATTACTTATTTTTCTCAGTGTAATGAGCAAAAAAAAGAAACATTTTTTTTTTTTTAATTATGTTAATACAATGCTAATTAGCAGTCCCTTGTTAAGGGTATTCGTTTTCAACTAAGTGATCATTTTTCACCCTGCATAGTGATTAGTTAGTGACTCGAATGAGTCACAAGTTTTTTTTTGTAATTTATCCTCGTGACTAATAAAATATAAAATAAAAGTTTCATATATCAAATGTTTATGGAGGTATGCACATGAATATATATCTATATATGTTTATGTATAGTTGCAATCAGTCAGAGAGACCACGCCTTGGACAAAGCATACATAAAAAGCAACAAAAAAAAAAAAGAGAAAAAAAAACCCAATATACTACTCATACACGGTTTTTTTTTGTTTTTTTTGTTTTCTTACATTGTCTTTGTCCGGCCGGCGTGACTATGCGATAGTTCAAGACATGTCCCATTCCATTTACCTCCCACCGCACACACACACAGTTCAATTGCCTCTGTATTTGCCCAACCCCGACCACCGACTACCCTCTCCTTTGTTGTCTACTTAACGGATATGTGTCACTGCTGATTATACAATTTACTTAGCATTTGGTTTTATGCTGGGTACGTTCGTTCATACATACATTGCTATTTGTTTGTTGATATTGTTGTTGTTGTTTTTGGTTTTGGTTGTTTTTTTTTCTATGGTCATCGCTCGCATTGCAAATTTCTACATAAAAATTTATTACATTCAAAGTTGTGTGCGGCGAGTAACAACTTAACTTAGGTTAACTCAACTCAACTCAACTTAAATCAACTCAGACAGACATACAGTGAGTGCGCAAAGAGTCAAATTTGTTGTACGTGTTACAAATTTCAATTGACTGCGACAGCAATCCAATCCAAACAACAAAATCAACCGCAATGACACCGTTTGTCTTGACTCACAGGCGACAAAAGCGTCTAAAGCAAAAACAAAAAAAAAAAAAAACAAATAAAAAAGACAAAACAAAACGTTTAAATATGCAAACTTTTTTCATGACATCAGATGGAAACAGCTAACTTAAAGACATGTTTGAATGTAATAATATCTATATAATAATTAAAGAATATTTTTAAAAAATTTTATATTTAAAATATTGAAATTTGAAGCGTTTAAAAAAGAAGTGTTATCTGAGAAACATGTTTTATTTGCAAGAGAATATAAATCTATATAAATATATATCAAAAAGGAATTATTACAGAAACAATTTTCGATTTCTAATTAATTAATTTTTTAAAATATATTTACATTGAAAAAAGTCAGCTTTCCCTTATTTATCCTTGGTAGTAACTAGATAAGTCAAGTGAATAATAGAAAATCATATAATATAAAAGTAATTGAAAGATCCAGGAATAAAGAACTTAAAAATATAGAAATGTATAAAATATATGATAAATTAAATAGAATTCAATCAAAAAATCAAGAGTAAACTTTTATTAAAAAAAAATGTTTTTATTATTATTGCATAACTGAAAAATGGATTTGCATTTTATAAGATATTTTATAACTTTCTGAAAAGTTTATAAAGTAAAGGATTCTGATTCGTATATTTAAGGGAACTAGCAAGAAATAGAAAAAATACAAGTCAAGACAATAGTTAGGATCCATTTTGATTACTTACATAAATATTTATAAATTTTAGAAATACTTGTAAAAATTATTAATAGAAATTGAAATAATGAAGAAAAATTATGAGTGTGAGTTGTTTTAAGAAAATAACTTGAGTACCCTTAATAAATATCTATAATTGCTACTCAAAGAAAGCAAAAGATTTGATTCCTATAATAATTTTTCTCTATTGATCTTAATATTTTTTTTAAATATTACTTCAACTTCAATATCTAAGACATAATAATGATAAAATTAAAACATTCTAAATTTATTTTTTAATTTTTTATTTTACTTATTTTACCCAAAGCAGTATTTAATTGTTAGTTTTTGTATTTAGTTTTTGTTGCTTTTGTCGGTTGTGAGTAAAACCAATTGGGAAGTACTTTAAAGAGAAAAAGGTAAGCGCAACTATTTGCCTATATATGAGTATACATAGATATATACATAGATACATATATAGATACCTATGTATATACATACATACATATGTACATATGTATGTACATTGTAAATTTTTCTATCATTGTCATTATGAATTTTTGTTGTACAAAATTGATTTCCTTTGACTATATTTGAAGAGTTTCTTTTTCTTTGCGAAGAGTTCAATTCAAACTACTCCTTCCCCCACCTATCCCTCAATGTTGATTAACATGTTTCAAACAGTTGTTGTAGTTGTTGTTATTGTTGTTGACTCACGTCCAATCAGAGGAGCGCGATGTTGATGTAATGCTTTACTATTGTTGTCGAGGTCGTCGCAGCCACAAAAAAAAAAAAAAAATACTGTTGCACTATGATACTCCACATAGGTATAGATATAAAGATACCGATCGAGATACATACATATATGTATATATATACATATGTATATGCAAAGAGTAAAGTAGAGTAATATGGGGTAAAGGAAAAGTTGCGTGCTTAGCATATGAAATGGGAATAAGAGTTTAGTTTTTATGGAATATAAAAGAAATAAAGAAAAAAAAAAAAGACAGAAACAGAAACAAACCGGTTCAACGAAAGCGAACTCTTGAAAGTAACCGAAAAAAAAAACAAAAGTATTTTTCTTCTGTTACCTAAACCAGGTGACATTGCATTGTATGTACATACATACATACGTACATACATACATACGTACATACATACATACGTACATACATATGTACATACATATATAGGTTTATGTTAATGTGTTTGTAGATTGTCACAGGTTTTCCATACAAATATAAGGGGGGAATGCTTACGTCAGCACAAAGTAATCGTGTCACGAAACGCCGTTAAACAACTCCGACTTAGCCTCTTTAGTCATTTACCCTCCCTTCCCCAATTTGCCATCTCCTCATCCCTTTCTGCCATTACTTTCCTCTTCTCATATTCTGTTTCGCTTCTGCCACTGCTAATGAACTTCATTTGCTGCAAATTAACTTTTAAATGACAAAATGTTCATTAACAAACACACACACAAACACAGAAAAAGAGTGAGAGAGAGAGAGAGGGCAAGAGACAACAAAAAGAAGCAAAAACAATAACCTAAAAACTTTTAACATTTCGCAAACATAATCATAATTATGCTTGAGCTTGAACTTTTAAGTTTTCTGATCTAATGATCTTGTGTTTAGGTCAACACTAAAAATTGCACAGAAGCTAGAATAAATCTGTAGATTAACTAAATGATAAAACACTCATATTAAAAAGGTTAAACAATTTATTAATTAGTTTAACTAACTAACTAAATAATAATAATAATAAATAATAAAGCATGGTGTGCAAAATGTGAAGTTTCTTGTACTATTAACAGTTTTGTTTCCATTTTAACTCTATTTAGCTGTAATTCTCAATAAGTTCTAGCATTGAAAGAGTCATATGGCACTTGTATTATAAGCGTGTACAGTAAAGTCTGCTGATCAAAGAACTTCCTAGTTATCGAATTAGTTATAAACTTAAACGTCTTAACATTTGTGATGTTGCTAGTCTAATCTAAAGATTCTATATATACTTAAAAAAAAAGGCCTAAATAGAGCCATGATGAAAATTACTTGAAATTAAAAACCTATCCTTCAGATTCTTTTTCTTCTTATTCAATCCTGTTAAAATGCATTTGTTTTAAACACTTTATCACTATACAGCGGTTTAATATTGTTAAATTCTACTTAACTTTAATGTGCAAGCTTTAGCAGTCATTCACAACTAAATTAAATTGTGTTGCCTTAAGTTTAATTTATAGTTAGTTTGGGTAATATGTATGGATGTAACCATTGTAAAATCATTTATAATTATTATGCAATTCAGAATCGTTAAAAAACAAAAACAGCATTAATAACAGAAGATTCACAGTTGGCACAGCTGTTTGTGTTTAAGAATGAATGATTATTGATTGGGACAAGAAGGAGAGGCCTAAACAAATACATACGACTATTAAGTGGATAATACTTATATATATATATATGTTGACTATATACTAAAAAATTACTCATTCAAATCTGATAATAATAATTTATAACGATGGGAAAAACTAAGAGCGAATTCCGTTAAGACTTCATGCCCTAACTTTATCAACATTTCTTTCATTATCGTTTTTTGAGGTGTGCAAAGGTGTGTGTGTGTGTGTGTGTACGAATTAAATTTATGTTTAACAAGACATAACTTAACAAATAGCAATTGGCACATAATTCCTCTAGCTGATATAATGCCTATTAAAAAACCAATTACGTTTAAATGTCATGTCCACACTCGTTGTCTTTTACTCTCTCTCGCTGACTCTCACGTGTTCTCTTCTTCTGCTGCAATCAGGCAAAAAAAAAGGGTTGTCACATGTCAGGAATCTACCAAAAAACTTTCATTTTAAACCAAAATTTTGGAGTATCGAGTATTATTTAAAGCCTCGTGACAACCCTTCCATTTGCAACACCTTAACAAAACGTAATCAGATATACATATATATATTTATATATATGTGGCACTTGAGCGATATTGACAACTGATGTGGAGCAAGGTGTTTACTTATCATAAAGTGACCAATAATCACTATATAGTATTATATGATATATAATATGACCTGAACTCATATGACTTGTTCTCATTGAAATTGGTTAGCTTCTAAAATGCAGTTGTATATACATATAGATATACCTATATATATATAAATAGATATTCTATGATAGAAATGAATCAGGACTAGAGAACGGATATGAATGGATACATACATACATAGATGACGCGTCCATTCTACATAATGAATCAAAGGTGTTTTTTTTTTTTGCTATTTCTCTTGCTCTCTTTTCTCTCCTCTCTCTGTGGCTATGAAAACTCTTTTGGCTTCACTGATAACACACTCGGAACTCTCATTAAACGTTCGATTTTTATATGATATGAAGAAAAAGGCATAAATAGTTGGCAATATGGCAGGTGTACGATTAGTATACAGCATTTGCTTGGCCAGGGCAGAACATTGAACGAATCGTCGTTGCCATATTGTTAATTAGAAAGCAATCCTTTTGACGCATTCGCACACCCGACTCTCTATATCTATATCTATCTCGCTCTCTCTCTCTCTCTCTCAGTAGGAAACTCCCTCTCTCTCTCTCTCTCGTGTAGATTTGCTCGATTGCTAGCTCTAACGGTTAACGGCTGTAACGGTTGCATTTCACTCGCTAGTCGTTCGCTGTTCGTTTCGTTTCGTTTTGTTCTGTGTTCCGTGCCTGCCGTTATTCTCGAATCGATCGAATCGTCATCATCATCAATACCATTCCCCCCTTCTACCGAAATAGCCAAATAACCCCATAATCAATAGCAAAAAGAAGTCTCTTCCTCTTCTTTGGTGATCGTGTGTGAGTGTACGCGTGTGTGCAAATCAATTTAGTTGGTTGTGTTTTTTGTTGTTGTTGTTATTTCCTATTGTATATTTTTTTTTGTTTGTTCGGGTATTTATTAAGTGCCAAAAAGCCAAAAAGAATGGCAGATATTATCAACATTGACCAACATGAGACCATTGAGGAATTCAAGCAGAATTTGGAAGAGCTATTGCCCGATGTAAATATATTTTGATATTTGGTATATATAATAAAGACATTCCCTACATTACTCAAAACTCACGTAATCATCGATAAGGCTCACACAATCTACATAAACACCTTTACAGTGAATACCATTTGATAAAGTGCACGCGCCGACACACAAAGTGACCCCACAAAAAAAAAAAAATCAGTCAAATCATTGAAAATCGAAATCACTTCCGTTAGATGTCAGTCATATGTTGGCTTATCAAATTTTCTAGGCAAGGACTACACCCTAGAACACCCTGAAAGCCCAACAAGCCACCTTCACTCCCTTACCCAAGCACACTCCACCATTATACTATCAACTCCCCTACTAAATATCATTACCATATACGTAATCTGCAGCTATTTTCGATATGGTTCGGGTTTTTTTTCCGTTTTTTTTTTTATCTTATCGACAAAACGTAGCAAACGGCGCAGAGAAGAACAAAAAAAAAAAAAGAGCCGCAAACCAAACATAAATTCCATACAATATTCCCATTAACCAACCTCTCGACCGACCACCGACCTCTCTATCACATCACCTCACCTTCAAATTCTCTCTTCTTCATATGAACTTCCACTCAGTATTTGTCTGTATATTTCACACTATCGCCAAAATCGTTTGTTTGCCCAATTATAATTAACAAAATTTTGCAATATTCTTTCTAATAGATTGTTTTTCCATCACATTTTATATATATTTGTATATATATATTTGTATAGTCTGAAGTAGTTCTACTTAAGTCTTATATCAAAAACTTAACCTTTAGTCTTTTACTCTCATTTTTCTCAAGTGTTTTACAATTTTAATCTTTAAGAAGTTCACCCAGAATGAGTCAGTCAATTGAAATGATTAAAGAAATTTATTGTAAACATATTACATCATAATATTTAAACTAAAATTCTGCAAAATAAAAGATTATAAATGGTAACTGGTCATTTCTTTAGATAAAGTATTTCCTTTTAAAGAAAGAACTAGTTTCCTAAACACAATATTACTTTAACTCTTTTCGTTACTAGTTCCATTCTGTTATCATTGCAAAAAAAAAAAAAAAAATATCTAGGTTGAATTGATAAGAATTCAAAGAGATGGCAACTTTGCTATTTTTGTATAAACTTTTTCATCATACTGTAGGGAGTGGAGTCCGATCCCGACCATCCCCCCAATATATCCCAAAGATAAAGAATGGTCTGATCATAGATATCTAGAAAATTTTTTTTGTTTGGAATGCCGACAACGGTGTCTGTTTAGAATAATATTTTATTATTTTCTCTTTTCGGTTTTCATCATAAGTGATGATGATTCATCGATCTATCAATGATCGAGCAATCAATGCGATGAATATATTCGATTGACCATGTGTATTAGTCATAGTGCCAAAAGATTACTCATACTAAAGACGAAATATAATTATTTAATTTTAGTTGGATGCCAATAAAGATGGTTTCATTGATCTGCACGAGCTGAAGGATGCCCTAAATCAGGTGGGCTTTAAGCTAGCCGGCTATCAGGTGCGCGAGATGATCGATGAATTTAAGAACAAACAGCGTACTGCCCATCAGGGTAAATTAAATTTGGAAGAATTTGAGACACTGTGTTTGGATTTGAAGAGCAAAGATGTGGCAAGTACATTTAAGACCGTTGTATCGAAAAAGGAGAATCTGGAAACATTGGGCGGTATGTCCAGTATTTCATCAGAGGGCACAACACATTCGGTTCGCTTGGAAGAACAATTGGCCTTCTCCGATTGGATCAATTCGAATTTGGGACACGATAAGGACTTGCAACATTTGTTGCCTATCGATGCGGAGGGTAAACGATTGTATCAATCGATTAAGGATGGCATCTTGCTGTGTAAGATTATCAATCACTCCTGCCCCGATACAATTGACGAGCGAGCCATCAATAAGAAGAATTTGACCGTTTATAGAGAATTTGAGAATTTAACATTGGCTCTAGTTTCGTCACAGGCCATTGGTTGCAATATTGTCAATATCGATGCCCATGATTTGGCCAAGGGTAAACCCCATTTGGTATTGGGTCTGCTTTGGCAAATTATTCGAATTGGTCTATTCAGTCACATCACTTTGGACAGTTGTCCAGGTTTGGCTGGCCTATTGTTTGATAATGAACGTCTGGAGGATCTAATGAAAATGTCACCCGAGGCCATACTTTTACGTTGGGTCAATCATCATTTGGAACGCGCTGGTATTTCGCGTCGCTGTACCAATTTCCAATCGGACATTGTCGATTCAGAGATCTATTCGCATCTATTGAAGCAAATTGCTGGCAATGATGCTGATGTCAATTTGGATGCACTACGTGAATCAGATCTGCAACAGCGTGCCGAAATAATGTTGCAACAGGCAGCCAAATTAAATTGCCGTAGTTTCCTCACCTCCCAGGATGTTGTCAATGGAGTGTATAAGTTGAATTTGGCCTTTGTGGCCAATTTGTTTAACAATCATCCCGGTCTGGATAAGCCAGAACAAATCGAAGGTCTCGAATCCATTGAGGAGACGCGCGAGGAGAAGAGTAAGTACTTAAATAAATGTATATTACACCAACAATATTATTTATTTAAACAATTTCATAACCTTATAGCCTATCGCAACTGGATGAACTCCATGGGTGTGGCACCACATGTCAATTGGTTGTACTCGGATCTGGCTGATGGTCTGGTTATCTTTCAACTGTTTGATGTCATCAAACCGGGCATTGTCAATTGGAATCGTGTCCATAAACGTTTCACCCCATTGCGCAAATTTATGGAGAAGCTTGAGAATTGCAATTATGCAGTCGATTTGGGTAAACAATTGAAATTCTCATTGGTTGGTATTGCTGGACAGGATCTGAATGATGGCAATGCCACACTGACATTGGGTAAGCATGATAATATGAATAATTTAATAGTAGTATTATATATACTCAATCTCCTCACTTACTCTCTATATATTTTAGCTCTTATTTGGCAACTGATGCGTGCCTATACCTTGTCCATATTATCGCGTCTAGCCAATACGGGTAATCCCATTATTGAAAAGGAAATTGTTCAATGGGTTAATACACGCCTATCCGATGCTGGCAAACAATCCCAATTACGTAATTTCAATGATCCAGCTATAGCCGATGGCAAGATTGTGATTGATTTAATTGATGCCATTAAAGAAGGTAGCATTAATTATGAATTGGTGCGCACAAGCGGAACACAAGAGGTAGGCAATATATATATATATACACACACGGACAACAGTATATTATTAACATACCTTTCTTTTAATTCTTACAGGATAATCTGGCCAATGCCAAATATGCTATATCTATGGCACGTAAAATTGGTGCCCGAGTTTATGCTCTGCCTGAGGATATAACCGAGGTGAAACCCAAAATGGTTATGACTGTCTTTGCCTGCATGATGGCTCTGGACTATGTGCCCAATATGGATAGTGTTGATCAGAATAATCACAACAACAGCAATTAGAGCAGTCTAAATTATAAATATATACAGATATATATATATAAATATATATATAATCACTATGTAAACGAAACGTACATAAAATTAACTGAAAACTAACAAAACAAAACAAGAAAAAATACTTAAGTGAAAAGAAAAAAAAAAAAACTAAACTAAAACAAAAAAAAAAAAAAAAAACAAACAAAATTGATTGCAAAATTCCTTCTTCTTCTCCTTCTATTACTACTATTTTTTTATATACACTCCCCCCGCCCAGATCACTTCACTTCCACACAAAACAAAAAAAAATAAACCATAAACATTTTTTTAATTGTATTATTATTTTTTTTTTTTTGCTATCGTATTTAAGCGTAAAATGTATTAGTTTTTTGTTTAAAAAGTTAATTGTTTTATATATATTAAAAGAGAAAAAAAGAAAAGAAAAAAAATTATAAAAAATTACTTTAACCTTATTTTATAAATAAAGGTTTTGCTTTTTCTGATATAAGTTCAAAATGTTTAAACAATGTGCAAGAATTAAAAAAAAAAAAAAAAAAATTTGTAATAAAACAAAAAGAATTAATTAAAATAAAACAAAAAAAATATTAAAAAAAGGGATATGTAAAATATATATATATAAATATATATTAACATATTAAAAAAGAGAAATTTACATAAGTTTATAAACGATATGCGCCTATATAACATATATACATACATACATCTATATAAATATGTGAATTATATATAATTGCATAAAACACGGATCAAAAGATATATATATATATATATATATATATATATATATATTTATATAGAAAGAGCCAAGTGCTGCATTTTGTCTTTATATATTGTATTCTTAAGCGATTTTATGTTCATTTGTTTGTCTTTATATAATTTTTTTATTCTTTTTATTTGCTCCCAATCTAATCTGTTTAAAAATGTAGCATTTGTTTTATTTTCCTTTGTATTTATAATTTTGTTTTGTATCGTTAATGTAAACATATAATTTGGCTGTAAGAGCAAGACGGCAATCAGTGACAAAAATGAGGGGAAAACAAAAAATTGAAGGCCAACTTATTTTGGCGAACATGAAGTAATTCAATGTGCAATCGGGCGTATATCTGACTATATATATAACAAATAAATTCAATTCAACTAAAAATTAATGTATTTAACGCATATGCAAAACTGAATGGAAAACATAAGTCTATATATAAATATATATATATAAAAATTAATAATAAAAACTAAAAGAAAGAAACCCAAAAAAAGGACAAATTTAATTGTGTTTACTTTGTTCTATTGTTCTATATTGATCTTATCGCAAAGTGTTACCTTCTAGTATTAACTATCTGTCATACCAATTGGTTTTATTGAAACCGGATAAGATATAGTTTATAGATTAAAAGCCGTTTACTGATTTCTAACTTACATCCTACTTAATATATATGACTAACTCAAAGTCTAACAAACTGTTGGAAATTTATTTTACTAATTCAATTATTTTCGCCATTTGTTTTACGAAATTCTCGTGAAACTTTCCAGGTTTAATGATCTAAACCATATTTTCTTATCATCATGTTGAGGTGGTAATTTTCTTCTTTTTTTTTATGTCGTTTTTTAAGTCTGACCCCCTTAATAATAATAAACTCATTTAGTTAACTGAAAGTTAACAAGGTAGAACATAGAAATTTCTATAATCAGTTAAAGTTTTGCTTTCTCGGTATTTGAACATCTAATCTAGAATGTATGGAGAACTGCAACAAAAAATTCTTATCGCGATAAGCAAACTTATATATATGTACATATGTACTTACATATATATGTATATGGACTCACGTGGACCCATGTTGGGCTCTAAAAAGCAATCTGATAAACGAATCCGATTGCGTGATTGGATTGCGTTAACCATAAAGCAAGAAATAGGAAACAAGAGGATCAATTATATTGCAATATCTTCTAACTGATTATAAGAGATAGTTAATTTAATATAATAAAATAATAATTATTTATATTGATTTAAATTTGCATTTACTTTCTATTTGCAATACTTTATTTATGGCTGACAACAATTACCCTTAAATTAGGCAACAAAATAATAAGATTTTTCAAAATAAAACCCAAAATGTATGCTATAATAAATTAGCTAAATGTAGTTACATGTTGCTTGTGCTAAATATATTGAGTTTTCTCTTAAATATATATTGCATGTAATGATTAAAGAATTATCATACAGCTTATAGCTTATATATATATATATATATATATATATATATATATATATATCAACTGTATAGAAGTTTTTACTATATTTATAGAAAAGCTTTGATAAGAAATTCTACTATCAACACTTTTTCTTTTCCATTTGCCAAGTGCATTTTAGTTTTGTTTTACTACTTACAAGAATTTTGTATGTATATAACATTTTCTTTTGTTTTATTCCAGCAATTTCATAAGAAATTGTAAAACTTTTAGCCATTAAACCACAAATAAAGTATTCAAAACATTACGTGACTATTTAATGCAAAAATCAATTACATAATAAAAAAAATTCCTGCGTAATCAATAGATTCAACAGTAGCGGGTCAATATTATTTAAATAAACTATTTATTTAACAATTGTAAGAAAATGTTTTCTTACAAAAAATTCATAATGTGAACATAATTATTGACATTTCATTTTTCTGTTTATTGCTATTTTTTTATTAACTTGAATTTTTGTAAAGAAATTGCAAGAAACCAATTATCTTTTTAATTTTCTATTACAGGCTATTATTAAGTTTAATTTATTAAATAGATATATAACAAAAGGATTATGTAATTGTAATGCATTTGGTTTTTTTTTTTTACTATAAATTTGTTAGATTTTGAATTTTTGGCAATGGCCTAAACAAAATTGCACAGATAAAACAGTTATCAAAATTTGAAATAGCCTCACCCCAACTTGTTGTAGAGTCGCCTACACTAAATAAATGATTCAGTCGCTATACATTCTCTTAATACATCTCTCGTTCTCTCTCTCTCTGTCTCTTTTTTTTTTGTCTCTCTCAACCAATCAAAGATATGAGAAGAGATGATGCAGACGATGCACAAAATGTTTAAAATGATTATAGCAAAGAGTTTCAGTAGTATGCAAATTGTAGTAATAACGGGAAAATGTTGACAAAATCATTTAAATTGAATCGTCTTTTACATACTCAGATTTTGATTAAGAGAGAGAGAGAGTGAGAGAGAAAGAAGACCCCTGTGTGGGAGAGATGAGAGGGCGACCTGCCGCAACGCAACTCAATTTGATTCAATTTCTTCGTTGTTTGTTGTTGTTGTGTCGAGTTTGAGATTTAACTAATATAATCTAAACACACAAACACACACACTTGCACACATCCGCACACATGTTAAAGTAAGCAAAGAACTCTATATAAATATTTTTCTTTCTTTTTTCGTTTTGTTTATCAAATATACTCTTATCAAAGAGTTTATTTGTTCAATTTAACACCGTAACATGATCCTTTCGTTAAATCTTGCATGTGAAAATCCGTTTTGAAATGTTTGCCGTAATAAAAGATAAAAAATTATAGTAAACCGGTTGACAATTAATAGTAATATTCATATAAAGTGATGCAATAATTGAAATATATAAATAATAATAATAATTCATTGTTATGACTTAATATTAATGCTAAATATTACTATAACGAAACCTTTATACTCTTGCTAAAGAAAAGAATTTTATAATATATATTTTCTTTTTAAAATATATTGAAAATAAATATTGTTTAGAACAAGTTTTTAAACAATTTAAATAAACTTTAAATAAATATAATTCGATTTAACACATGTACAGTAACATTTATCCATAAGTGTTAGACTAAAATATACAAAGATTGTAGACACTGTTATATCTGTTATACTTTCTGTATCTTTGTAAGAGTATAATTATGTTTAATAACCATTTAAAGAATATAAATTATTATCATAGCGACATATTAATATAAATTTATATATATGTATATGTATGCGTGTATATATGTACATATATAGTATAACTGTGTTTGTAGTGACATTATGAAATGCAGCTATTTGAAACGGCACGGCGGCCCGTTTCATAATAGTTTACACCATTGACAACGACAGCAACAACAATAACACCAACATGCACGAAAAAACGACGAAGTCCACAAAGACGAAGACTAAAACGACAATGACAACAACAACTATAACGACACCAGCACACACAATTCCAGATTAGCTACGTCTAAATGGGAAATCAGAACAAGAATTAACAAAACATTACGCTTTCACAACTGGAACAGGAACGACGTTGTTCTTTAGATTTCTGATGACGGCACAAACGGCTGAGAGATTTGCAATACTGGATTGTGATGGCGGTAGTGATGATGCCTGGGCACTTCTATTACTCCTGTATGCGGAAAAGCATAAGCAAATTAAATTACTTGCGGTCACTACAACAGGTTGCGGCAATACAACGCTGGATAATGCGGCACGAAATATGAAACGTATACTCCGAGCCTGCGATAGAGAAGATGTAAGTAAGAGAAATGAAATATTTTCGTAAATTTTATTTATTACTTTTTTTTTTTTTTTGTAATTATCCAAATTGGTAGATTCCCATACATTTGGGTGCTGTGGATCCTTTGGTTAGCAGTCATGAGGATGAGAAAAAGTATTTCCATGGACGTGATGGTTTTGGCGATTGTCTAACGGATGATGGTTTATGTAAGGAATCACTTAAGAAATTGGTACATCCGCTGCATGCAGTGACTGCAATTTATGACCTGTGCCGTTCCAGGCCACAAATGGTTACGGTCTTTGCTGTGGGTCCACTCACAAATCTGGCATTAGGCTATGCCATGTATGGTCCAAATTTTGGTAATCAAATCAAGGATATATATATAATGGGTGGCAATTATCAGGGAGTGGGCAATTCATCACGAGCAGCTGAATTTAATTTTCATTCCGATCCAGAAGCTGCTCATGTAGTCCTTCAGAAAACCCGTTGTCCCATTACCATACTCCCATGGGAGGCATGTACAGAGGAGCGTTTCAATATACCCATTGTAAGTAGAAGTTGCTTGGATTAAATGAAATTCATATTACTCTTTCCCTTTCTGGGATTTTTAGAATTGGCGTTTGGAAAACTTTGGACCTCGTGCCGCTGCCTTGCAACATGTAGCAATTAGTCTGCTCAATCGCGTTGAATCCGCCCAATGGTTACCCATGGTCAAGCAGTATGGCATCAAATGTTGGAATCCCTGTGATGCCCTTGTTGTTGCCGTTTGGCTATTTGAGGAACGATTCATTCTAAAGCAAAGCTCTTGGCATGCAGCTGTGGATCTTCGTGGTACACACACACGTGGTCAAATGGTTCTCGATCATCTACGTGAGTTGGATAAATATCCGGAAAATGTACGTATCATTGAATCAGTCGATACTGAATTCTTTAAGAGCATACTGGAAGGAATTGCCGGACTTGGCGATGTTAAACTGTGGCTAGATTAATGCAATAATTATTCATAAGATTTATCATATTTGTGCTATATATATATATATATATGTATGTATATATATATATATATTCTAATGTTATGAATATTTATTTATTTGTAATCCAAAAAGCTTAGGGAAAACATACACAAATTCAATAACATAAAATACCATAATAATGCCCCCTTAAACGGTCCCATTTTATGTATTAAAAGTTAGAAATGTGTATATTATTTTGGACACGCCCTTGCATTGCTCTGCCTCCACGGCGACAGTTAGTAGGCGATCCCTAAGCTTCCGAAATTCAAACATATGAATAATGAGAAATTCTTGAAAACGTCCCAAAATCCAGTTATACCAATAATCTTGCTTATCTTTCACCTCTTCCTTTTGATCCTTTTGCTGCTGTGCCTGTTCCACTTGCTCCATTTGATCCATCTGCTCTATCTGCGCATTTTCCTGCTCCACCTGTACAACAGGTTCTTGCTCTTGCTCCTCCTGGACTGTAGCTATTTTATTTGTCTGCTGGTGCAGTGAAAGAACCTTCGTAAACCGATGAACAACATCCATTAGAAGATAACGTAAATTTTTCTCCATATCTTCCTTGTTGCATGTTTCATTGGGTGCCAAAAATCTTTGAGGATATTTGTGGAAACACACCGAAGCATAGATGATCTCCCACACATACACTTTTGTCAATTCCATTTTCTGGTCTGGTGAAAAGAACCAGGACATAATGCTTCTTGCATCGATTATACGCATTCGGATTAACTTTTCAATTAGAACATATTTAAACTGATCATTATATTCCCAGACTTCACAAATGGCGGCTAAAACTGAATGCTGTGCATCCTCAGTTACCACCAAGGACTATTTAAAAAAAAGGAATAAGTATTTCTCAGTTAATGGATTAAAGAAAATACGTTATTAAACTAACCTGAAGTTGAGATTTAAATTTGGTAAATAATGCGAATGAATGGGTAAATGATTTGGAACCCAAATGGACAATGCATTGAATCAATATATTAATTTTGAATGACATACTTAAAGTGTTATTGGCAGTTATTATATTAATAATCATCTCTGGAGCGCATTTATTACGCACTGCCTGTAGGAATTCTTTAGCCAATCGGGAACCCGGTAATAAATTATCAATAAATTTGAATTTTGGTAATGGTCTAGGTGACATAAATGGCAAAATAGTTTCGGGTACTACTCGTACAATATTATCATAATAGGAATAACTAACAATTAAAGATCATTTGATTAATTGAAGGTGTTGAGAGAGAATGGAATCTCTACTTACCGTACTAGTTTTTTAAGCAATTCACGTAGAAAAATAGCTTTAGGATGCAACATTAAATTCTCATCGGTAAATGTTATTAGATCTGTATCTAACTCAAATAGTTGCCAATTCCATTTGAAACGGAAGTTACTTAAATGGTGCGCAAACCAATTGACCAGCCGATCAAAACAGGCCACGTTCATAGTGTCCAATTGACGGTATAAAATGTCCATTATGTCATTAACAATGCAACTTATTTTTGTTGGCTGACGTTTGCACAACTCTATTAGAATAGCGCCACAATTGATGGTCATCAATTTTGGATCCATGATATTTAATGGCAATTGTAGTATTTTACCCACAAGGAATTCCACAATACAATGGGATATGGCATTAACTGGCTTAGATTCGGCATATTTAATCAGTTGATCAGCACAAATTTTCGGATCCAAATGGGTTATTCGAAAGATTTCATTAATCTCTTTATCGATTAGATAACGTTCAATGCTAAGGACTTCTGGCAGTAATTGGGCATCTTCCTTTGTCCCAGTTTTCTGAAAATCAAAAATACGAAAAACTATCCAGGAATTCGGAGGTGGAGTAGCGATATCAGATAGTTCTGCATCTGGCAGTTGAAATGCCGGCAGAGTATGATTTAAGGCACCGCTGAGAAGATTATCAAAGGCCAGATAGGGACGCGAAAGCAAATAATATTTATCTGTCCATCCATCTGTGCAAAGTTTTTCAATTTGATGCCACATAACATCCAGGGACTCCAACTGCACTGGATCCGAGCTGCTCCATACGCGAAGCAACGATGCATTAAGATGGCGACGAGAGGCACTTTTTTTTACATACACCTGAATGGTCATAAGGAGTGAGTTAAGGCCTGCTTCCTTCTTCTCGTAGAGTTCGCGGCCAACCAAACACAAAGTGCTCAGCACTGCATATGTGACCCAATCATGATGCCTATGCAACCAAGTTTCTTGTTGTTGCTGTGTCGCTAGCGTTACTGGTTTCAGTTCGTTTTCCACTTCTTCCTTGATTTGTTCCTCGGCTTTTATTTCAAAGTCCACATCACATCCTTGCATAAGCAATGTGAGCAATTGCAGGAATGATCCAGCTGTCAACACATTAGAATTAACTAATTCGGCTAAGAAACATAATACATTTTTTGCCTTATTCCAACTTCCTAGACGCATTTGTTCTCTCAGTTGAAGCAGGGTAAATTGCAACGCCTCACCTCCAAATTCAAATCGTTTAACATTCATTAGGCCAATTAATGTGGCAAATCCCGATGACTGAGTGGAATGTTCTTGAATTAATTTCATTAAAATACTTAATATATCCTCCTTAAAGTTGTCCAGTTCATCGGACAAAAAGATGGCCAAATTCTCCAACCGCAACTCAACAGAGTTTCCCCGATGGTTACCCAAGTCGTCCAAGCGATGGTGTATAACCCTCAGCAGATGCTCTGAACTATCACGCCGGGGACGCTTTCCGTAGTTCGCTTCATCATCTTCATTTTCACGACGACGGCTGGTCATTTTATTTGGTTTTCCAAAGTAGAAATTATTCCAAAATTTTAACAGTCCAAATGTGTGCGTCTCCAATTCAGTTTAGTAATTAACTGACATTTATAATTATGTGGCTCGTATACATTAATTTTCAAAGCCTACTCTTTAAAACTGGAAAAATTCATTTAATAAATTTGTGTCAAATTTGATTTTAACTGTCGTTTAACGTTTTAAAATAAATAACAACTGGCGCCACTGAGCGATATAGATTAATCGATAGTTTCGTTAAACTTTTTATCAGATCTAATAAGTGGAGCGAATTGGCATTCTGCTCAAATTTACGGAGCGATTTCAGGTTGAGCACATTTGGCGGAGCGAATTTAAAGAGGGTCGGCGAATTCGCGCGTGTGGCTTGTATAAACTGGGTAGTCGCATGCAATTAGTTTTGTTATTTCTTTTTCAATTATTATCGGGCTTTGTGCTATTCGTAATTGTTATACATTATATATATTATATAATCAATGCCATTGCCGGCGATACGCGACAACAGCAGCAACAAAAACTCCGCCACCAATACCAACAGCAGCAGCTCCACCACCACCACCAACAACAAAAACAACAGGAAGTTTTCAGTTCTGTTACCCCACCTCCTTCTCCTGCTCCATCACCATCATCATCAACATTATTACCGCTACCGCTTGCGCCCGCCTCTTACCATACAGTTAAAAGTAGCAGAACAACAAAAAGCGGTTTAACTTTTGTTACTAACAACAACAAATCGTTGGCCAATTGTCCAACAACATCAGCAGCAGCAGCAGCGTCGGCAACAGCAGCGGCAGTACCAACAATGCAAACAAATGATGATGCCAAGTTCATTAAAAAGTGCGTATGCGTATATATGTATGAGAATGTGTATGTGCATGTGTGTGGGTGTTAAAAGTGGCAAGCAGAACAAAAAAACAAAGTATAGAAAGAAAAACAATAAAAAACAAAATGACCAACACAGACTGAAACTCACCTGAGACTCAGTCACCTTGCCAAAACGTTTGAGTTGTTGTTTTTTATTTTCTTATTGATTTTCCACATTTTCGGTTTCGTTGACTTTGTTTGCGTCATGAATGTGAGCGAGAAAGAGAGAGATAGACAATGCGAGAACTCATTATTAGTCATTGACCCGCATAAATTTTGTGTGATTGATCTAACAAAATAACAAAATGTTTTATATTTCATATGCACATATATGAAATCTATCAATATATATGTACGTGTGTTTTCCAGACGCTGGAAAGGTGGTTCCATTGAGCCGCATCCCACGGATAAGGCATTGATTGTTAACTATCAGCTGGAAGCCACTGTATTTGGAGAGCCTAATAATCCCATGATCGAGGAGAAGAAGGTTTGCATCACATTTAATGGAAACACCGGGGGGGAGAGGGTTTATTTTAATTGTTTAGTTGACAGGGAGGAGCAAGTGCTGCTGACATTGAACTGGCAGTACAAACACACACACACACATACCAATACACACACACGCACACACATGCACACTCTTTTGTTTAAACAAAAATCAATAACGGAACGGGGTCGATGACGGGTCGAGAGTTTTGACTTGTGGCTTAAAGAGGTTTTTTTTTTTTTGTCAGGTTTTACTCCAATTTTGTTTTTTATTTTTTATACCCTTGCCAAAAAGATATTTATTCATTTAGATCATAGATTAGTATATAGATTTTTGATCTCTTGAAGTTGAATTTATATATCTATATTTGTTTATCGGAATTAATAATAATTAATTATTATTACTTAATAATTAATTTTTGCTAAATTGCGAGGGCGGAAGTGGGCGTGGCAATAATTTGAAACAAACTTGATCTGCGTAGACACTACACGAATGCTGACACCAAATTTGGTTGCTCTTGCTCTTGTAGTCTCTGAGATCCACGTGTTCATACGGACGGACGGACAGACGAACATGTCTTAATCGACTCGGCTATTGATGCTGATCAAGAATATATATACTTTATGGGGTCGAAAATGCTTCCTTCTGTCTGTTACATACATTTTAGCGACTTTAATATACCCTTTTACCCTATGGGTACAGGGTATAAAAATATATATAGGAGATACAGACATGATTACCAAAGACTCACCTGACTATCTTGATCTATAGTTTCTATATACCTGTATACGTTTTAGTATTATATAGATACAAATGTTACCATATGGTATTGAATATGATATTCAATTATGAAATCTAATATGTGACTATAAAAGTATTTTTTTCCACAGTTCTCGTTAATTTTGAAAACTTTTAAATGTTTCTAGATAGGCTAACTAAATGGCTTTTAATTGGTTTTGCAGCATTGTCAGAAAATTATACGTTTGCGTTCGTTAAATGCTAAAACAGATCCAGCTGCTTTGGCACGGGAAGTGGTGGAGAAATGTGATCTTATTCATAAATCCCAATTGAATGATGTGGAACAGATTATATTCTATTTAAAGAATCGCAAGGATAATACTAGCAATGGTAAGGATTCAAAAATAAAATTCTATATATGAATCATATTATTAATCATACTTTTAGACATTGCAGATAATAATACACATAGCCGGAGATCGGCGGCATTGCACAATTCTCATACCCGATCATCGGCCCGATCTCATAGCAGTGTGGCCGCCATGACAAGCAGCACTGGAAGTGGTGGTTCATCTGCAAATGTTGGTGTTACTTCTGGTTCGAATAATCTATCAGCTGCTACATCCACACCAGATGTATCTATCAATCATATAGATGAATATGTGGAGCTATTATACGAGGAGGTGGGTGAACGAATTCGAGGTTCAGCCATGATCCTACAAATGGCACGTAATCCTGACAATCTCGAAGAGCTTGAAAAGAATGGTTAGTATTATTATCTAATTTAATCGACTTAAAAAGTTAAAGGAAACTTTTTTCGCTTGCAGAGGCATGTCTTAGTGCTTTGTCAAGAGTCTTGCGTGAGGATTGGCGCAAAAGTTTGGATCTTTCAACCAACATTATTTATATATTCTTCTGTTTCTCCACCTATACAAAATTCCATCCCCTTATTGTTCAATATAAGGTAATTGTTTGACAAAATGTCCTGAATATATATATAAATATTATATTGAATGTCGTTATTATTGGACTTTCAGATTGGATCGCTTTGCATGGATGTGATTGACTATGAACTGCGTCGCTATGAAACCATGCGTAATGAATTGGATGTACGCAAACAGCCCAATGGCTCCACACCCCAATCGGCCAAGGCCAGTAAAGAGAAATTAAATCGTAGTACTGATGATTTCCTAGATATAATGAATGAGGAAAAGCCCAAAGAGGTAAGTGGAATTTCTCTATAAACAAAGGAAAGTTTAACAAATAAAAAAAAATATGAGTCTGGTTTTGTTTTGATAGAAAAAACTAAATTATATGTTTTATAAGATTTAAAAAAAGTTTAAAAGTTATAATATAAAGTAAAAGAAAACCAATATGTTCTTATGTAATACCTAGATGGAGCCGCCACGACGACGCATACCAGAGCTTAAGCAACGCCCAAAATCGGGAAATTGGAGCAGCTTTCATGGTTCGATGTCATCATCATTGATTAAAAGTCAAATTCTTAATAGCAGCTATCATGATGCTCTCTGTGCTGGTGCTGGCGGTGATCCAGCTAATGCAGTAGCTATTCCAGCCGAATTTAAAGCACAGAGCAATGAATCATTAGACCGCAACGATCCAAAGGTAAAGAAAGAGGAAATCGATCGTCTTAATAAACAATTGAAAATATTTGCCAAGAAGCAAGAACAATTATTGCGAGTTGCCTTCTATTTGCTACTAAATATGGCCGAGAATGTTAAGCTAGAGGAGAAGATGAGACGGAAGCATATTGTTAAGATGTTGGTCAAGGCGCTGGATCGCCAAAATATTGATCTATTAATGCTTGTCAGCACGTTCCTCAAGAAGCTATCGATAGTGGGCGATAATAAGGATGAGATGTGTGCATTAAATATTGTGTCCAAGTTACCGCGTTTATTTCAAAGCTCACACACGGATCTGGTGCAGGTCACCCTTAAATTGGTATTCAATCTCTCCTTTGATGGTGGTCTGCGTCGTAAAATGATTGCAGCTGGATATTTGCCCATTCTAGTCATGTTTATCAATGATGAGAAACATCATGGCATAGCGGTAAAGATACTATATCATATGAGTCTCGATGATAAAGTAAAGGCCATGTTTACCCAAACGGAATGTGTACAAATGGCCACCGATGCCATCATATTGAATTTGAATGTAAAAGTTGATTTGGATTTAATTGCCCTGTGCATAAATCTCTCATTGAATCGACGCAATGCCCAGATAATGGTTGAGAATCAACGTTTGCATAGTCTAATGGATAGAGCATTTAAATATCAGGATGCCCTGCTTATGAAATTGTTGCGTAATCTATCCCAGCATGAGTCACTCCAATTGCAATTTATTGATTATGTTGGGGATTTGGCACGCATCTTGAGCATCTGTGACGATGAATCCTTCATTGTGGAGTGCCTTGGCATTTTGGGCAATTTGGCCTTAACCGATTTGGATTATTCGCAAATATTGCAAAATTTTCAATTGATACCATGGATACGTGAGCTATTGGTGCCATGTGCTCGCCTAGATGATTTGGTATTGGACACCATTGTATATCTGGGCACATGTGCCTGTGATGAACTCTGTGCTCTTCTCTTCTGTCGAGCCAAAGTGGTTATCTCACTTATTGAATTATTAAAGGCCAAGCAGGAGGATGATGAAATAGTCCTACAGATAATCTATGTGTTCCAGCAGATATTGCGTCATGAGAGCACACGTGAATATATGATCAAGGAGACGGAATCACCAGCGTATCTTATCGATTTGATGCATGATAAAAATGAGGAAATACGCAAAGTCTGTGACTATTGTCTTGATATAATAGCCATCAGTGATACCGAATGGGCGAAGCGGATAAAGGTGAGTTACCTACACGGACACACCTATAGAACACTTGCTAATCCCTTTTGTTTTTCTTTTTTAATTAGCTGGAGAAATTCCGTAATCATAATTCGCAATGGCTGTGTATGGTGGAATCGCAGCAGGATCAGGATAATGAGCATGATTATGTAGATAACGATGATGATGAGAATGATTTGGATACATATTTGCGTTCCGAATATTTGGATAATTGCGATCTCTATAATCAGGAAGGTGACAATGATAGCCAGAGTAACAATAGCAACAATCCGGCCAGCCCGGCCATGTCCACCTATAACAGCAGACCAGTTAGCACGTGAGTGGTCATTTAAAAGTACAAATTCCTGTTAAAGCATATATTAAATTAACCATTGTGTCCTTTTGTTTATTGAAAACAGCTATAGACGCAGTCAGGATCTCGATGAGCTATACAACATGACATCTAGTTCGAAATCCCAAGGATCTAGCGATAATAACTTTATATTCAAATCGAATAAATCCTTGGATGCTGATGCAGGAGGACTCCATGAAGAGCAACAACCGCAGCTGCTTATGGCATAATAAATTATTGCTTTTTTTTTGTAGTCAGGTTTATTGCAGCTCTTCCCGAGCCGCCCCTTCTCATCTTGTGTACATGTTAGTCAGGAGTTGTCGACAAATAGTTCTGATTTCGATATATAGTCATTTCTATATATGGAAATTCTTTATTTATATTCCTTGAACTATTTGGCTACGCTCTTATCATATACTCTATATTTATATATAAAGCTATATAGTATATGTATTATGCTCGATTATTATACATGCGTATATATATATATATACGATTTTCACGCTTGTTATCAAAGACATTTGTACTCGGAACATTCATTCGAATATTCGTGGCATGCGACGCACAGATATTTACAATATAGTTTTGCTAATCAATTAATTAATTTGTTTATTATTAGTTTTTGCTTTATACTTATTTATAATTAGTTTCCTTAATTTGCCCGATTTTTGTGCAATATTCTCACTTCAAGTATTATGTTTCGTTTGCTTTAATTTTTGGTTTATTTCAAATTTAATTTGATTCGCCTTTTACCTTAAAAACGAAAAAAAAAAAAAACAAACAGAAAACCTAAAAACAATACAAAAAACGAATAAAAAAAAAAAAAAAAAAAAAAAAGTCAAATTGTAATTTTTAAACCAAACGACGGGCACACAAACAAAAACAAAACAATGAACATAATAAATGACAGATGATAAACAAATCAAATGTTGTCCGAACAAAATAAAGAAATTCTTATATGTTAAATGCTAAATTAAATTTTTTATTTCCCAATCGAACTACAAATTGTATTAACGTTAAATAATTGATTTTAGTTATCTAAAGAAATTAAGTAAGATAATGCAAAGTTAAACTGTCAAGGAAGTTCTTGGCTGAAATAAGCTGAAGCATCAACTTAGCTATATATCTTTATTAGTCGGTTTTGGTCCTTCGATATGTTCAACATATCCTCACAACATCCTATGAAAGTATCCTTTTCAATTGCATCATAAACTGATTTTACATATATATTCTTCAAATATGTAGTGGGAATGGTTTTGGCCTTACAAAATAATACAAATATTTTTTTTGTAGATATGTAGTAAATAAATTTTTTAATTTTTCCTATGTTTATGGGTATATTGAAAAGCTGAAGGATTTAAGTATTAATGCTGATGAGTAACATAGAGAAAATGTTATTATTTATTTGGTTATTGCTATAACGTGATTAAAGTACCTAAAACCGATTTTGAGACGATATACGTTTTTCGGTTATAGTAAGTATATATGTATGCATATGTATGTGTGTGTATGGATATTTGGGTATACATACATAAATATTGTAACTAAACGTTAAATGCTTTATATACAGACAATGGATGCATTGATATTTACATTTGATACATTCATATTGTAAAATGATACTACAAAATTTACTTAAGCTCTAGTTTTAAAAGGTACGTCGAAGTCCCAAGTGTTCGATGGTCTTCTTTATGGCCAATTCGTTAAGATCTATGTCCTGATCGTTGTTATTATTATTCGGGTTGGCAGTATTTTGATAGGATCCCGAATACACCTGAGCAAGATAACTGTTTGCTGGTGCTGTGGGCTGAATCGACTCCATACGTTGGCGACGAACTGGTGGTGGCTGCATAACTTCGTTCTCTTCGTCCTCGCTGGCTGATTTTGTTGTACTGCTGCTTGATGATAAATCTGTCGGCGTGGACGTGGTTGAATTCGAAGATGTGGCTACCAGGTCGAGACCATGCCTGGCTATGGCAGCTTCAATGGCATTCTGCTCAATGCTAAAAACTGATGATGACCTTCTATCCGCTGCTGAGCGACGTGCAATTTCCAAATTATGATTGACATTATTTTCATGCACCGCTTCGGCCAGGAAACGGCTGGATATGGACCAATCCTGCAAGGACCAATCCTCCTCGGACATATTTTTGACTAACCGATGTTTACAACCGATTGACATACGATTACCATTCGCCCTGTGGCGCCTTCAAATTTGTGAAAATACATACTTTTACTTTAAGCATTTAGCAACACTAGGCAGTGTTGTGATACAGAGTGGTCGCTGAATTTAAGAACTGATTGGCGCTAACTTTAAAAGTGTTTCTTATATTTACAACATTTGGGAATCCATGCAATGCAATAATAATAATGGAAAATTATCTAGTAAATATACTATATAAATACAGTTTTCTTGCTTGTTGAAAACATATTTTTGTTAATTTAGTTTTAATAGCAAATTCGCTTATTTTGTTAGTTTTTTTTTTTTTGACAAGCAAAACTCCTGTTATTACTTCAACAGAAATTATTCAGGTTTTCTTTGATTTGATTGAGTTAAAAGTCCTGTTGCATGTTTCTTGAACTAAAATATTTTTGGTTTGTGTGTGTGCGTGGGTGAATATGCGTCTGGCATAATAAATTTATCGGCTGCCGCGACGCCTAAAAGTATGTCCTATGAATTTTAATTATATATTTTGAATGCCGCGCTGCTAGTATCTCAGCCTCCCATAAATGACCGAAAGCTTTTTGTCGGCTTTTGCAGTGAGAGCTCATGTCTGCAAGGTGTTTTAACCCAGTGGACATTATGCTGCACAACGAATTCGCCGCTTCAATGAATCCCTCCAACGGTTTCTGAAACGGTTAATGCAAGGCACACGAACTCGACACGACAGGAAACATGTTGCTCGTGTGCCACAGCATCGTTATCGTTGGCAACCAAAGCAAAAATCAGCGGCAGCGCTAACGGCTGCTGCGCAGTCGTTTCTCCTATTCCCATTGCCCTTTCCATTTACGGTTTATTTTGTGCTTGTCTGTGTGTGTGCTGTTGCGTGTGTTTGTGTTGCGTTGTTTTTTTTTTTTTTTGCTTCTTTGGCATCTCAGCGGCTTCACCGAGAATGGCGTATGCCAACAAGTAGCAGTTCAGCATCGACAACGCCAGCGTACGCTAGACCCACAGTGCCACAGCGCAAGGACCAACAATCAACAAAACAGAACGGCAAAATAAAACCGAATCGCCGTCGCGAGTTTTTTTCAAATTCTTGCATTCTGCATTTGCCAGTAACGGCCGTAACGGTCAACAGTTTTTGAACATTAGTAATTGAGAAAAAAAGAGAACAACTTTTTGTATTTATTTTAGTTTTTTTGTGTTAACCTGTGACATGAAGTGGCAATTAAATTTCATTAAATTAAATCAAACTTAAGATATTTAAACAATTAAAACAAATATTAAAGTGAATTAAAATCAAAGACGGTAAGTTTCATTTTTATCTAACCAAATTAAAAAGTTTTAGAAACACTTTTTAAATTGTTTTTTCCCAAGTAATATATTAAGTATTTAAGTGGTTATAAGTACAAGTTTGAGTACTTACTTATCTAAGGAAATCAATTTAATTAAAGTGCGTTTTCTTGATTTCCACGAAAAACTTCAAAATATTATGAACTCATGTGAAAGAAGAACAATTTTTGATTAAGGCTTAATAAAATTAAAAACACGGAAAAAAGTTTTCTTATTATGGTTTAAGTTTTTAATTATTTTCCCAAAAAAATGTAATTCTTAACTTGAACGAATGGCAAATGGGATAAATGTGCCTAATTTTTTAATTCATTTTTGGGCATTAAGTTTTAAAAAGTGCATCCTGTTAAAGTAGTTTATCATAGCTTTTATAATTTCATTCTGCCTTTTCATAGTTTTCAATTCGTTTATTTGAAATACAATGGAAATATTCAAATTTTAAAAACATTTGCTTTTCACTTCTCATGTTTAAGTTTTAAGGATAAAAGGATATCTTAAGGTTCTTTAATGTAGACTTAAATAGGGCTTCTCTTTGATTTAGTCAAATGTTTACTGGTCATTCAGCCAGTTGTTGACCAACACTGCATATCAGGGTTTCCATGTTTTTGAACATGTTTGCTTTCAAAACACATTTAAAAAGTTTCAGTAAATTGGAAAGAACTTTCAAAAAAAAAAAAAAATAAAAAGAAAAGAAAAATAGACCTTTAGCTGTTAAATTGCTTTATGATTTCGTTTACAGTTTGCTTTTTTTTTGTTTTTTGTTGTTTTTTATTTCTTTTTTGTTTCCAATTTGTGAAACGTCAGAGGCAGAGGCCCAACAACGCCCGAAAACATTTGCTTTGTTGCATTTAAAATGTATTTTCATACAAGGATATGTATACGAATGTATATAAATCTATATATATATATATATATATATATATATATATATATATATATATATATATATATATATATATATATATATATATACATACATAAACATGTTTATAAATTTGTTTATATGAGTATTGTTTTTGCTCCATTTGTGGTCAAATGTCATTTGCAAAATGCATGCAATCTCTAAAATATTCATATGCATCAACTAGAGTTGAAGTACAGTCCCGCATCTTGTCATTTTGCCTAATTATAATGTGTTGAAATTCAATGCAATTCAAGGTCAATTGGCTAAAATGATTTGTTACTTACTGGTATCTGGTTTTTATGCATTTTGGCTTTAGTGAATAATGCCACGCCCTCGGGCTAAATTGTTGGCACTTAGAGAACTGTCGCGAGGAAAAAAAAAAAAAAAAAGAAAAGAATAAAAAATCCATTTGATGTTTTTGCCCTTTTGACAACGAACACAAAAAAAAAAAAAAAATGAAAACAAAATATGGACAATTGTGTGCATACTCTTGACTTTTTATTCTATCTCTATCTCTCATACATTGAGACTCTGTCTCTGTCTCATTGGAATGGTGGTGCTGGTGGTGGGGAGGGAAATGTGGTGAGAGCCATAAATTTGACGCCACCAAAGACCTCGGAGCTGCACAACAGCATTCCGGGACAAACAGAATGCGATGCGTTCTCAATGTCCTGAAGGGTCCTTTAAGTGCCAAAAGGAAGTACTTTAAACTCAGTTAAGCGAACCAAAAAAGAAATGAGGCAAAATGAAAATATCCTTTAAATAAGTATGACTGCAATTTTATATATATAAGTATATGTATGCTACAACAATGCCAAAGAATCCTTGACAAAGTCAACAAAGCTACCGAAATAAAAATCATTTACCGTATCATTAATATCCTTTGCTTTTATTACTAGAAGAGAGAAGGACTCTAAATAAAAAATACATACTTGATGCATCAAAGAATGTCTAGAATATAAAAGAGTTTATCTCATGTTCATAAAAAAGTGTGGCTGCAGTTTTTTTATGATCAGAATGCCATTGAAACGTTAAGAATTTGTATAAGAGATACGAGATCGACTAGAAAATAGCAGAGTTAACTAGTTATCGACTTAGTTAAATGCTAACTATGCAATTTGTATAAATCTCACGCAGCTTCCCCATTCTCTTTTTCATATAAAAAATTGAAATGCGGCTACATTCTCATTCAAAATCAGAGAGCCAAACAAAAGGAAAAGTGCCATAAAAAGCGAAACACAAACAGAGCACAAACGAAAACAACTGTCGCCAAGGGTGTCCAAGAGGAAATAAAAATGTAAATGTAACCAGAGTCCGAAAAAAGCCACAAATGAAATTATAACACTGGACCATTGAATGGGAATGGGAATGTGAAGAGGAGTGAATGAAGACATGCTGAAGCGGCGGGGGGGAGTACGGGATGCCGTAGCTTGGTAATGCTACTGATGGTCTGGTCTGGTCATGGGGCAATGTATTATTGCCTAGACCCGAATAACAAGAATAAAAACCAAAAAAAAAAAAAGAAAAAACAAACGATACGAAACTAAATGAAATGCGAGTGGTAATAAAAATTGAGTGCAGTTGCCAAAAATATATAAAACAAAAACAAACAACAACAGCAACAAGAACAACAAGAAAAAGACATTTCAGAAATCCCTCAAAATGAAAATGTTTGTCAAGCACGACATTGCCCCTGGGATGGCTGGTGGTTCATAGCTTTACCTCCCCCACCGCTATCCACTACCCTTTCTCCACCACCCGCCTCACCTATTCCCCAACTAAATATGGTAAAAATGTTTTGACCCCTAATAAAACAAAAAAGCCAACCAAAAAAACCACACACAAAAACACAAATCAAGTCCGAAAAGGAAGAAAAAGCAAAGGCAAACCACAAAATAAAAATGAAATAATTTGAATAAACAACAAAGAAAACAAAAAAAGGCAACATTGCCAAGGTCAAGAAATGTTACAAATAGGTGCCAATCCATGCGGCATTCAGGCAAAAGTCTTATTTAATATCCAAAATGTTAATTGAATTGGCCCAAAATACTTGAAATTTTTGTACAAGAAATATTTCAAGTAGCCAAACAATAATTGTTAATCATATACCCTTTGATAAAAAGGATATTAAAGTTAGCATCTTAGACTGTATAACTGTATATATTATATATATATTATATATATATATGTATATATAGAACTATGGACTGAGTTTATAAAAGTTCTCCGTAAGTTGTGAAGCCAAATATTATATCATACTTTTAATGATCGATCGATCATATCATATAGTCCTTTTTGAAAATATCTTATTTATACTTTCTTGGTTTATATTTTGCCCTCACTATATCATCAAATGATTTTTTATTTCAAGGATTTATTGGTAGTTAGAATTTTCTTAACATTCTGCATTTTTCTAAATATCTATATACGAATGTTGAGAATTTTTAAGCCATTGCAATTAATGTTCCTTTAGATATGGAAGACAAGCTAATTCTCTTTTCTTTTTCTCAAATCTAAATTTACAAAACTGTTACCCACTGTAACTCGAAAACTGTTCTGTATATGAGAATTATGTAGATATCGCTTTCGGTCTTATCTGCGTATTTGTTGTAAATGTTATTTACAGAGTGATATTTATAATCTAACATAAACGTTACTCGTAGACAGTTTATGCAAATGCCATGTTAGCAAGTCAACTGCTTTATGTTATTTACAGAGTGATATTTATAATCTAACATAAACTGTTACTCGTAGACAGTTTATGCAAATGCCATGTTAGCAAGTCAACTGCTTTATCGTTGCCTTTATTCATATATTTTAACAGTTGATTTTAAGGAAATTTATACAGCAATTGAAAAATATTAGAAACTATTTGCTAAATTAAAGGATTTTTATTTTTACTTCTAATTAATCTTGTTTAAACTTCTAATTAATCTATTAAACACAAGATTATTAAATAGTAAAACAAATGTTTTAACATTCGTTTTGTTTTTGATAAGTCTTTAAGGATTTTTGATATTCTTTTTGATAAAGGTTTAACACAAACTTTTTAACCTTAACTTTTGAAAATGACTAATTTTTGTAGACAAGTTGAAATATTAAATAATGCTACATTTTTTAAATTAAATGAAGCAAGCAAGTCGTCCCTGCCGACTTTGAGTATACCCTGTACCAAGTAGAGTAACTGTATTAAATCAAACTCCTTAAAATTTGCCTTCAGTTCAAACAAAAATTCTCCTCACAAGCGGCAGCAACGAACGCATGCTATCTCGCTCACACTTACTACGCAATGTCGCACTGAGCATTTCAGTATAAAATGTATATAGATATATCATCGATATTTTTAGTCCGATTTTGATGAAATTTGGTAAGCTGACACCTTTTGGTCATATTATTGGGTGTGCCAAATAAGAATACGCTATCTTTAATTTTACTCTAGTTATACGTTTTTCCTAAATTGCGGGGGCGGAAGTGGGCGTGGCAAAAATTTGAAACAAACTTGATCTGCGTAGACACTACACGAATGCTGACACCAAATTTGGTTGCTCTAGCTCTTGTAGTCTCTGAGATCCACTTGTTCATACGGACGGACGGACAGACGGACATGTCTCAATCGACTCGGCTATTGATGCTGATCAAGAATATATATACTTTATGGGGTCGGAAATGCTTCCTTCTGTCTGTTACATACATTTTAGCGACTTTAATATACCCTTTTACCCTATGGGTACAGGGTATAAAAAAAAGAATAACAATTTACTGGCAAAAACAATAAATAAAATTTACTATTAAAAAATCATTTATTATATATTTATATATATCTGATATATATATAGCTTAACTTCTTCTAATAACTATAAAATAAATTTCTTTAGTTTAATTAAGAAAAATTGATCTAAAAACTGAAAAAACCAATCTAAAATCGTTCTCCGATGATTGAAAAACAAAAATTGAAAAATCTTTCTCATTCTCTTACTTTTGTTTGTTTATTTATTTTTTTTTTCTCATTTTCTTAATCTTTTTCAAGTTACTTAACAATGTGTGTGTGTGTGTGTGTTTTTTTTTTTTTGGCGTATTCCATTTTCATTTTATCATTTACCTAAAAATTGTTATTCTCGATTATATTATGTAGATTCCACCGACCTGCCGACATTTCCCATAGCGCATCATCAGCAGACAGCACCAACAACAATAACAACAACAACAACAAAATTGTATGCGTGAATCACGTTTAGAGGGTCCGTGTCCCCGTCGACTGTTTTTTCTTCTTCTTCATCTTCTTCTCTTTTTTTTTTTTTGGTTAGATAGAGGGGGTGTATGTACGTGGGTTGGGAGGGGGGTTATGTTTCTGTTTGGGGTTTTGCATGTCATTGTAGTAACTAAGTTGGCATATGTCATCAAGGTGTGACTTTTTTTTTCTCTTCTTTTTCTGTTTTCTTTTTTTTGTTTTGTAGCGGCCTCTAAAACCCATGTGTGTGTGTGTAGGTGTAGGTGTAGGTGTGTGAGAAAACATTAAGGCTTATGGCCATGTGTGTTAGTGTGTGAGTGAGTGTTGTGTTGTGTTTTTTATCATTGTCTACCGCTTGGCTGATGATGATGCAAAATACTCTAACTTGTTGAAAAATAACATTTAAGAAATTATATACATTATATATGTATATATCTTTTTCGATTTTTAAAATTTGTAAAAATTTGTTAATTTATTAATTTTAAATATATATATTTAACATTTTTATAACAGCTATTTTGAACCATTTAATATACATATAAATATATTTCTAGAAAATTTTTACCAACTTAATTTGAAACAAAATTTTACTATGCGAAAATATTTATATAAAAATTTAAATATATATTAAAATAAATTTTAATTATCTACAAATATTTAAAATATATATAAATATTTTGATATACATATATACAAATATTTTTAGATGTTTAAAATAGATAAAAATTGATGCCTGAAAGTTATTTACTCTCTTATCCAATGTAGTCTTAATTGAAGATTCTTAATTTTATAGCAAAATAAATTAGATAGTAAGGATAGTAAAGGATATATATATATCTCTATATATAAGTTTTTAATAATAATTATTTCAATCTTTACCCTATACATATATATATATATATAATCATTAAAGTCTTTCTACTTGACGTAGCATAAATATATTACATCAAAAATTTATTTTTTCCTTCTAAAACCAAAAATTTTTCCAGTTCATCTATGATAACAGTTTGTAATATAAATTTGTTATGGCCAATTCTCTATATAAACAGGGTCAACATATAAGGAAAACCCTTGTTAACTTATTTCGTTTATTTACCTAATATGAGCCATGTTGTATGGTGAAAGGTTTACAGAGAACTAAGAGAAAACATAACCAAAGAATATATCAAGATTTTTTAGAGTTGCCAGTTATTCCATTTTTTTTTATTATCTACAATTTTTAAAAGTATTTCTCTTAAATAACTTTGATTTTTATTTTTAAATATTGTTTTTATATAATTATTTCAAAATCTAAAACTTTCTATTAATTAATGCTTTAGAAGAAAATCAAAAACATTTTCTAAGAAATTATTTAAATAGTAAACAATTGTTAGAATTATAAACATTTGTAAGCGTATAAAAAGTTAGGGACTTCAAAAGTTTTAGACCAAATTTTTTGATTATCTTTCTACTCTTTTTTTTTTTTTGTGTTGTATTTACTTTATTCTTTTCTTCTTGATTTAGTAAAAAATTTTATGATGTTTAGCAAGTGGCAGAGATTTCTATATCTCGCGATATACACTCACCTTTACATATACATATATATATATATAAGTATGTACATATGTATGTATTTTTATTTGGGGGGACAGATTCCTTCCGGTTCCTTAGACTGGCAAGTAAATTTATGTAAATAACACAAAATCACAAAATCCTTAAATTGTCATTAGCTAAGCCTTTTCGCAGGCCAAAAGCCGAAATGGCAATGGTAGGTCCTTTATAGAATGAGCTTTATGTATGTTTGTATGTATATGTAGATGCCAGTGGGCGGTTTAGCAAAAATTTCGCTACAGTGAGTGTTTACAATTTTCGGTGTACCATTTAATGGGCATGGTCAGAATCGGTCTGGGGGCAAATGCTTTTAACGTTGGCTTCTCTCTTTTTAGATCAGCATTAAAATTCTGTTTGTTGGCAAATTTTTGTCCTCTTTGCCACAATTTGTTGATAGAAAGAAACGGATTTATTAAAGTTTAGTCAAAGGTATTATTATTATTGTCCTTTCTTTAGTTTATTTTCATTTTCATATTTTTTGTTTATTGCTGGTTTTTTTATTTTATTTAAAGTTTTTGAGTGTTGATTGGATACAATTGCTTGGATTTTTTGGGTTAAGAGTGTTGAGAGGTGTTAGGGGATGGAGAACTTAAGTGGGCATCCGGCAGCAGGAAGGGTAGAGTAGCCATCTATCTAGCACTCTATCTCTCTCTCTCTCTCTCTCTGTCTGTCTCTCTCTAGCAGTTTTGTTTCGTTTTTCTACTTTGCATCCGCTTTTACTGCCTGTTCCTATCTTTGTTTTCTTGTGTGCGTGTGCATTTCCGTTTCCGTTGCTATTTTGTTAAGGCTTTGATGGCTTTTGGCCACGACATACTTACCAACAATTTGTTCTTTTGTTTTTATATATCTCTGTTTTTGTTGCTTTCTTTCACTTTGGTCATCTATTGCTCACAAATTATGTGCCAATAAAGTTTGCGTGTGTGTGTGTATGTGGCCTGTTTACCAATAAAATTCATCTCAACTTTTATGGCCCGAAGTGGGGGCGTGACATTTGCACATACTCTCTCACACACACACTGATTAATGTAAAGGGGGCAATGCCATAGAATTGTATTGTTGCCTTTTAAAGCTTTGGCGCCTTAAGCCCTTGTCAAATGTCAAATGTATCTCATGGATATAGGATTTATCATTTCAGCTATCAACATCTTGAAACACGCACACACACACTGACACACATAAAACAAGTACAAGAATCTTTGATTGTCCCCCCCAAAAATTTGTTGTAATATAAACAAATTTAATAGTTGAACAAGTTTCTTTCAATTGCAAAACAAAATTTCAAACTTAACAGTAAAGATATAAAGTAAAATACTTAAGGGATAAATAATAATAAAAGATATGTAAATAAAGTGTCAAATAAATGTATGTCAAAAAAAGAGAAGAAAGAACCCTTAAGGGCAAAATTGAATCTTAAGTATGCTATCCACATAAGTCTTTCTTAATATTCACTTAAAAGAATTTTAGAATTTTTTGTTAAAACGATTTTTTTTAAGTATTTAAATTCTAAATAAAGGGAGGGTCTTATAAAATTGAGCAACGCAACATGAAATATACCTTTCTGATCTTACAAACCATCAATAGCCGAGTCGATATAGCCATGTCTGTTTGTTTCTTTGCTCTTTTTAGACCTTAAATTTTAATCAATGTGGTTGAAACTTGGTAGATAAGCTTTTTGTATTTGTAGGCTTAGCAAGTATAAAAATTAGTTGGATCGAGCTACTAAAAGATTTAGATTCATAATATACCTCAAATACTAAATGGAAATATACAAAAAAATAATAACTTTATAGACATTTCAGTTGTAATATTTTTATGTTAGAATTTCGCTAAAATAAGAATGTCAATATGATGAATTTATTATTTAATTTTATTAAAGCCAAAAAAAAGAAGAGAAAAGCTCAACAAATTGTTGACGTCTTCTATTTTCGTTAGGAGGGGTATAAAACATTTATTTGGGCATTCAAAGCACGTTCTATGGACTCGTTCAACTATTTATTATTGGTTAGAAACTTAAGCATGCGATTTCAAACCGCATTTAATTCAATGGGAATGTCCCAGTTTGGCTAGCCAGTCAGACGATACAGGCAGATGGAGCTTAGACAAACGAGAAAAAAGCAAAAACAAACTTGTTGCTCAACAGTCGAGAAAGGGAAAAGGATAACGGATTTTCTACAAATGATGACAACATCAGGATTGCCTCCTGCCAGAGTTGGAGTCCCCGGTGCTTTTGCAACGCAACAGGAAACTCTCGTTACACTACACAGGGGAGAAAAATAAAAAAAAAAAAAAGAATGGAAAAACTATTTCAAGTGGTCATCATCAGGCGGCACTTTTCTCTTGTTTTTCACTTTTCTTTTTTTTTTCTGTATTTTTTATTCTTTTTCTATGGCTTTATTTGCTGTAAAATTAATTGACCAAGTTTCGCTTTTCAACATGTTTTCGTAAAGAAAAATAAAAAAGAATAAAGAAAGAAGAGTAAATACAACAAGAGACATTAAACCAAACCAAACTAAGCAAATAATTAACAGAGATAGAGAAAGAGAGACATGGTTAGAGAGAATGAGAGAAACTTGAAATTAGTCAATTAATTTGCCATCTACATATATATACTGATGAGAACAACGGACTATATCTATACAGATATATATATATATATATATATCTATATCAGAAGAAAGAAAAAAGAAGCCCACAACTTTCTCTACTAGTTAAAGGCAATCTATTCAAGGACTTTAAAAACTTAAAAAAGTTAGAATGAAAATTTAAAAAAAAATAATTTTTTAAAATATCATATCTTCCAATATATTTCCCAAAAATAAGAAGGTAATTATATGAATATTTTCAATATTTTTTGGGTGCAAAAAAATTCTAAAAACTTTAAACTCTTCATTTAAGGACTGCAACCTCGATTTTTTTTTAAAGGGACTTAACCGATTGGTTTCATATATTAACACAGCATTCTGAGATACATTCTTTAGATATTTTACTTAAAAATAAAACCCTAAAAACTTTTAACTTTATTTAAAAAACTTTTTTTAAAAAATTGAAAAATTTCCATATTCAAAAAAAAAGCAATAAAACAAAAATGTTATTGAAATATTACAATTAATCTATACTTACAAATTATTTCTTCTTCTTTATCGCTAAAGTAATATTTTTCTATTAAAAAGTTTTCTTTATAGTAAAGTTAAACAGCCGAATGTTTTTATAAACCACTGTTAATTAACAGTGATGCAAATTCGAAATAACATTTTAAACTTGAAACAAGAATAACAGTATTGATCCACGTAAACATTCGAATGTCTTTATATACTTCTGTTAATTAACAGTGATGCAAATTCGAATTCAAAATAACATTTTGAACTTAAAACAAAATTGATATATAAATTTTTATTTTGTTACTTTTTGAATAACCCTCGCATTTTTATGAAAACGACATACAAAGGAAAATTGTTACTTATATTTTTGTTTTTGTTTATTTATTTTCCCTAGGTTCCCTTACATTAAGTATTTTCTCAAGTGTCTCTGTATTTGGCCATCTCCTGCCTGTTTTTTTTTTTGCATTCGGCCCCTTGGCAATTAATGAAAGAAAAGTATGACAAATTTGTGTTTGGTTTCTATCTCTTGTAGGTATATATATATTTTTGTTTTCTCTACTTGTTGTTTCTTTTGGCAACTCTTCTCCACACACAATGCCTTAAGACTTTAAAGTTACTGAGACTTGAATGAAAATAAAGTCAGTGGACTGTTATTTCAAACGTTTTCTAATGAGCTTGTCTGATGTGCGCCTAGAGCCTAGAGCCTTGGGTTTGGGTTCTGGCTTGCATTATGATTTTTCTTCTCACTTTTGCGTTTTTTTGTTTGCCTTAAGATTTTTCCTTAGACAGGATGCATAAATTCCAAGCAATTTAAGCTACAAACACATATACTGCTATAATATACATATATATATATATACATACATACATACATACTGGCATACCATACAATGAAAGTTGTCGAAACAATGGGGCACTTTTAGTCTAACTAAGTGCTCGACCCAGTGCCCCTTCGTATATGCCATAGAAATTTTATATTCCTCTTGTCTGTGTGTGTGTGTCTCGTAGGTATGTATATGTGTGTGTCAAGGTATGTAACAGATAATTATGCTCAAGGATATATTTAATATACTCTGATGTTTTAAGGAAATCAGAAACTTTTATAAGAAACTATTATGAAGAGTAAAAAGAAATTTTAAATAGTTTTAATATTATTATACATGCTATATACATACATATATATTTATAATTATATGTACTTAAGGTTATATACTTGTTCCTTGGAGATTCCTTTAAGGTTGTCCTAGCTAGATTTTGTTTTCTTTAAAGTAGTATATTCCAAAATTAGAAGTCAATATTTTGCTTATTATTAGAAGGAACAATTCGTTATATTTCTTTGGTATCCTCTAAATGTATTTAAGAAATATTTTAAATATATTTTAAGATACATTTTAGTTAATTTTAGATATATTTTATATATATTTTTTACTCATATATATTTAGCAATATTTGAAGTTTATTTTTAGACATATTTTAATGATATTTGAGATAAATTTGAGATATTTTTCACATATATTTAGATATTCCTACTACCACGCTATATAGTTTCTTCGATACCAATAATTCTATAATTAGAGAACAAGTTCTTATTGTAACATAAAAATCTTTTTATTATCAAAACACTTTTACCTCTAATGAGTAAACGAAATAAAAAACAATAGCATACTTTCTGGCAAATGTTTGGCAATAAATACCACTCAACTTCCCATACATGGTACAGATGCAAAAGAAGAAGAAGACACACACACTACTGTTGAGAAGAAGAAGACACACACACACAACAGTTAAGAATAAGAAGAAGAATATGTAAGGGAATTGCAAGGCGTGCAAAACTGAAGCAATTTTTGTGGCCTAATGAACTTAAGCAGTTTAACGCCATTTCTTACTCCCCATACTAACGGTCACTTTGCCAGCCAGCCCTTCCGCTTCCCTTACCAAGTCAAGACAAGATAGTTGTCTGGCACGTGACTTGCCTAATTGAAAGACGTGTTCTGTGTTTGTATTTGGTTTATCTACACACATACAGACACACACACACATACGGATATAAACGATGAACAATCAATGTAAATTTTAATTAATATTAGTAAATTAATTTACTCAAGTGCTTGCCAATGGAAAATGTAATAAATTTTCATAGATTTGTTTCTTCTTTGTGAATAATTGCAAAGAGTTAAAAACAATATGAAAATTAAATGAAATAAAATGAAAATGCAAATGTACATATACAATATATATATATATATATATATATATATATATATTAGTAAATTTGTATACTCTATATTAATATATAGTATAATGGAAACATTAGAAGAAGTTCTATATTTATGTATTAAAGATCAGTATAATCCTTTAAAAAACTTTTACTTCATAAATTGCTGGCAAAAATAGAGTTTAAGGACTATATAAATATATATATATATTTATTTTATAAGCATAGCTCTAATTATAAATAACGGGCATTGGATATAATCATACAACAAGTACTATATAATCGTATCAAATATTTAACTTTTGTTAGATAAGAAAACGAATTGCTTTTTTAGATGGAATGATTATATATCATCATTAATCCGACATTGCAGTATTGTAACAACTGACAATTGTCAATAGTATGATTTGTTTGTCCTGCTACGACCCATATGACCTTAAAACTTGACTCCCAGCGCCCTCCTACCACCAAACCCCTCACCATATAGCTGTCACGTTCCATTGAGTTTTATCACCTTCGCTGTTTTGACATTTATCAAAGGTAAGAGCGAAATTTTTACACAACCTTACGAGTAAGGCAAATGCATATATATATGTATATGTATATGGAAAGACATCAATACAAATGATTGATTATGTCACACACACACACACACTTAGTCACTCTCACATTGAGTGTTCATTTTTTTCGTGAGTGAACATTCACCATTGAAATTTTAATGAGCTTTTGATGCAAAATGCGCGTTAAGCCGCTTGCCGCATTTTTTATTGCTAAATACGTTAAATATTTAACCAAATATATACATACATATACATTAATGTATGTATATAGGGGACACAAACTGAAAGTGATGAGTACAAATTCCAATCAGCCCAATAACTAATTGGTTTAGTTTTAACAATAATTCAAATAAAAGTCAGTTGTAAAATACCACACCCAAGTCCATCTGTCTGTTCGTTTCTTTGCGGCTTTTAGACAATATTTATTAAGCAAATAGGATAAAACTCAAAAAATAAGCTTCTAAGATGTGTACGCTTCACAAGTTAAAGAATTCATCAGATCGGAATACTATAAGATATAGTCACTATCGGCATAATCGGTGTAGAGAAGAAATAAATATCACTTTTGCGTATATAACATTTACCAGGTTTAAAACACATCAAATAATCAAATACCTATATCTTAAATGATCATTTTCATTTTAACGAGACAGCATGGGCATCTCGTTACTCGTTACTTAAGTGCAGGAATTTTTCTAGATCCAAACTACAAAGATATTTATAAATAAGGTAGCAAATCCAACCACTAGAATTGAAATATCTAATATATAAATCAATTATGTTTAATAGCTGAGTAAGATCTTTGAATTAAATCAATCACAAAATAAATATACCCTTCGCAGCAAGGGTATAGATAGATAGATAGAAACGAGTGGCTATGTACGGAGCCGTATTCCATTTTGGTCTGCTTAAAACAAAGCTATGGACATTCGGACCTGTCTAAAACCACTTGATGTGGTCAAAGGAACTTCAATAGTCTCGTTATGAGCACCTTAACCACCATGGACAAGGTTTGTGGTTGTTTGACTGCTAAGCACTGGCAGATGCGGGTCTCTGACTTTAACTCTTTACGGCAGCTAAGATCCAAGTTGAGAAGTTTTAGGGTTACAATTTGTTCCACTTTTTTCTTTACCTTCTGGCATAAAGATATTGCTGAATGCTACAATTTTTAGACTAAAAAATTGCTAACAAGAATGAGTCCGCAGATTTATTCCAGAGTCTTTATCATATTATCCTTTAACTATGATGTAGTATATTTGAGAGCTTTATTTTGATTAACTAACATTTAGAAATTCTTACATTTCCATGTTCTATGTTCACTTTATTTGCATTCTGCTATTTCTATACCATTTCAATTATTTATATGTTGAATCCAACATTTAATTCTTACCTACGATGGCAATTTGTTGGTGTTCCGAATTTGTTCATTTGTATGGCAATTCGTGGCGGCTAATTGCATAGAATTTTGTACAAATTTGCATTTCAATTTTCAACTGCAATAAATTTTTACACTTGTTTTATTTGGGCAAAACTGTTCAATTATGCATAAGGTCAGTGGCGGATTTTTCAGTTAAAAAGGAATAAATTCCAAATGAAATGAAATAATTTTAGATGGTTAAAAAAAATATGTTCTAGTCTAAAATATATAAAATATAAAAAATATATAAAATATATAAAATATATAAAATATATAAAATATATAAAATATATAAAATATATAAAATATATAAAATATATAAAATATATAAAATATATAAAATATATAAAATATATAAAATATATAAAATATATAAAATATATAAAATATATAAAATATATAAAATATATAAAATATATAAAATATATAAAATATATAAAATATATAAAATATATAAAATATATAAAATATATAAAATATATAAAATATATAAAATATATAGAATATATAAAATATATAAAATATATAAAATATATAAAATATATAAAATATATAAAATATATAAAATATATAAAATATATAAAATATATAAAATATATAAAATATATAAAATATATAAAATATATAAAATATATAAAATATATAAAATATATAAAATATATAAAATATATAAAATATATAAAATATATAAAATATATAAAATATATAAAATATATAAAATATATAAAATATATAAAATATATAAAATATATAAAATATATAAAATATATAAAATATATGGAAAAAAGAGAAATCTTATCCAAAAATTATTTACTATGAAAAAATTGATTTAAAATTTACTTAGCAAGAATTTAAAGCTTCTGTTAATCTACTCCTGCAGATTAAAAATAAATCTAGAAAATAAAAAAAAAGAAATCTAAAAACTATGAATAATTGTAAATAATATGAATTTATATCAACTTTACTTTTTGCACATTTGCAAAAGTTTCCAAAGAAGATTTGTATACATATAAAGCAACTGATTCTGCTCTCTCTAGCTATGTCTGTTTACAAAATAGATTTGTATATATATATATATATATATATATATATATATTTGTCATGCCATAAGATTTGCAAGTTTTACTTTGTTGGGTCTTAAAATCGACGATGTCAGAAGAAATGAAATGAGTTTTTGTGGGCGCCAATTTTGTTGGCATTGTTTGAATTTAGCATTGAAATTGAAAGACCAACAAAATTTACATACTTACAATTTAGTGGATTTTGTGTGGGTGTGTGTGTATGTGTGTGTGTGTGTGTGTGTGTGTTTTTGTAGTAGATTGGGCCAAAGTGCAACAGTTGCAAAAATTGCCATCATTGACTCTCAGTGGCATTGCATTTAGCTTTAAATTAGTTTGCCAAGAAGCCAAAGCAAATGCCACACCCGCACACACACACACACACATATATATATATATATATATACTTATTTCGCGGGCTTGGCGCCCAAATCCAAGTAAGAGACTGAGAGAGAGAATATATATATATATCTTCTTTTTTTTCTTTTTTGGGAGCCAAGTCAATGAAATTAACTTGGCTGTTCAATGTCCTTTCATGGCCAAAATATCACAAAGTAGCTGTAGCAATGGCAACCAAATTGCTTCCTTATAGCAAGTTGCTAATTTTACCTTTATACTTCACCCTGCTCCCCTCTGCCATTGTTACCTTTTGCCCTTCCCCCTCCATTTGCCACAGCATCGCTCGGCACTGTCAATTCCATTATAAAACTTTTTATTTGCCTGTGTCGCATGTCAAACAAATACAAAAAAAAAAATATATATATATATCCTCTTGTATAACCCTTTTTTTGTCTCCTTTTTTTTTATTTTTGAAACGAACAACCGGAAAGCGAAGTTTGCCAGCAGGAAAACGAGTTTATATATTCATATTTTCATTCACATTGTTTTTTTTTTGTGCTCTCCTCTATAGCGAGGATTTAAAGATATTTTTTGTTTTGTTTTTTTTTTATTCAGTTAAAATTTATATTCATTTTGTTAATCTCTTTTTGATTAACTTGAAATTATTTAGTTAATTGTTCACAGAATTATTTAAATAAATTTTATAATTATGGCAAAGAAAAAAATTTGGGAATGTTGAAATATTTTTGGTTATAGAATTGTAATTTGATTTGAAGGGGAAAAAATTTAGCTTATCTATTTGACAATTTATTCTTTTGTAGATATAAGAACTCTTGAAACTATATATATATATTTTAAATCCTGTGAACAAAAGTGATCTGAGTAGGAAAAACATATTTCTGTGAAACAAATTGAAACAATTTCTCAGTTATATTAAAAAATATTTCAAAGAGATATACAACAGTAAAAAGTTTAATATTTGTTTTGTAAAAATGTTTAATATTATTAAAAAATTATTAAATTAAAAACTTTGCATTAAATAAATAATATAATAAATAATATAAACAATCATACAATAAATAAATTTAAAAAAATGATTAAATTATAAACTTTGGTATAAATATATAATATAATAAATAATATTAATAGTTACATATTAAAAAAATAAAAAAAAAAATTATTATGTTATTAAACTTTGCTTTAAATTTGCAATATAATAAATAATTTTAATAGTTACATAATAAATTAATAAAAAAAATATTAAATTACTAAACTTTAAATTAAATATTTACTATAATATATAAAAATATGTGTATAAAGTTTTTATCTTAAAAATATATTTTACTAATTTAACTTTAATTTAATTTAATTTAATTTAATTTAATTTAATTTAATTTAATTTAATTTAATTTAATTTAATTTAATTTAATTTAATTTTAATTTAACAATTAAAAAGTATAATTTATGTTGAGTTGAGTTAATATAAAAAATTAAGTTATTTAATGCCTTATAAGAATAAAAAATTAAATTTTGTTTGTTTTTTTATATACACAGTTTAGGTCCTCAAGCAAATTTTATTTATTCCAAAAGATATATCTTAGATAATAAAACTTTAAACAGATTTTCTTGCCAATTGCTTTTGAGCCAAACTTCAGTGTGAATTCTATAGAAAAGATGTCCTTAAAGTGGTAAATTATCTTTGATTTTTAGTTCTATTAAGTATTGAATATTGTTTCTTGCTCCTTCAATAGTTGATCAGTTTTTTTTTAAGATCAAAATTTTTCCTTTTTCTTGCATACTTAAACAAAAAATTATTTTCTACATTTTAAATGGATTGATAACTTTTGCTTCGTCTTGAGATTTTGTTTTCTGTTGGTTTGTTTTTGCAATATTTTTTATAAATTTTTTTAAATCTTTAAAAGTCAATATTTTGATCACAAATACTTGTTTTATACTTATAATATCTAAATATAAGTTCGTCTTCATATAGATATAGCAAAAATTTGGAAAAAAAGTATTTGGGTAATAACTCAATTAAAATTTTCTATTATTTGCTAAAATTTATTGTTTAAAAATAATAAACTCGAAAATAAAAATAAATTATATGTCACAAGAGAGTAAGTTAACTGACCTTAAATAGAAAAATAAAACCAAATTTTTAAACTTATTAACTTGGCCAAAATTGATTGGAGATAACTTAAACATAAATGGAATAAATTTTCTAAGAAAATCAATTAAATGAATATTCAAATGAATTTTAAAGAGAAGCAGATGAAATATATTTTTTTTTTATCGAAATTCTCTTTTAACAATTTTCATTGGTACCTAACCCCCCTCTCTTTTTCTTTCTCTCTCTCATGACTTTTACATAACCTCAATGTACGCATAATATTTAAGTGTTGTGTTCCTTCTTTTGTTGTTTTTGCTGTTTTTCTTTTTGTTGTTGTTGTTTTTTTTGATTATTTATGATTATTATTATGTACCTACTTACTTACTTTCCTGCCAGTTGTTATTTTTTGCTTTTGCCACGCGCATAACTCACTTTATGTTAGCTATAAATGGACTATATGGTAGGATGTTTGTGAAGGGCGGTGGGGGAGGGGGGCCTGGCATGTTTTACACATCATTGTATTGGCGTTGCCACTGCGTTTTCAATTACAAACGCTTTTTGTTATTGGTTTGTCTTTTCACTGAAGTTCTTCTGCTCATTCAAGTCAATTAAAATCAAATTAAATGAAAATAATTCAATTGATTTAATTTAAGTCAAGCTAATATCAATACTAATAAGAGATATTTAAGAGATTTAGCTAATTGTTTATATATAGTATATGTATTACGATTTCAAATGATAATTACTCTTTCTAAGCACAGCAATTGACTTTACATTGATTAGCACATTTTTCTCTATAAAGCTTAGACTGAGTTTTCTTTTTAAAAAGCTCAGCCAGTTGCTGCTTGGTCTTTGCCATAATTAAATTAAACTAGAGCAAACTTTTTGAAGAGAACATCTTTTTTTTTTTTTTTTTCTTAACAATATCTTTTAATTATTGTTAAACTTAAAGAAGAAAAAAACTTTTAATTTTATTTGATTTTAAGTTTAAAAACTAATAACAATCCTTGCTTAACACTTTTGTAAAATAAAAGTCCTTGCTATTAAACCATTTATAAGAAAACTCGAAAGTAATCTTCACTTTATTTCACTTTCTTCTCCCCTCTATCTCTCTCTCTATCACCCAACTTGCTTAATAGTTTGATGTCACCTCTAAACGTTTGCTTCATTTGTCAGTCATTGGATTTCATTCGAATCCCCCCCACTCATCCACCCTCTCTACCCTCTCTTTGTATATATGTATATAGCATTATTTGTTTTTTTTGTTTTTCATTCTGGTCTTATCCAAGGCATTTGAGTTGAATGCACTTCAATGAAGGGAAAGTCGTCTCAAGAAATTGCAAGTTGTGTGTGCGTTTTCTTTTTCCTCTTACTTTCTTCTTATTTTTGTTTCTTTTTATTTATATTTTTGTTGTTGTTGTTTTTGTTATTTTGCAAGCGCTAACTTGTATTTATTTCATTTCATTTATTTTGCTTTACACGGCAACACAAACTTGTTGTGGCAGTTTCCTTGGTAAGAAAAAAGCTTTAAACAACAAATGGATGGGCATATATAGAACACTATATAGATAGATAGATAGATATATATAGCACGACTTTTAAAACAATTGGAAAACTGAGAGACAAAGAGTTGAATGGTTTTGGCATGAAATTGAAAATAAATATATATGATTTGACAAGTTTTTAAACTTAAGTAAACTATAGAAAACTTTGCTACTTTGATTAATTGAAAAAGTATTTGGAATAGAAACTGATAAAAAAATCTATAGAAAAAACTAAATAAATATATATATATATTTGTTTGTATCTATAGATTACAAATAAGAAATTGGCAGAGATCTGTTTATCTTAATGCAGACTATTGCATATTCTAGCAATGGCATTGCCATTTGGTTTTTTTGTTCACAGACTTTGCCAATCCTTGGATGGCGCCTACTTAAATATGTTAAGATTTCCGTTGCGCTGGAGTTTATTGCAAGAAAAACAATAACAACAACAGCAAAAATAATAGCAATAGCAATAACAACAAATAAATATAAATAATGAAATACAAAGTCATCTAGCACTGACAATGCCAACTGCCATTTGCCTTCTTTCACCCACTGTATAGGTAGGCGTGGCATTACTCATATATATATGTACAAAAAGATATCTATATATATATATATATGTATATGCTATATGATAGCAAGACATTCAGCATCTTAAGATTTATGTGTGTGCGTGTGTTCGCGTGTGTGTGTGGAAAAGTATCTGCGGCTGATTGTTGTATGTTGGTGTCTGTGTTGGTGGCGCTTATTGTCTAGCTAACGATAACACAAAACATATATTCCCAAACAGAGAGAGAAAGAGAGAGATGTATGTATATACATGCACGCTAACGGTAAACCGTAACAAGACATAAAGCCCAGCATGGAAGACAAGAAATTGTCACGAATGATTTGAGTGTGCCATTGTGTTAAATGGTTATAACAATTGTGTGCTGTCAACCATTCACAACCAGTGACAAACACAGTCACTGTGATCTAATGAATTAGGGGAAAATGAAAAATAAAGTATAAGAAGAAGAATAAGTATATATATACATAAATAAGATAACTAATCAAAAACTATAACAAAAAGAGATATTCGTGCTAAATATCTCTAAAATGTATTCGAAACTACTCGATTTTCCCAAATCCCAAACCCAATTGGTGCAAAAACTAATTCAAAATTTGTTAAACAAAAATTTTTCGAATATGGCTTGGAAAAATAAAAAATTAAATAATTTTCTTTTTAGTTTATTTATTTATGTAAAATTTTAATAATATTTAAATTGATTATTAAAAATTGTGACTAGATTATTTTTGAATTAAAATTTAAATTGATTAATTATAAGTGAGATTTAGTTCCTTCAAAAAAGTGATTACATTATATTTAAATATATTAAAGTTATATATAATTTAAATAGCAAAACTAACTTTAGATGATTAATGTAATATATAATCATTTACAGAATTAGATATATTAAATATATATAGATTTGGAAACTTCCCAAACCCCTCCCAACTTTTTTAGGAAGGCATTTAAGTAAAAACTCTTAATAAATTATTTTCTCAAAAAAAGGAACTTTTTTTTTTGATCATAAAAGATCATTATGTTAAGTTACTTAATAAATTTCATAGAAATTAAAAAAAATTACGATTCCTCAAGGATTTCTTAAAGATTTCTAAAGAAATTCAAAAGAATTAAAACTAAAATATTTATATTTAATAGAGAGAAAGGAAAAAGAAACTTTCAAATAAAAAATCTTTGTAGTAACAAATAAAGATTAAATCTCAAAAAACTTACACAAAAAAAATTGTTTAATTTCTTTATAAAACTTAATTAAAATACTTAAAAATATTTAGTTAAATTTCTATAGAGAAAAGTATATAAGAAATGTGAAAAATGTATTTTTTTTTTTGTCATCTCTAAAATTGTAATATGAAATACTATACTATAAATGTATATATAAATTTCCAACTAATATATATATACCCATACATATGCCAAACACGCGCACACACACACACACACACACACACACACACACACACACACACACAGACATGTAAATGTAAATATACTTGTGGGGATAATAGACACTTGGTTTGTGAATCCATGGGATTTGAGTTTGCGGCTTCTTGCCAGCCATTTGGCAGCGTTTCTGTGAAAAATCATCAAAGCCACAAAAACCAAACGCAACAATAATAAAAGCAAAATAAAACAAAAGTAAAGCGAAAAAGAATAAAACAAAATAACCAAGAAAAGAAGTGAAATAAAGCTATGACAATCCTTTGAGAATTTCTTGATAAAACCAAACCAAAGCAAAATTATAAAAAAAAAAAAAAAATCCTTGCCTCTGGAGATAACGCGCACTGTATTGTGGCATATTCAGCTATATCCTTCTGTCTCTCATTCAAATGTGTAAATTGTTTATGCAGACGCACTTTTTCCCATTGACAAAACATTGAATGGAATTGCCTCCATTGGAGCAACCATTGGTAACAATTGAGTTCTGATTGGACACCAATGAAAGCAAAAATGAAGCAAATACAAAATACAAATGTGGCAAGTAAAAGTGGTCTATGAATATGCAACATGCCACATGATGTTCGCAAACAAGTAAACGACCAGAGTGAATTGTAACAAATTGTTAAAAAAAAAATAAACACGAAAAAACAACAACAAAAAAAAACAACAAAAAAAAAAACAAAGGCAAAATGAAAAGTAATTTACATGGTTAAAGTACAAAATGAAGAAAGAAGAAGAAGAAGAAAAAATGAAGAAGTTGTCTAGGAAATTAAACCCTTTGCCAAAAGTTGCTGCTGTTGGTTTTTCCTATCAAGGATTCTCCATCATTTTCATTTTCCATTTGTTTTTTTCCTTCTTCTTCTTCTTCTTTTTCGTTCAACACTTAGTGAAGAATTCAATGAGATTCATTCACTTGTCAACCAGCTGCCGCCTGCCGCATACAGCAACAGCAACAGCAACAACAACAACAACAACAACAACTACAACAACAACAGCAACAACAACAACAGCAACAGGAATCATGTAACTGAAACTGAGCTAAGCGGTCTCTGGGAATCATGTCTATGCGGCAAACAGGCGCTTCCACTTGCAGCATTTTACATTCCGTGAATGGCACCGAAGGCGGTTGGCCAACTGCATTGGGGAGGCGCCACAAATTGAGCCACAGCCAAGAATGGCACTGGGCGGCCTGCAATTGGATGCGTGGGCCCATCTACCATGCACCATGCACCATGCAGCAAGCTCTTCATGCACCAAAGCAAACTTTGACTGACTTGTTCAAGTTTAAGTTTTCATGTCTGCGTCTCTTTTTTTTTCTTTTCTTACTTCAGTATTTTTTTTTTTTTGTATTTCTTCGTGCTTTTTTCTTTTTGTTGTTTTCTGTGTTAGCTCCCCAGTTGCTCCATTTGGCTTTGAATAAATAAAAAGGCGCAAATTAAATTTTTCAAATGGTTACCAGAGAAATCCATGCAACGTGCAAGCCAAAAAAAAATGGTGGCATATATATATATATATATATATATATAATGTGACTTTTAACGTATTTGTTCTATGTTCCGATTATTTTGAACAATATATTTATACAATATATTTTCTTATAAATCTGTTAAATTTGCCATAAAAGATTTCAAGTCTTGATATATTTATAAAGTTATGTTATGAAAACGATTCCTCTTTTTAAAAATCGATAAAAAATAAATATAGAACATTTTTTGCCAACGGGTACCACATGCAAGTCGTTATAGTTACTTTTTCTTATCCCCTCCCCTCCACTGTAAATGAACTTTATTTTGATACCCTTTTTTTTTTTTTTTTTGCAAAAAAGAGTATATTAATCAAGTTGAAAAGTCTTCAAAATATATTTTAGGCTAGACTGTACTTTTACTAAGTTTTAAGTTGCTTTAATTTAGTTGCTCTTTAATAGTTTTATATAAAGATATCAGATATCTAAGACTAAGGATCAGCTTAACTATTATTTCAGAAACTTAAATTCAACTCTTTGTTTTTTGGATTAATATTTTACATGGTTTTCATATTATAAACATTAAGAATGCATTGAAATGGCAACGTGCAGAGACTCATTAGCATAGCATAGGAATAGGTTACATACGACTAACAGATTATGTTAAGTAACATATATAACACTCTGTCAATCTTATGTTAAGTAACCTATATAACATTCTGTCAATCTTATGTTATGTTAAGTTATTCACAAATAATACGTCGAAAAGAAACGCACGCTAAATAAACATAATTATTATTTATTAAAATCTTTATATAATCTTTTAAATAACAAAAATTTAATACGAAAAACTCTAACATAATCTAAAGATATAGAAATACTATAGATATAGAATAGAAATCAATTATAATGATTAATATTTTTAATAATTGTCGATTGATCTTATTCCAAGTATTTTTTTTCAGATAAACATAATATACTTTCTATATAAATCTTTCAAAATGTATTTCCAATTATTTAGAAAAGATATTTTTTATAAAATTTTTATAATATTCTTCTACAATTACAATTTGAAGAAACCTTTTAGATATGTTGTATATATATCACAAGATGTCTTTAATATATTTCTGAAACTGTTTCAATTCAATTTTTTCCTATAATGGATATCTAAAATTCTATATTGTCTTACGACAGCCTTTCATTATGGTTCAGACTAAAGTTATGAGAGGAGTAAAAAATAAAAGCGGAATGTGAAACAAGTCAAGTTCCATGGGCCAACCATTTTTTATGACCATCAATTTTGGGGCATATGGGTCTGGGCCATGTTTTATAGTTTCCTTTTGAAAGAGAGACAGAGACAGAGAGAGAGAGAGAGAGAGGCAGAGTGAGAGTTAGTAGGATAGAAGGGAAAGCAGATGGTAGGTAGTATATTGAAGCAAAAGTTATCAAGGTCACGCATCATTGAGTCGAATGGTCGTCTTCACCCAATCAACGTTAAACGTCGCTCAAAGAGGCCCTCTCTGCACTTTATGATGGCAAATATATATTTTTGCCATTTCATAAATTTTCATATGCCTTATAAATAAATATATTTATATACTTATATGTTCGTTTTTCCCATTTTTTGCAGTATCCTTTAAGATGCAGACCAACGTGCAAATCGATTCAAAGAATCTACGTAGCAATGATGATAATTTCCGTTCACGCGGTCATCACATAACCATTGAGGTGAGTGTCCTTTGACCATACAATAACCCATCCCCTCTACCTCCATATTATTCTTGTTACTCTTGGATAGCCTCTATTGAGTTATTTTGTAAAGCATATGGAGAAGTTGCTTTGCGGTAATATGTTGACATTATATGAACTTTACTCATACTCCTGACCTAGCTACTCTTACCATTTTGCCCACATTCTGTAGGCAAATTACATAGTTCTAACAACTTTCGCATTCTCTTTTTGTAAAAGCAAGGGATGAGGATGAAGGATGTGAAAGAGAGTGTGTGTGTATCAAATTGAATTTGTTTGCTTTGGGCCTGCCCTAGCAATTTGTGAATTAATGATGTCTAAGGGTCAAAACTTGGTCCAAACTTCATTAATTAGAGGATGTGCGGGGTGTATAGCTGAAAATTAACAAACTAATATGTTGTTTTTGTGTGACAGACATAACAGGTCGTATGCTTGATATTCTAGTAATATATATAAGTGCCGCCATCCGGCTCTTGTTGATATGGATACAACATATGGGCATGGTTAAATGAATAATTTGTGTACATAACTTTCACATCATAAATCGCATTTCAAGCGTTAACCATATTTGCATATGCCTAGATTTTGTCTCCAAATTAGAGATAAACAGGTAACTACAATTACTTTGTATATACATCTAAAATAAAATATGTATAATTAAAATAAATTTGTTACATTTAGTTGGAAACCGTTGATAAAGAAAAAGGTTTACAAACGTTTAACTAAGGAATTTGCCTTAGCTATTAAGTAGCTCTAAGAAATTGTTATTCAACAGTTGTGTCACTTAAGTGAGTGAGTCCCTCATCATTTATATTCATATATAAAAATAGTTTAAGTAAGTCAAATGATTTAAAAATGACCAACAGTTTTATAGTCTCTTAACTCTCCGTTTTTAAATGCATGTGAACCGGTTAAACGGTTTGAATTTATTGCATTCTACATTCCTACAATTTGTTTACTGGGTAAACTAAGACGAAAGCTCGTAAATGAAAGTAAAAGCTTTGCTGCAAAAGAGACTCAAATTAAACGGCTGTCAATTGAAAGTAAAACTAACGGTTAATAAAATCTATATTTTAATTAAACTAAACAGATATAAAGAAACAACTTACTATATATAATAATAATATCTTTAAGCTTTAACTTGTTTACATTTGCCAATAATAATCAACATTAAAGTTGGTGACTTTGGCAAAATCTATTAATTTCTTAAGATCTGGGCTTCTTTTTAACTTTCTCTTTTGTTTTACAAATATTTTACTAAATCCTAAACCAAAGAAAACTTTATATAATAATAAGTTTTTTAACCCAACTCTACGATCATTTTCTTTTCATAAGATTGTTTTTATTGGCACAGATGATGTTAAAATGCAACAAGTGCTGTTCTCTCTCTCGTAGACTCTTTCTCTCTTGTTATTCTGCAAAATGATTGCTTTTGCAGCGCTTGCTTTTGCGCTGAAGGCAAGCTTGAAAGCTCTCTCAATATAAAGGGAAGCTTTGGCATACAGCATCAGCTGCTTATATGAAGTTTAAGGCGAATATGGACATCTGATTTTTGTTTTGTCTTGCCACTACTCATGCCCCTCTCGCCGTTTTTATGCCTTGCTCTCGGTGTTTTTGGTTTTCTCAATGAATATCTACCACGCCCCCACCCACACACCCGGATATACACACACACATACACAGAGAAAACAGAACAAACAGAAGCGGTCTCATAGTCGGATGTGGCAATGGCGATGCCTTCGTCCACAGTCAGTCGCTAGCAACATTTTGGCGCGTGTTGACATGCGAAAAATTCAGCCGGATACCGAGTCCGCCTAATGCTGACGCGGGACGCTTTTTTAACCGTTAAACGCCTTTAAGTTTCTACGTTCTTGCTTCTCGCTTAAACTTCATCAAATCCACAAACCAGGCAAATATCAAAAAAACACAACAACAACAGTAACAAATATTAAAACAAACAAAAGAATATTAAAACAAACAAACAAAAATTTAAATAAAGCAAATCGACCAATTTTTTGTTTTTTTGGTTTTAGAAAACAAAAGCAAAACAGAGCAAAGCTGCAACAATTTTCCCGCTTTTGTTGTTAACCAACCAAACCTTGTTGGCCATCCTCTCTCTAACCACCCACCCATCTAACCGAACCCTTTGTTTGGCGCTGTATAAGAAAAGTAATTAAAATTATTATCAAACATTTTCAAATTTTCCTTTTCTCGTTTTACTTTTTTTCTTATTTAAAATGTGTGCCAGTATAAAGTGTTAAAAAAAGATCAAATCAAATAAGAAGAAAATTTCCTCTTTTTTTTATAAGAGTGCAAATGATGGGCTTGTGTGTGAGTGTGTGTTTATGTGTGGGTGTGTGTGTGAGTGTGTGCGTTGGTGGGTGAAATTCATTAAAATCTGTAACAGGATACGGGAAATCTTTGTAATGACAATTACCGTTGAATTGCAAATGTGTTTTTAATACGATGTAAGCGAGACGCATATACATATACTCAAAGGATTCCTAGAATTTCTTATTTTTCTTTCCCCCATAAGAGTCGAAAATCTATTTTAATTGGCATCTTTCATCTACCTACAACCGACTCCCCTTTCCCCCCCTTACCAAACATGCCAATCATTCAAGGGCAAACCAATAAATGTGTGAAATTAATATATTCTACTGATAACAGCTGTTGGGACTGGAAATTGTAAGGAACCGTTAGAAATGGATATCTAAGCAAAGATTTTTTCTCGGAATCAAAGTACTATATAGTTAACTAACTATTTAAAAAAGATCTACGAAATATAATGACAATTATATTTTATTATACGAAACGACAATTTGAATGTAAATATTTTTAATAATTTTAAGTTTGTTTTGCATCTGTAAAGCTTTGTATGTTCCTAGCTCCCCATCATTCCCAGTTATAGTTTCATTTCCACGGTCACTGTCAGTGACATTGACCATGACCTGGTAAGGTCAATTTGCAGCTTGTTGCATGCAATGAAAGATGAAAAAGCGAAGCGATTCGAAGTTTTAAAAGAAGATGTGAAATGAACCAAGGCTAAGCCAATCAACCCAAAGCCCTAAAGCGAACCATGACAGAAAGACAGAGACAGGAGGACACAACAGGGAGAGAAATAGAGAGAGAGAGAGAGGAAGGCAGTGGGAGGGATTTTATCTTAGGGGGAACTGATGCGGCAAGGTGAAAGGGTTCTTACCCCCATTTTTAACGAAACCAACTGCCAATTTGCACAAGACAAGAATTTGTTCATTTTTTTCTTCCACTCTATTCAGCCTCAAGCTGAATAAGTTCCAAACAAAAAGGGAATGGTAGGAGAAAAAAGAAAAATAACTAGCAAGTGTTGCGGTGAAGTGTCCTCTATTCTGTGCATTCACACAAAACAAAGAGTGCAAAAAAAAAAAAAGGACACGCTTTTGTCCCAGTGCTCGGCCAATTCCATTTGCTTCCCAACTAATCTTCAAGTACTGTATGTAATTATGCCTTAGTTACCAAAGTCCCAAGATGAAGCTTATTCCATTCATAATGCTCCACGTCCGCCTCCCAGACACCAAACAGAAAAAAAGAACCGTCACCAGTAATTGAGATTAAGTTTGCTACGGTTGGGTTTGTTTATAATATATCTGAACTCACAGTAGATCTACCATAGGAATGTTAGCAAATTGCTCTTCCAACAAGATCATCTTCTTTGATATTAGATATATCGCCTGATGCAGATCATCTTCTTACATATTAGATATATCGCCTGATGGTTAATGATCTTTGTTTAAAGCTGATTGCAAGCTTTTCGAATTGATATTCATTTCCTAGAAGATAAAAGCGATTCAAAAGTGACAACAAACTGAATAAATATAACCTAAACGGATTTTCATTGATAGTTAAAATGGCAACCTCACAAACGGATTAAGAGAAGAGTACAAAGAAACAAAATGGAGCCTGAAGATCGAACGAAAAACGTGCAAATATGGTTTTACTCTGGAAAAACAATAGTCTGCTATTCTTTAAGTCAAAAAAGTGTCAAAAGTTAGAAGCTTTTAAGTATTAGAATTCCTAAAAGAAGTCTCTAACTAAATTTAGTTCCAGCTAAATTCAAGCGAGCTCAAGAATTGTGTTTCATTCCCCAAATGGAACTAAGTGAAACTGAAACACAGCAGCAAAGATAAGGAGAAAGCACAAAAGGAACGTTCTGTTATTAAAACAAACAAAGAAACGAAAGAAATGGAATATAAAAAGTATACTTTTATATATATTCATGATCTATATAACTTGTTGAAGTGTCTATATCTGTTTTTGAGGGTTTATTTATATCAGTTCTTAGATTTTGTTGGTTTCTTTATTTAGTGGCAGTCTTATTTTGTTTTATTGTTTATTAACATTAGACGATTAAAATTCAATTCACTGTCAGATTGATTCATATATATATATATATATATATATATATAAAGTTGTTTTGAATCTGATTTGGTTGCTCGCTTCTTTTGTGAAATGGGTCAAATCTTTTTCCAGGGGGAAAACACTTAATATCTAGTTAATAGAGCCATCTGGTTGCCATTGCCATTGCTATGACCCCCAGTTCTTCTACTTTCCGCTTTTGGCCAAGTTAAATTGCACGTAAACATTTAAGCAAATAGCACAAAAAGACCAAAGTAGAAGGAGACAAAGAGAGCGAAACAGAAAGATAGGTGGAGTAAAAAGAACAGAAGGAAATAAAAAAAATAAAAAAACGGAGAGACGACCAAAAGAGAAAAAAAAAAGGAAATCAAAAGAAATTGTTTTAAATGACCAAAATGCCAAGAGGGTTCATAGACTTATTGTTGTTGTAGCTGCTGTTATTGTTGTTGTTGTTGTTATTGCTATTAGACTTGCCATTGTGGTCTCGGCACTCAGTTTGATTATCATATTACGTTCTTAGCTCTTTTATGAGTAACAAGTTTTTGGGGGCAAAACCGTTTATTAAAAGCCGAAAACCATTTACCACCTACCGTCCCTCTCCTCCAGACAGATATGTCTAACTCCTTCGGTCCCAGAACCTTCGACAAAGCTTATTGAATTTGAGTTGATTTGTTTGTGCACACACACACACGCACACTTATGAAAAAGGTTGAGGGGGGTGGGAGGGGGCATGCATGAGTTAAGAAAAAGGTTAGAACGAACTACCATCAAATTTGAAATGTAGATAGCTGCCACCTAAAGGCTTATTTTAGGGTTTCCACGGCAAATTGGGTGGAGGCGACGGCGGCGGGTCATCTTTTTTGGGTCTAACCGCAAATCGAGTTAAAGTAGCCAAACGGCTTTAGTCCTTGTTTATTTCATCCTGCCTGTTCTGTGTGAACAAAAATAAATATTTTCCAAGCAACGGGCAAAGGTACACACACACACAAGCACACTCCCTCCACACACACACACATGTTTATATACACATATAAAAGTTAAAGTGAGAGCAGCTGGAAAGAAAGATGCCACACTTAATGTAGTTAAAACTTGTCACTACTTATAATCAACTCGATTAAAACACTCCCTAGTGGCATAATATACAAGCATACATACAGTCATGCTGGTCTGCTATATACATACATATATATTAGTATATACATACATATATAAATATAAGTATGTGTTTATTTAACACTAAAGTTTATATATATTATTATATGTATGCATACATATAACTTGGGGACATCTTTCTGGCAACGGGTTTCCTTCTTTTGGTCTAAGTCCTGAAATCAATTTGATGTACAGTTGTCATTCGTTTGTAAAGAAATTCTTGATAAGTAAGTCCAAATGAAATATGATTATTATGGGATCATTATATTAGTTTTAAGATGCTTTTATATTAAATATTATGCAACTAAATAGTTAATAAAACCTATTTTTAATTAGGTGTTTATAAATCTACTGAAATCCCACTAAAACAAAAGCACTCTAACAGCGGCCAATTTCATTAACAGAAAATTATCGATAACATAACATAACATGTTTAAATTAACAGATTCTGTTACGACTGTCTACCATTGTAAATACTAAAGAAATGTTACGCTAACATAACAGACTTGATCGAGCTAACATTAGTTGACTTGGTTGACTAGATCTTTACATTTTAGCTTTTATTCACTGTACATTTCATTTTCTTTGCATCTTTTTGACCTCTCTGGACTCCTCTTTTCTCTACTCAGACTTTTCTTTTTTTTTTTCCTTTCTTGTTCACAACATTACACCAGGCATATGAAAAGTTGTGGCCATCTATTTTGTCTCCTGTGTGGCAAGCAAGTAGAGCAAAAGAAAAGAAGACAAAGGGAGAGGGAGATAGAGCAATATAAAGAGGGAGATGCCATTGTTGTCTGGCTACCTTTGGGGGTATGGGCGTTCTTTGCACTTGCTCCTGCTGCTGCTATACTAGTCGTTGTTGCTAAGCTCTTTTGTGGCATGTGCCACGCCCATGGCCTTTGTCAATGTAAACAATTTAATTTGCTTAGTTGGCGTAATATTCGCCATCAATAAAAAAAAAAAAAAACCGAAGAAAAGAAAGAAGCAAAAGCAAAAATGAATTGTGAGACTTGAGTATGAGCGTTAGACAATGACGACTATCGATAACATGCAGAGACAGAGTGACAGAAGCGAAGACGTCGCCGAAGATGGCAAAGGCAAAGAGTCCTTCGTTTTGCAATTGAGTGTCAGTCGCACTTGAAATAAATCTAAGCAACTAACCACCCAATAGACTGGGTTTGGGTCCAAAATAAATCGTTATGGCTAACATTGCCTTTGTACCCAATTTGATGTCTCCTTGTTGACCGAATTGCGTGTAATTGTTAATCTTTTGCATTGATTTTTCATTCACTAATCGAGTTATGAGAAAGCCATTTTCGTCATCTTGTTTTAATTGCATATCAGTTCAACAGTGCGTATGATTGACAACACAACAACATCATCATCATCATCATAGTGAGCTCGATATTCAAACGGACTGTTGGCCTATAATTAAATTTGTGTTTGTGACACAGCGTAATGAGTTGCAAATTACTCAATACATAATTACCAAATAATTACCAAATTGAATATCATTATTTTGTAAGATTTTAATTGTTTATTAAGCTTTTAATTTGATTTCAATTTTCAAGAATTTTTAAAAGAAAAGTTCTTTTGTTTGAATTGTATTAGTTGAAGTGTATTTTAAATTCTGAATTATATTTTATATTTAATAAATTATGTAATTAGTTATAAATATATTTAAAATTACTGCAGTTTTATATTTTTTTTTTTTTTTTTTTATTTCTTTATTTTAAAAAAATATTAAAAGAAATAATTGAATCGAAAAGTTTGAAGTAAATAAATCGATTATTCAATTTCCAAGTTTTGAAAATAAAATAAAAATACTTTTTAATTTCTTTCAACTTAAATTTTAAATTGACTTTCTACGAAAAGACTTAACCAAATAATTTTTTAATTTTTTCTATACATATTTTTTAAAGTTTATAGAGTTTATGGTATAACTATTTTATTAACAAAACCTTTAAAAATAAGTTAATATTTTTTTTAAACAATTTGATAAGCCATCGATAACTTTGATTTCCCTGTCCTGGTTAATGATTGTTTTCCTCCTTTTTTTCTTCTGCCTTTACCATTTTATCACTTGGGATTTGGGCACGACTCAATTCATTTTTTTTTCCAAAGGTTCTGTTGTCCCTTTTGTTTTCGACATTTGTTATTAATTCGTTTTCAAAAATGAACTCGTACATTTTTAATGTCTTCGATAGGTACCTGGGGGATTCATTTGTTTTTTTTTTTTTTTCATTTTGTTGCTTATACATGAGTTAACCCAACATCAAAGCTAAGCTAAAGATATAATATATATATCCACATGACAGACAGTTGCAAATCATAAATAACAAACAATTATGCGGGCTATAAGAACCATCATATCTGCGCTTCTTCTTAACCATATGAAAGGGTTAAAAGTTGAAACAAATTTTGCTGATTTATGCATTTTGCAAGATTTTGAAAAGTTAAGCCAAAAAGTAAGTTTAACATTAAAATATAATAATTCATGCCAAATGAATGCCTTTTCATTTTTCCTTTTTTTTTTTTTTGGATTTTAAAGCAATTTTCATTTAATTTTCATTAGTAAAAGCCACAAATTGGTATAAAGAAAGTTTTCCTAAATGTTCTAACCACTTCACTTCCCCTTGTCTAACCAACAACAACAGCAATTTGAAACATTTTTCATTAATATTAAAATATTCAAATTGTGGCAAAGCCTATACCAGGCCAAGCGGCACGAAAAAGTGTTGCTCTCAAATGGAAAAGGGAAACGAAAAGGTTGCCCTCCTACCCCCTCCCCCTCTCTACTTCCTTCTTTCCATTCTTACATATATATATATATGTATAAATAAACATTTTAAATTCATAGATTCGGCAATTATTAGCAAAATAAAACTCATAGCAAAATGATAGAAAGTAACATAAAACAATAAACAATTTAAATTTTTAATTAAGGCTAATTGAGTGAAATTCTTTTTGCAATGACTTGAAATCATTTTTCATTGTTAGCAAATTGGGCCCAAAAAGCTTAAATGACCAAAATCCCATGGCCTAAACTGACTGACTGACTTTGGGTGTCGATTTTAATTAAGCCACGGTACGAAACCAAGCGAAACCAAACGAACCAAAAATCTGAACCATTGGGTGAACTGAACCATCTCAAATACTCATGGGAGATGGTCATCATTATTACGTACGTACGTACGTACGTTGGCATGGACCAGGACGTAAAATCTAAGCGGTTCTGGCCATAAATCAAATAAACGCAGACTAAGCCAAAAACACAACAACAACAATAACAGTATTAATAGCAGCAGCAGCGGGCGAAAAAAAAAAACCAAGACGAAAAAAAAAAACCCAAAAGAAAAGCGTAACAAAATAGGGTAAATTCTTATTATATGGAAGGCTAACAGAAGAAGAAGATTTTGATGCTCTTTCTTTTTGGCATATGGCTAATTAAGATTTTTTATTATTTAAGTAAAATAACAAATTTTTCAACTATATATAAATATATAAAATATTATTTTATATACAACTTGACTATTGATCATTCAAATCATTTGAATGACTTTTTTTTTTGCTTAACATTTGGCTATATATATAAACTAGATCTCAGTTAAAGGATAAAAGGGTATATATAATGTTAAAAAAACTTATCTATTCATCAGGAATCTAGTTTACAGATATTTTGATTTATTTTCTTCTTATTTATCAATATAAAAAACCATTTAAACACTTGATTCTAGTTATACAGAATGGGGTAAAAAATTTATATATATATGATTAGATTATATATAAGCCTATTGTTAATATACCCTATTGATTCAAAAAAGTTTATAGGATATAAAATAGAAAAAAAAATCGAAAAGAAATCTGTGCTGAAAGCATTTCGTTTTTGTCCTGTTGTTTTTGGGGAGTATATCCATATCATTTTCATGGTCAGGGCACATGATAAAAATTGACACCATTGCCTGGAGAGAGTGCGTTCATTTTCTTTCCCACTGTCTCACTCCGTCCGTCCGTCCGTCCGTCCGTCCGTCCGTTCGTCTGTTGGTCGTTGCCGTTTGTTGGCCGGCAGTAAAAAGCCTCTGGATTCGGGTGTTTTTGGCCTGTAATAAAAATGTCATTGCATTAGTGCCTGAATGTTGCTCTGTGTGTGTGTGTGTGAGGGTGTGTAATAAAAATTTAGTATGTGTCACATAGTTGCCTCTTGGTCTTGCTGTTGTTGTTCTTATTATTATTATTATTGTTGTTGGTGTTGTTGGCATGCATTAGCCCTGACCGGAAGTCAGCACTTTATAACCGGTTCTGTTCCCTTTTTTTTTTCTTATTCTTTTTTTTTTTTCTTTCTTTTATTTTTTCCTTGGTCTGGTTTTATTCAAGGCAATATTTTGCCATTTTTATCATGCAGATTATTTTGAATTCATGTTAAGAGAATTTACTGTAGATTTAATACGATTTGGCCTTCATTGTACGTGTATTTGTCTGTCATTTTGTCGGTCTAAATGTCAGCGACATTTGCCTTGATTGATTCGATTTGACTTAATTCACGCATATTAATCATACGCCCTGAGACACACTCTGACAGCCAAATCAAAGCAAAGCAAAAAGGAGAAGGAAACAAACACACCAAAAAAAAAAACACAGAAGCTGAGCCAGACAGAGAGCAAGAGATTAACAAAAAAGAGAAAGAAAGAGAGACAGACAGAGAGAGAGAGAGATAGAGAGAGAGAGAGAGAGAGAGAGAGAGAGAGAGAGAGAGAGAGAGAGAGAGAGATAGAGAGATTGTAACTGCTGGGGAATTCAGGCAAAAAACAAAAATCTTATTTGAATTTTTGGGGGCATTTAGTTAAGTAAATAGGCCTAAAGCCTTCGACCTCTCCTGGTAGAAAATGTAATTATGCATAAAACACCAAAAAAAAAGAAGATATAAAAAACTAGTTATGAATATTTTGCTCAAGGGGTAAACAATGATTAAAAGTAAGAAAACTTTGGATTTTAACTATGAAATTTAAATTAACTTCTGTAAACCAACTATTAATTGGTTTATTGAAAAACCAATTAACTTAAAAGCTGAATATCTTATTTAATTATTCATTTTATTTGCTAGTTTATATTATTCCAAACAACATTTCTGTTAACAACTAGCTTATCAGAGAACTAGGTCAACAATGTTTGATTGTTGGAACCAGTCGACAACATTTGTTGAGACAGGCTATTCGCACAGAAATTGATAAGCCTTCTAATTAGGTTAGTGCAATAACAATGAAGAACTAGTTCAATGATGGCATGACTTCGGTTAGTGTAGTGACAGTGAGAACTAGTTCAATGAATGAAAGTAGGAACTCTCTCATTAACTACTTACTGCAACTAGCTTAGTTATTGTAGAATATTATACCAAATCTTATAACAACAGACAATTTTTCTTCTTGTGTTTATTAAACCATTTGTTTTTTATTTAAGATTTTTTACCGTATCTGTTTATGAACTGGTTCCACGAATTTTCAACTCAAATTAAAACGGAAATGAGTAAAATGCAAAAACTTTGACTATGTTGACTTTGTGTGCCTGCCTCACTGCGGGGGGGCATGTAGATGTGATGTGAGATATGATGCGAGAAAGAGAAAGAGAGAGAGAGAGAGAGACAGACGGGGTTGGTACGGGAATGATGCTTGTGTTGGCTCAAAAGGCTGTTTGCCCTTATTTATTGATTACGTGTCATATCACTCATACGCGATGTTGTGCGCCCTTCTCAACTTTGCTACGATTGAAATGTAAAGGCAACCAGCGGAGCATTGACGTGCCCAAAAGCAACAGCCGTATGCCTGGGGAAACGAATTGGGTCTGGGATTGGGTTTGGGATTGGGAACTGAAGCCAACGAAACTTGTGCAAATAATTAAGTGCGCTTAAGTGATTTGCTCAACGACATTGATGATAATGATGATGATGATGATAATGATGATTACGCCAACTGAGGGCACAAATGGGTCAACAAAAATTTTGTTTCATATGAATTATGAGTTGAATTTGGTAGATGCGTTCATAATACTCAGAGAAAATGAGAAAGTTTGTTGAAGTTTTAAAAGAATTTCAATTTTATTTGATACAAATTGCAATTGGGTTTCATTTCGAAGAAAATATTCAACTGCAATTGTAAAGTTTCATCCTAATAATAAATTGCTTTATGTAGCAGAAAAAGGATTTCTTATCTAAGTCTTTGGCTTGCGGCATGTGGCATGCGGTTTCCTTTACAAAGTCCTTGTCCAATGGTGGCACAATCAGACTTAAAGCATTTCAGTTAGTGCCCTTAACAATGGCTGCTGTCTAAATTTGATGAGAATCGCAAAACTTTTGGTTTTGCTTGTTAACTGGGGGCAAATTTACACAAATGCGAATTGTTCAAACAAATGCAACACGCCAAATCGTCCACAAAACATGAAGGCGAAACGGATGCCAAGAAAGGGATAGAAGAGAGTAAAAGGATGAAGGATGTCGACAAATTGCAGCAAAGTTGGGGGTTTTTACGTTTTTGTTGTTGTTTTCTGTATTATTCTTTTGCTTCTTGCATCACACAAATCCCGAATGGCCGACAGCATCCACTGGGAGGCAGGTGGGTAAACTGGCAACTAGGCAACCAGTCAGTCAAGGCTAAGGACAACGGCAAGGACCCAGTACTGGTTTTCAGTTAAGTTTACACTTTTTCCTTTTTTTTTTTTTTTTTGGGGTCGAGTTATAAGGTCTCATGGTATGAAGGTTATTTTGCTGGTTGTTAATTAATGTTGCGGATACAAATATATTCTTTGGCATGCCAACTGCAGCTCTTCCGATTAATATTTCATTCCATCATCATATGCTCCAGCAGTTATATATATGTATATGTCAAAAGCTCACTTTTTAATTAACTTGGCCATAATACGGTTTGTTGTTGTTGTTGTTGGTATTGCTGTTGCTGTTTTTTGACCTTTACATTCTCGGCGCGAATCCAATTAAATGCCACAATTGTGGTAAATTTGTCACAAATTCGGCATTAGGAGCAATGCATACAAATCTGTGACTGAATATGCCAGAAATGTAATATTAACAATTCGCCAACCGAAAAGGCGACAAACTCAATTTGCATCTACTTATATATGGATGAAAGCAACAGTCAAATGGCAACAGTGAATGCTGTAATTATGCGTATATGAAATTCTCTAAAATGTTAAATTTCATAATGAATTTCACATTCCATGAATTTAAATTAACTCATTTAAAGAGAAAACAAAAAGAAAAAAATAAATATTTGTAATGAGTATATTGAAAAAGTAATATATTTAAGACAGATATTTATATTTATGTATGTATATATATAATTTGAGTTTTAAAGTATCATTTGTCGTTATAATCAAGACAAGTTGTTTGCTGTTTGATTCTTAGTCATTTAAATTAGAATAATCAACAAGTTAACAGTATCCTAACAGCAACAACATTTTAACACCAAGCCCATAGTAATATAACAGCGAGTTAACAGTAGTTAAACAGCCATAACACTTTAACAGCATTAAAGTAGTATTTTAACAGTGCCTTAGCTGCAAATTAACAATGCAAATTAACAGCAAGTTAACAGTTTCTTTACAATGAATTCAGAGTGTCTTAACAGCAAGTGGGCAGAATAACAGAATGTTAACAATATAGCATCAGCAAGTTAAAAGTATTGTAATAGCAAGTTCACACAGTTTGAATTGAGTTAATACCTTTTATTTGGATTTGATTTAATGGAACTGTATTATTAGTTCTTTTATTTTTCTCACTTTGTTTATCAGTTAATAATTTAAATTAAAATACATTTAAATTTCTTATAATTTGAGAAGTGTAAACTACTCTACTTGTTTCACTTTCTGTGCTTGTGTATGTATTTATGTTTTTCTTTTTTCTAATTTTCCGGAATTAATTATTTCAATTCCTTTAAAATTCACTGTTGCATTTTAATTGAATTTTCAATTATTTTTTAAATTCTTGTAGATTTTTCTTTTCATTATGTTGGCATAATATTCGACTGCACTGTCTGCAGCTCAAGAATGAAATGTCAATAAACGTTTTCAATTTGCTAAATTCTTATAAAGAAATTTTCATTTACTGAAAAGAAAACGGGCAGGAGAAGTAGGGAAACCATGTGTTTGATGTGGGGCGTGGCAAGAATTTCTAATAATTATGAACGATAGCCCAGAGAAAGAGAGAGAGAGAGAAAAAGAGAGTATGAGAATGGGAGTAAGAGATAGAGAGGGAAAGAGGGCATCGTAAGAAGCCGCAGCTACGCGTCGCCAACTTTGGCACTTTAAGTGCTTCGAAATCGTTCTTTCCGCTCACTCTCCCTCTCGCTCTCTCTCTTTTTTCCTTTATTTAGCATTGCCAGCTTCTCAATGCAATTTAATTAAGAAAAACAAAGTGAAATTTTCGCGCCCTGCCAGCCAAATGGCATCACTCCAACAGGATCAGGGGCAGGTGGTTAAGGGTGGCTTAGAAAGAGAGAGAGAGAGTGGTTTTTTGGAGTTGGTAACTAACGAAGCGTGCCATGATTTGCCTTCGCTCTGGGCATAACGTTTTCCGTTTTGTGTGCAAAAGTTCAAATGAAAATTAGAAGAGAGAAAAAAAACCAACCAAACAAAACAAAAGAAAAAAAACGAAATGGCGGGGAAAATATAAAATAAGTAAGCAAAGCGGAAATGATGTGCGGCCGTTCTTTTTTTTTTTTTTTTTTTTTTTTTTTTGGGGACAAAGCCGTTGGGCAACAACAAATACAACAATACAAACAGAAAGAAAAGGAAAAAAAAATGAAATGGAATAAAATAAAAAAAGGAAATGGGGGAAACTCGTTACGTTACAAATGCGGTTTGGTTTGCCATTGGTTTTCCTGGTCCCAGAACTTCTGTTGAGAGTCCAGTCCATGTCAATTATTTGCATTTTGATATGCCAAGACCTCGAAACTTGACAGTTGAAAGCATTTCTCGATTGCACATGGCAGCCAGGACGATAGTAGTATCGTCATTTGGTTACTAGGGTATGGGGATGTGCGGGTGTGTATGCGTATGTGTGTATGTGTGTGTGCACTTAGCAACGCATTGAGGCGCTCATGCATAATTTTCCCGCTTGAGCTGTTGGTCCCTGAGTTTGGCCAAAACCATTTGGCTGCCAGTTTTAAGAGCTTGCAACAAACTTAGTCATTTTTTTATTTTTTTTTTTATGCTTTTTGCAGTGGCAGAGAAATAGTATATAAATAGAACATGCACTTTAGCCTGTGACCTTAGCTTAACCTACGCTTAATAACAATTAGCTACATTAAAGAAAATTGAGAGTACAAATTAAAAACTGTTTTCTTGATTTAAGTAAATGAAAAATTAAGTAATCTATGGAACTTTCATAATTTTTTCATAATTTAATAAAAATTTAATCTCGTCATTGCAATTAAGTGGCTTTTAATTATATTAATCAATGCATAATTAAAATGCAAACAAGTAATTAAAAATTTATCAATAAATTGAAGTACTCTACTTTATTCTTAACACATACATTTAATATGGAAAATAATCTAAACCAAACTAAAACAGTTGCTTGATTTAACTAATAAATTAGTTAATTGAATATTTCATTTAAATTTCCTTCTATTATATTGATCATATATCTCTGTACAAATGCTTACTTAGTTTAAATTAAACAAATTGCTTAACTAAGTTTAGAACCTTCTTCCATATCCTAAAAAATAGTTGATATATTCTTTAAAACAATGCAATTTATAAACAAAATATATATACATAAGTTTATATATTCTTTGATTCAAATCAACTTAAAAGAGAGTTACTAAAAAGAGAAAGCAAAACACATAAGGATAAGAGAACTTTTCGACATGTGTAAAATTTTTTTGTAACAGGACACAATGACAGTTGCATAATTATGTATGCAATGACTTGGTTGGTCACCAATTTTGATTTGCATATTTATGCTGAGTTTTCTGTTTTTTTTTCTTTTTTTATACCTTCTTTTTCCGCCGAATTACGCATGCGCCTCGTGGACTGAATGCGTATTAAAATGCAAATTAAAGCCAAATTAGCAAGCGCTTTAAGTGGCAGCATATAAGAGTGTGTGTGTGTGTGTAGGTGTGCGTGCGTGTGTGTGTGTAAAGGGCATGGTAAACGACATGTGTCGCCTTGAATTAGTATTACCCCCTCCCACAATTCTTCACAATGATGATCCCATGAGAACTGTCTCTTTTGCTGTCTTCTATGACAGAAAGAAAACGTGGCCGGGCCATTGTTTCTGTCAAAATTTATAACAAATTCCATGAAGTCTCATTTCATTCATTCAATTTAATAATACACGTTGTCATTTTGCCCCACTTGACCACAATCATTCAATACGCTCTTGCCAATTTATTCTCGGCCCACACGGGGCAATTATGCCAATCAAATGCCAAAAGCAGCAGGAAAAAAAAAAAAAGAAAACTTTATTTGCATTGCATGTCCTTCTTCTCCTACCATAGGAGAGGTCATTCAAGGATGACCAACACGTCTGCGGCAACTTGCTTCGTATGTCCTCTCTGTCTCTCCCTCTCACTTTTTATTTGTCTTTCTCTTCTTTGTCTTTGCCTTTTCATTTTGTGCATCTAGTCGCAAAATGCATCATAAAATGAAATTTGTTTTTATGCTTCTTTTGTTTCTTAGACTTTTTTGTTACTTTTATAAGAGGCAATGGAGGTGAGTGAATTGTAAAAATAAAAAACAAAAGTGAACTTGGGCAATAAAAGCCAAATTGTTGATAACCTATTAAAAGTTTTGACTGAGAAAAAATTTAACTTTTTCTTTTCCTATTTAAAATTCTGGAAAATGTTTTTTAATTTAAATACTAAAAAATGAATATATATATCTTAGGTATTTGCTTTGCTTTCTGATCAGTGAATTGAATATATTGCCTGGTTGATTATGTATATATTTATATATATATATATGTGTAATTCCTATGGAATTTCTTCTCCTAAACCATTCAATTGTACATTTAAAGGATCTGTCATTGCTTCCGAAAAGCATTCCAATAAGATTTTGTTAAGCAATCATTTCCACGGGGGGCTTAATATATACATTCTACTTATATTGCATATGTTACAGTGGTCTAAGCTATATGAAAAGCTAACAAATATATGATAAATATATATAAAGTTTACATAAAATATTTATTTATTTTCATTTGAAAAAATATATAGAATAATATTGGTTATAACTTTGATTTTAATATTTTCTTAGTAAAACATTTTAAAATATTTTTAAAATGATATGAAAACCAAAAAGAAACAAAATCTTTATTAGAAAGAATTAATAAAAACTGGTTAAAAATTCAGTTCAGTTCATTTTCTCTCTGTAATGAATATATATGAAAAAATTTAAACTCTTTATCTAGGAATTAACTAAATCCTTAGAAAAACTAAAATTACTAACAGAAAATTGTACTAAATTTATGTTATTTCTTAAATATTTCTTTTTACCTTAACATTGTGATGTGTTGTTTTATATATATATATATATAATTCTGAACAACTTGTTACATACTTAAATAAACTATAACAACAAAAACCGTTTTTATTGCCAACATATGTGCCTTTTGATGGAATATCAAATGTAATGCCACATTCTATGACCTTGTCACAGTGTGCAATATAAATATATAAATACAATTTCACAGCCCTTTAGTTATCACCTACCTAAGGTCTCGCTGTGTCTCTCTCTCTCTCTTACTCCCTACCTGGTTAGCTGTCTCTTGTTTTCTTCATCCTTGCACACTCTCACTCTTTATGTCTCTCTCTCTCAATGGTTTGCACCTCTCCCTTATGGCTGGTCGTAAAGCGTATGTAATGCTGTTAATACCAATTTTCAGCGTTTACAAATTGCGCATACGACGCGTGGGCCAGGCCTGGAGCTACAATAACAAAACATTCTTTGAAAATGAAAATTTTCAACGTGTCAGCAACAGCAGCCGCGGCATATATGAGTACACATACAAACACATACACACACAGACACATACCATTTTACACACACATGCACACTCTACATTCACCTTTCAGCTGTCATATGTCTTTCGCTGTTTATTGACAATAGACGTGCAATTGCTTCCCTTATGAGTTCAAGCTTTCTCTTTCCTCTCTCCATCTTGCACACACACATATATATATATATATGTATATCTATTTTCTCACTCACTCTAGCAGGTGTCATGTTTAATTAGAATGCGGCTTAAGGCAATTCCAATTGCAATTACAATCAACATTTTTACAAAACTTTCAATGAAATAAAAAAAAAATTTCTGAATGTTTTTTTTTTCCCACAAACTGTCATTTCAATTTCACTTCCGTTCAACTTGATTGCACAAAACAAAAGAAAAAGTATAAACCGATTCCTTTATGTATATATATATATATATATATATATATAATTTGTTGTTGATAAGTTACTTATCCTTCGGCAACTGACCTAAACAATTTTATTCATTTAAAATTGATACGATTACTTTGGCAAATTGTTCGCGAAAACTTTAATGTTTATATTGGTCTTTCGATATTTGTTGAATTTATAGAAATATATATATATATATATTTTTATATTATACACTTATTTTATTACACAATTGTTGCAGTTTTTTTGTTCTATTGCTGGCAGTTTTGTTTTAACGACTGAGCATAAAGTGAATTACAATAATAGGAACAATAACGATAATAATAATAACTAGCAATATAATAATAAAAATAATAAAAAAAAAATAAATAAACAAGCAAAAGCAATGTCGGTCGATTTGAGTGCCCAACAGGAACCAACTATATCCGTGATAACAACTGTTCCCGTTGCTCAAAATGGCGGTGAAATGGATGCCCTACTGCTGGGCCGCATTGGGGTGAGTAACATTGAAATCCATCAAAACAAAACAAAACAGAAAACAAAAAAAAATTAAGAATAATATAACATAAAACAACAAGAGACATAACCAATAGCAAAAACAAAACACAAAAAAAAAAATATAAAGCAAACAACTACAACATTTTACTATTCTATTAAATTTAACTAAGTAGCAAAGTGCGTGATGCTCGCCGCCAAAAGCAGAAAAGTTAAATTAAACAAACAAAAAAAGAAAAAAATATAGTAAAAATTAACTTTGGTACACCAAAGATTCTATACTCTTGCCGTTGTAATTTCCATAAGAAAGAAAATCTAAATCTAAAGTCTAATCTAGTCTGATCTAGAATTTCATTTAATTATTTATATAATTTTGTTTGAATTGTATTCATTATTTCAAACCCAATAAGTATGCTATGTTTTATTAAGATGTTTCAGCTTTCTATTCGAATTTTTACCTATCAAATCTTAGCTGATTTTTAGTCCCAACAAATACATATTTAAATATATAAAAGAACTTAATTGAAAAAGATTTTTTCTAAAGGAAATTTATACAAAAATTTATATATATAAAATATAATTGGATTCTTTAGAGTTTTAACTAAGCTGCAAGAGTATAGAAAGATAAAGAAGATTATATACAAATATATATATATATATGTATATAAATACTGCCTAGCTCTCATTGCCTTTGCATTTTAGCTAGATAAATATTTGGCTATGCTTTTGCCTCTTTTTTTTCTTCCATTTTCACACTTCCATTTTGAGTGTTTTTCTCTAGCAAATAGTTGGAAAAACTCTCTGTACCTACATAGTTTCTTGGTTTCCGCTCTTCTTCCATTTGCTTCGTTTTCTTTTTTTTTTTCGTTCATTTTGGTTTACTAGTAGTAGCTGAAAGTAAGTATAAAATTTATAAATAAATTATAAAGATACTTACTTGAATCAACAAGAAAAGAAATGTTTACTCCATACATATAGATATGTATATATATATATAATGGTTATATATATATTGTCGGAATCGAAGAAATTGTGAGTCAGTTTCAATTTAGCTAGCTTCGCTTGCATTTCATAGAATTTCTATTACTTTCTCGCTCGCTCTCTCTCTCTCTATATATAACTATCTCGCATTCGCTCGCTTGTTTATACGCTCTATTTATTTTCATCTATATTGCCATGGAAATTTAAATTTAATTAAATAGTTTATTGCAAATGCATAATTAATTGACTAGTTGATAGTTAATTACGTGTTTCAATAAATGAACGTATATATATATATATACATTTATATATATATATATATATATATATATATATATGTCTATTCAATTGGGGATTAGTGCAAAATGGTATTAACTATACATAACCTAGTGGATGAAAACGAAAAAGAGAATACCATAAGTGAGAGTCAGGTGAGCATAAATACTTTTAATAATAAAAATACTAAATCAAGTGTATATATATATATATAGTATCATAATCAATCTATTGAAGTACCATCGACTTAATCAATTAGAGAAAATATGTGTTATACAAAAAAGTTGTAGTAAAGGTAACAATTTATATAGATATAGATAAAAACTCTCTTAACAAATTAACCAAATGGTAAGTAGTATTTAAGATAATTTTGTTTTTTTTTTTCCCTCTTACCGCAGATTAGTACTTATTTTAATTACCTTTATAATCAAGTACTTGTCTATGGTAATTAAAATGCTGCCAAGAATGCTCTACTTCTTTTTTCTCTTTCCCTTTTCTGGCAAATAAACTTCAAGTGAAACACAAGAGCAAATTTAAGTGCCATGATTTTAATTAAACAAAAAGAAAATAAAGAGGAAAAAAAAACTAAACGTAATGAAATTCAATTAAGTTAAAAACGATGCAAAATGTTAAGACTCTTGGTTTTAGTTTCCTTTTTTCGCTTTATACTTTTTCTCTGTTTTTTTTTTCACTGTGGTTTGCTTTACCATGTTTCCCTTTACTATTTCAGTTTTCTAGTTTATGTTTAGAGCCAATGAAATGGGCACATAAATTTCATAGCATACAGTAAGGCGTTTAGCTACTCTCTCCCACTCCATTTCCCCTTGCTTTTACGCTCTCTCTCTACCCCTGTTTTTTTTTTTTTTGTTTTGTTTGAAAATTTCATTTAATTCACATGCAGTTTGTGTTGCTCATGTGAAACAAGCTCATTAAAATGCCAAATCCAACCATTTGATTAAGTGCCGTAAAAAAAAAAAATAACTAAAATATAAAAGAGAAAATAAAAATGTAAGCGAAAAAATGAGGGAAAAAAATATAAAGCACAGATTTGCCAGTAAAATAGTTGCATCGTTGCGTACTTACATGCATTTTTACAGTTTTACCAGCTGCCCGACAATGTTTAAACCTCATACCATAATACGATGACTCTCTGTAATGTCTGGCGTCTCTAAGCGGATTTCATGGCATTCACATTCCATTGAATATGGTCCAAATACAACATGTTCATAGTTAGTGTCATAATAAAAACGATTTTTATTTTTTTTTTTCTGTGTTGTTGTCGGTTATGTGAAAACTGCAAACACAGTTGAGACGACCCATCGATGCAATGATATTTTTTTTTTGATTTTTTAAGATTTCTCTTCATTTTGAAAGTTAAATATTGGTTAAGTAATAAACTTAAAATTACACATACGACATGTTGTTCCAATTAAATATCTCAAGTGTGGGTTAAAGTTAAAGAATATATGCAAAAATTATTATTTTTCAACACATTATATGTACATATACCTGACACTGAGAAATTTTCGACTTTAAATACTTTTCCAATTAAAAAAGAGAGAGAACTTTTTCACAGAAATCAAAATGGCTTTTTGAATATCTTTTAAATGCATAAATTGAACTCATCCAACAACCATAAAGAATATTATTGTGATTTGCTTTTTTCCATACTTTTTGCACTACAAATATTTACTCAAGGGCAACACTACGTATACGTGATAAAGTTTAGAAAAACAAAAGCAAACATTGAAAACTTAAACTGCTAAAAAAAATTTAAAAATAGCTAAATTTCTTGTAAACTAATATTGCTAGATATATATAGATATATAATCAGGGATTTGTATTGGATAGTGTATCGATTCCTTAACTTTTTAGAGTGGAAACCAAAAGGGAAAAACTAAATTTATTCGCTGTAAGAAAGGTAATCGAAATGCAGATTTTCTTATACAATTTTCTTGGCTAAAAAAAAACAGAAACTTGGCTTCTAAAAACAGAAGCGAAAAAACAACACAAAAAAGTCATGCCGTAGTTCGAATACCCTTCTCTATAACAAGCAATTTTATAAGATGTTTCTTTTCGATATTCCTAGGATATTGTTTTTCAATTTTGAGAAAAGAGAGTAAAAAGTTTTAGACCTACAAAAAGGCGACCATGATTATATTAACAAAAGCTATTCCTGATTAAGATGATCTATTTGAAAAAATTTTTTAGTAATTTTTGCCATATTTCGCCAATAATTTATATACCCTTTCTTTGCCAGGGTACAAAGAGAACGTTACAAAGTAAAAAAGGGAATATGAAAACCAAATCAAACAAAAAAAAAAAACTTGTTATAAAAATGATTTCGATTTATTTCGATTTGGTTTCGGTTTGGTTAAGGCAAATTGAATTACCATCTGTGGTAACAAAGTGGGCGGCGCAGGGTCAACTATGCATATATACATATCTAGGGAACAAAACAAAATATGCGAAATATTGCATTTGGTATTGCACTTGCATTTCTCTGTCCGCATAATTGATGATCTATATCAACAAGAGATTGAGACAACAACAAAGATGGACATGAAGAATGCTGATGAGTGAGTCAATAGGACAACAGAGACAATATACATATATACTAGATACTTGTTATACTTGTGTATATACATACATATATACGTATCGGTCAATGGAGGAGGTCAACAGGGAAAAGACAATGCGGTAATCGAATCAAATGCAGTTCACGTTGCGCCCACAACAACTAAGCCGAAACAAAGCAAACTCAGCTTGGCCAAGAATCCAAACCCAATGCCATTGTCATGGACACACATACACACACATGCATACATTTTCGCACTGTGGTTTGAAATACCTATTCTAATTAATGAAAATGAAAATAATGAATAATTAAGAACAATATAATAAAATTATCTCCCAAAAAAACTCCCATCCTAACTAGATAAGATAGATTGTTGTTATATAGAAAGTGAGCTTAGATTATACATAATTTTCCTCTTACTTTTATCTAAAGAATTTCCTTGTGTATATATTATAACATTTAATTACCATTACATTTAATGTTGAGATATTGCTTTCACTTACCATGCTGCTAATGTTACTGTTAGTAAGCAAATCATTCTTTTAGTTTACTTATGTTATTTTAATTTATGTTAATGTTAACATAACTCTTGCAATGCCAATGTTAGTGTTAGTTAACAGCTTGATTATGCAGCTTGGCCAGTCTGTTAGTTAAGATTTTAGATCTTCGATTTAATATTTCTTCTGCTAAGGTATGTACCTTTTATTATATTGTTTATCAAACAAGTTGCATTTATTTAGATATTCTTGACCACTGTGCCGCATGTGGGGCAGACAATAATTGTGAGCCAAAGTGTATGAATGGTTTGTGATAGGCATAAGGGTTGTACAAAAGTGTAGAGGAGATGATGATGATGGTTGGGTGGGGGCATGGTATCAAAGACGTAACTGTTAGCCAGTTCTCGACATGCTTGATTGAGTTCAAAATCGGATTTGTTGTGGCTCTCTCCTCGCTTGCCGCTTTTAACATGGCAAATTGAAATAAAAACGAAACGTGACATTTGGTTTTGATTCTGATTCTGTTTCTGAGCCCCGAGTTCTGAATTCAGGCAACAGGATGCACACACACACACATACACACATAAATATATAAATATATACATACATACAACTGAAATCTGACTAAAAGGGGCAAAGTGTATGTGTGTGTGTGAGTTGTGTGAGCGCGTGGGATGGGGAATAAACAATCAAATAAAGTTTCATACCCTTCACCCCTTTTTGTATGCCAGGGTGAATACAATCTGCGTTTTCCACCCACGCATATATTTTATTGTCAAAATCAATAGATGTCAGCATTTAACAGTTGCCAAAGGCTCGCTTTCCTAAGACCCCACCCACACATACTCAGTCATCTCCCTGCCTAGATAAAATCCCTGTCAAATATGTACATATGTCCGTTTGTATTTTGCTTTGGCTTTTTCTCTCTACAGGTAAGTGGAAAATTTATTGTTTCTCCCTTAATAGTTAATGTGGCTTTTCTTTCTATATCTCTCTATATCTATCTCTCTATGTTTTCTATCTCTATTGCTCTCTGTTTTCTGCATGTCACACACACATAAACACACACACACACGTAGACACGTACACATACACCCATACATTCATAACTGAAATAGCTCTATATAAGTTAACAAAGAGAGACAATCAAAAAAGTTTAATGTGCAATCATTTCAAAAAATATGACCAATTTTTTTGTGTTCTTTTTCTCTTCCCCCGCCAAAAACAAAAATAAAAATAAAAAAAATAAATAAAAACACGATCCAAATTACACGCACACATCAAAAAAAAAAAAAAAAAAATTATATATGTATATATATATATATATATGTATGTACTTATGTGTATATATATGTATGTTTCAATGTGCCTTATGTGTCTATCAAATCAAAACATGAACGAACATACACAAAAAACTATATAAACAAAAATAAACTGCACAAAAACTATGTCAACGAAATATGAAATATTCAAGCAGCATTCGGTAAGTACAAATCAAATTCAATTACTATATATACATATATATATAATGATATTATAAAATTTAAACAAAAAGATGAAATAAATCTACAAAAATCAATTAACAATTTGAATTTAAATTTGATAAAAAGCTAAAAGATAAATTTTTTTCCAAGATTTAGTTAAGATACTTACATTTAAAAAAAAAAAATAATATTTAAGTAATAATTAAATTGTTTACTATAGATTCGTGAAAGTTAATCGAGGCCTTGTCTGATGGCAAGTCTTCTTAAATTTTAACAAGAACAAATCTTCTGGCTGTTAAAATGTTACAGAAACCTTTCTTTTACAGAGCCAATTATGTTAAAAGAAAATAATCGATTTACATATTTTATAGTGTGACCAGATCAACTTAACTAATCAGATCAAGTAATAGCTAAAGTTGAAAAAGTAATACAATTCAAAGTACATGAAATTGTCATAGAGAAAAGTTAATTAAAATGGTTTTTAAGTTTAAACTAATAATTAAGAATTTTAAGACCATAAAAATGATGCAAATATAGCTAATGAAATATAAAAAGGAATTTATAGAGTTTTTTTACGAATTAATTAATTATTTTTAATGCCCTTTTTTGTTGATAGATTTTATAAACTTACTATTGCCGATGCCTTTATTTGGTTGTTATACATATATACGTTTTAATATGGCTTTAAATTGATAAAGAAGTCAATTTAATTGCTTTCCTTGGGAATCAGGATTATGGCAAATGCTATAAATTTCAATCAACTCTTTTTGCCTTTTTTGCCAGGATTCGCATTTCATTTCTAAGCCATGATTAATGCGCAAATGAGTAAGACGCTGCCATTTTCAGTGAAGTTCAGTTTCAGTGAATTTATGAAGTTCAAAGCGTGACATAGATAAATAAGGGAATGATAAGTTGGAGGTAGTAATAAAGCACTCGTTGTACCCCTCGAGTCTTTCTTCTACCCAGTTCGTTCTAGCTAATGGCAAACCTAAGGCAAAGAATAAAAAACATGGTATATATATATACTTATATATGTATTTATAAAGCAAGTTTTGTGGTTGCCGTTGACTTCCAGTCGAGTGACTTGACTCTGCCTTTGCCTATCTAACGATGCCATTATATTGTCATGAATATGATTATGATTCCATTCTGAACACTCTTAGCTTTCCCCCTTACCATTCTCTATCCACCACCCCATCCTCTACCAAGAATACATACCTACATATATATATATACACTTCCTCATTCCTGTATAGGCATGTCGAAAGGTAAAGCTCGAGTCTCTGGGCATCATATTTCATAGGAAGATGGCAAACACAACTTTTGCTCGCTTTAAATAAATAGCAAAACACAAAACACAAAAAAAAAGGAAGCCAAAATAGCAACGGCAGTGGCAACAACAAAATAGAAATGAAAATATGGAATAGAATTATGAGTGTAGACGCCTGAAAGTATGCACGAATTTCTGTGCATGACAATTTATGCGCGGCGCGTGTAAAGAATTTTTAGCCTCGCATCTAATTGCTAAGTTCCACATAGCAAACAGATAGACAGAGAACTCAAAGGCCGTGGTTGATGATAGGGTGAGTGGCAGTCTGCATGTGTGTGTGTATGTGTCTGTGTGTGTCCGTGTAGGAGAGAGAGGGGGGGAGGTCTACAGATAGTCAGGTGTTGTCTGCCATAATTAAAGCTGACGACGGTTTTGTTAACTGCCAGCATCTGGTTGTGTTTTTTAGCCCATTTGTCTTTTTGTTTTTTTTTTGTTGTTGGCCTGACAAAAGTTCAAGTTCATCGTACATTCTGTTGCCCCTTGCGACCTCTTGCTCTCACTGGACCAGGCATGACCTTGCACACAGACACACAAACACACGCATATACTTAAGTGCCTCCACCTGGTACCTCTTCCTCCATGTAACCACACACCTTTCATTCATAATTTAGTTTCGTCAAGGTTGCGCCTTTAAAATGACTTTTAGGCTGCGGTTTGCATTATTTTCCTCTGTTTGTTTTTTTTTTTTTTGTCACATAAAAAAAGGGTATATTAATTTTGGGTTAAAATAAGAAAGCATCTCCAACTACTACAATAAAAGTTTTTATATTTTTAATGAGTTCAGTCTTTTTCCTTCTTTTATTCTCTTTATGGGAATCGGAATCAGTTTAATCGGTTTAAGATCTTACAAAATTATCCTCTATATATATATATTTAAAATTTTTAATTCAAATCGATTCTCTAAGAGCAGACGAACTTCGATAAGACCAAAAAAAAATGTAGTTTAGCTTTCTAGTTTTTGCTTGTTACTTGTCCTGTCATCAAGTATACGTCATGTTGCAGCAAGTTACTCAGTTAGATGAGAATTATGTTCATTCATTCAAAAGAAGAAAAAAAAAAGAGCAAGAGAAACATATTGACAGAGAAATGAAAGCAAAATAATTCAAAGAGATATTTTTATGTATCAAATTATCTAAATATTTTTTGTTTTTCCCCCATTTAATGCCCTTTTTTTTGCTGCTAAGCCAGCGGAAAACCCGAGCACAAGCAAAACAATTGTCGATGGCCATAAAACAGGCAACAAAGGCGATTTTAGCCCATTTGGCTTTAGCTAAGAAGAACAATAGCTACGGCATTAGCGTCGATTATCAGTCGAGAATAAATCACTGGAAAATCCAAAAGGAAAGCAATGAAAAATTTTTTTGTCTTGTATGGTGGTGGGGTCAATTGAGGTATGGGCAATGCGATAGTCGCCAGTTCATCGAATGGGCGTGGCATATATATGTATATATTTGCAAATCGATTTGGGGTTTTATATATCTCTGTCTCAGTCTATTTGCATGCATGTATAGAGGTGTTTGTTTGTTGTGTGTGTGTGTGTGTGTGTGTGTGTGTGTGTGTGTGTGTGTCTGCTGATTGTGAAAACAATTTGAAAATTGCTTTGAGCCATTTTCAGGGAACTCAAGCGGCAAGCTGACAAACAAGGACACTGCAAAAGCATTCTGTGTGTTTTATTTCTACTGCTGTTGCTACGTCTCCATTTCGCCTTGGCACCCCCACACACACATATACACACACACACACAGAGACACCCCTTTTTTTTGCCACCCACATCACATGTGAAATCCAAGAGAACTTGTAGGCCAAGTTTGGCTCAGTCGTTGCACTAATTTGACAACAAGCAGTCAACACAAGAATCTGGCCAACTGATGTTCACCAATGCCAGTTGATTTCCATCCAAAATGATTGACTGACGCATTGTCACTCAGCCAGACTGGCAAACCATAGAGAATGTGAAGACAGATGCATTCATTTTAACCATATCAACGCCCTATCAGAGAGATGACTGCGATTTGTTTCTTTATGTTAACCACAAATGAAAGTTCATGGCTGAGTTAGCTGTGCGATGAATGCAACATCATCATTATAGAAGGATAGGTATGTCTATTCTTGAATTATCATGGCAGATTTTTCTTCTCTAGTGTCTTCCTGTTTATTGTCGGTTTTTGTGTCATTGTGGTGCTTTTTTTTTTTTGGTGCATAGAAAATATATAACTCATAATACAATCAGATGAAACGTAACAAAACAAACAATTTAAATGTGTATTACCCAACAAAGCTGTTAGATGATCATCTAAGGAGACCGATTATTCTCCACTTCTTCATCCTCCTCCTCATTGTCCTGATGATTCCCCATACCAAAATCACGCTCAGTCAGCTCGTGCTTCTTTTGCTGTTGATTGTGACGATGTTGACGTCCTGAAATGTCACGCAACTTGGCTGGTTGTGATCGTTTCTGGTTTTGTTCCACATGCTTGACTTTGGGACGTTCGATCACTGTCTCTTCATCATCCATTCCAAAATCGATATCATTCATTGCCTCATCATTGGCAACTTCCATTTCCGGTGAAGCAATAACATTTTGAAGATTTGCCTGTTGTTCCTGCCGACCACCAGCAGCTAGTAAAGCATCAGCGGCAGCCACATCAGCCGGTTGACGCTGATAGCTAGTATCCTTATCCAATTCACTATAATCGTTTATCAAACCAACATCAGGATAGTCATGTCCAACTTCTACAACAGGATCATCATAGTTGAACATGGAGGCTGGATCCAATTGAGGCTTATTCACTGAATATGGTTTGCCCCCAATCATAGGACATAAAAAAAAGCCAACAAGAAAAATAAAATTATTAAAATTCATTTTGTTACTTGTTGTTTTAATGTCGTTTTCGAACTGAATAGAATTTGTTCGGTGTTAGTCAATAAATATGAAAACTGACAGCCAACTAGATTTGTGTATAGACTGAAAATACTCTTGTAGCTTTATTGAATATAGGACAGTCGAAATATTTCTAACTTATTTATATTAGTATTTTTTTGCTGCATTTGGTTATAATTCCCAACTTGTTAAAGCCTTAAAGTAGTAAAACGACATTGCTAATGCTAGACTCAACAGCAAAGTCTGCTGTTGGGATATTACGGTAGATTTGGTTGTTTCCCCTGCAATGAATACCAAATATACTTAACCCAAGGACTTAATTAGAGTATTAAATTTATATAAACTTTATATTAATATATCAGTTTCATCTAAGAAAGTTTAAAAATAAATCTCATTTATGCTTTTGGCTTAGCATTTTGGCAGCCTGTTGCTCAATTGTATCCCGATTGGCCACCAATTTCCTGAGATTTGCCTCATACTGCTGGAAACCCCGCTCCATGGCGTTCTTAAGGTCCTGGGAACGTTGTCGTCGAGCGGCAGCTGCTGCATGCACCGCCGTGGCTAGACTTAGTTCATTTATAGCATGTTGATATAATTTACTCTGATGATCATCATCATCAAATCGCATTGATAGCTGTTGATAGTTATTCTGTTGAAGACGATCTGGTTTATTGTGGAGTATATGGACTAATGGTGGTACAAAATATTCATTTGTATGCATGAATAGCTCCTTTTTATTGAGATGATTTGGCAATTGCCGCTGTCCGAGATGATAATTTCTTTTACCATTATCCAAAACTTCATCATCAGTTGTCGCATCGGCTAGGGTCAATCTGGCAGCACGACTATCAAGATCGGAAAAATTGTCAGTTTGCACATAACCCTGACCCAATTGTTCCGGTTTCTTGGCAAGTAAATTGTCATTGTTTAAATTTCTTGATTTTACTCCATTTATCCATGTTGACTTTGATTTTGTTTTTACCTCATTGGTTGATTTATAACCAATACCCGAGACTAACTGTGAGTCAAGTTCACCTAGATCCTCCTCTATGGCATGAGAATGTTCATGTAGTTCTCGTAGCAAGCAGGAGATACGGGACAAAAATGCCTTTGCGTCATCTTCATCGTCATCATCATCATCATCATCATTATTATTACTACCATTTATATCACATTCTAAGTTGTCATCATCATCTTCATCATCGTCATCATCATCATCCTCTTGCTGATCATCTTCATCAACTGAATCACCACCAGCATCTTCATAGTCATTATAATCCTCATCTTTTGGTGGCTTTGATGATTGTTGATATGGTTTTTGTGGCTTCTCATAGCTTACATCATTGGGATTCTCTGCCGGACAAATTGCTGGTAAATTTACCTTTTGCTGGTACTGAAATAAACCATTTTTAGACAAGTCAGGTAAATTCCGAGTGAACGCTTGTATATTATTTCCTTGAAGTTGTAGATTAAAATATATGAGAAGAAGTAGTTGAACACTTTTAGTCATTTTTTAGTCACAACAAACTATTTAAACGATTCTCTGACATTTTTGTCATGGTGCACATAATAGTTGACGTCATCTAAACCAACCTAATCCAAAGTGGCACTCTACACACATACACATACATACATACAGAAACAAATGCACTCAAAACAGGTAAAAACAGAAAATTCTTCCTGACTTGCGAATGGCCCTAAGAGAGTGAGAGAGACAGGAAGGGGCGCTTGTTTTTAGCTAGAAATATGTAGAAAAGATTACAAATGCATTTCTTATGTCGCCATTAAAGAAACAGCAGGCAGACAGAGATAAATAGAGAGAGGGAGAGAGAGAGAGAGAGAGAGAGTGAAAGCGAATGAGATAGCTGTCATACTATTGTCACCCTTTGAGTCTTCTGGGAAATTTCGTCATGGTATTGCAATGGACTTTCAGCTAATTGGCCTATAGTCTTCATAATATTCAGTTAAAGTGTCAAAATTTTAAAAATTTCTCTTAAATTTAGAAAATATTTCTTAAAACAATAAGTTAAATTTCTTTTGTTGGTAAAAGTAATTCATTTTTTTTAATTTTGAAATAAGAGAAAAGGCTACAAAAAGAAAGTTTTAGAATCTAGTTTGTAATTTGACCATTTTAAAAAGCAATGCCTTATTTTCCTACAGCGGTTTCTCAGTTTTTCCAATTTTAACTCCCAAATGTATGCTGCAAAATGATGTTAAATTCGCTAACAAAGCTTTTGCAGCTTTTTTTCAGGACATTTCCATTTATAGCAAGTGTGTACACCTCAAGCTTTTTAAACTTGACTTCCTTAAAAACAAACACACACACTCACAGAGAAGCTTTCAATACACACAAAATCCAATTTTGAAAATTGAAACAAACGGAACATAAATCATTTTATCTGTCATGGCGCTCCACCCATTGAATGGTCCTTTAGAAACTGCATATAAAAAAAACTTTTTTACTCCTTTTTTCTTTTGGTTTGTTATCTATTCTTTTTCGGTTTCTCCTTTCTCTGTCTCGTTTTGGTTAATTAATGACCGCGGCCTGTTGCTGGGCCGTTGAAAAACTTCTTATCAGCAAAAAGTGTGCTGAAAACAAACTTTCAACACCAAATTTTGTTTGGAAAATCTTTCAATTGACAGGTTCATGGAACTTTTTATACATAAAATTGCTTATTAGGCACAAAAAAAAAATGGGGAAAAGAAAAACCAAAAAGGACAAAAAATGAGAATGCTTTTGAATGCATGCGAAATCTATTCATAAAAGAACCGACCCCTACATTTGCCGCAAAAAAGGATTGTCTGTTTTACTTGACTTGTCCTTGATCTAATGGCTTAAATGAAGCTCAATCCTAAAACTCTGAAGAACTTAGAACCTTAAATGATTAACAGTTAAAGATTTAAATTTTTAAACATTTTATTGGTCTTATTAAAAGTCCTGTTTAATTATGTTATTTCAGGTATTTAGAAATGGAGTCGTTATGTAGGGATCACCAGATGATATGTTTTTAAAGAGATTTAACAAAGAAGCAAATTTAATTAAGGAATTACAATTTTAAAAATAAAATTTTTAGATGTTTTTCTAATATTCCTAGGGATTCTTTATGATAATTATTAGAATAAGCAGATTCTATATACATTATATACATAATATTTTATGTGTATATACAAAATACATTAAATAGTCATAGAAAAGATCAAAGAAAGTGAGAACGTGAATGTGAATATTTTCTATTTTCAAACTATGGTAAATATTTGAACATATCTAAAATAGATATGTTAAATCTCTATATATAAAGGAAGTAAATTTTGCTTTCCTTTGGGTTTAAGAAAAATTATAAACAAATTATATTATTATTAGAAAAATTCAATTTCCTTTTAAGAAAAAGAACTGCTTTAAATAAAATTTATTTTAATATTAGAGGTATTAATTATATTTATTGCAGTAAATCATTAAATCACTTTTATGAATTAAAATTTCAAATGTGAGAAGAATTAACTTGATTAGTTTAACAAAAGTAATAGACTTTAGTTACGATTTATTCATAACTTTAATTTGGCTAAAAATCCTTAAAAATCAAACAATTTTAAATATTATAATTCTAATAATGTAAAGCATAAATGCCAATTAAAATTTACAATTAAAGGGCATTTAAAATTCTTTACTTTTAACTGTTAAACGTCTGATTATTTAGTTCAACATTTTATTTTTGTTGAAACGAAATTCTTTAGAATTTCTTTTCAGCGCCCTCTGTGCCATTTCGACCTTTTGGAGTGAAGGCTAAAAAACAAAACAAAACAAAACAGAAAAAAAAATGAAGAAAATAACGCTCATTAGACACGTTCCCCGAATGACTTCTGAGGTCCGTTGAGTTGATTGTGTACATAGTTTTTGGGCATTTTGTTTTGCTCGCCGCATTCCGCATTTTGGGGCATTTCGCACTTTGTGTTGCGTGTGCCACCACGTGATAAATGAGCCCGATGCGGATGCGGATAAGGGCCAAGTGTTAAGGGTGGGCAGGTTAAAGAATAACAGGGAAAGCTTGCATGCCACACACGCATTGGTTAAAGCTTTTCAACGCGCGCAAAGCTTTGCCACATGCCAAACGAGTGGCAGGGAGAAGAACGAAACGAAAGAGGAATAAAAAAAAAATATATACAGCCGCATGCTGTGATAAACTCAGGACGATGGCGATGGCTAAAACGATGGCGACATGTGCGTTAAGGCGACCTTCTCAGTTACGCTCAAAACGCCAGCTGCTGCAGTCGCTGAGACCGCACAGAGAACGCGTTGAGTTACCGTTATTATTTTTGGCCAGCATACGCAGCAGTTCGCTTTCTCGTTAAACTCTTTTGCCGATCGTTGACCGTTTTAATTTAAAACAAAAAAATTGAAAGAAAAAATTAAATTTAAATAATAAATACAAAACAAAAAAAAAAAGAAAAACCAAATTCTATTGGGCATAAAACTAAATTAGTTTAATATTTTGATTTTGTTTACTATTCGCCACGCCCACACAATTGCGGTTATAGTAAGTCAATTTAACCTCAATTTTTTTTTTTAAGTGCGTATTTTAAAGTGTGCGTGTGTGGTTGTGTGTATGTGTGCGTGTGTTAATTAGGTAAATTGTTTAATTGACCAATTCATAACGAAATGAATAATAATAATAATATTAATACAAAAAAATCTATAAAAATTAAAAACCAAAAAGTGTTTGGCTACAAAATAACAAATTAAAAAAGTAAAAAAGGAAAATATTTATAAAATTAATAAAAATTAGAAAAATATTAATAAAATGTTTTAAATAAAAATATTAAATTAATAACAAAGATAATTACTATATAAAATTAAAAACAATTTCCCACTTGATTATAAAAAATTTAAATAATTTTTTAATCAAACTTTATTAATTATATCAAAAAAGATAGATCTTTGGTTTAGATAAAACTTTCTGTCTTGAAATTCTTTTTTTTTTTAATTGATGAGGAAATAAATTATAGTGTAATTTATCATATAATAATTAATATATAACAAATAAAATATTAAAAATTTATATTTAAAAATAAGCAGACTAAATTGTTTAATTATCAAACAATTGAATTTGATCAATTGAACTAATTCTATTTACTTTTTTTCGACTTTAAACTTGGCTTTTTAAAATTTAAGTCAGCAATTAATAGATAAAACAATTAAAACATTTTAAAATATTTTTGAAACGAACATTTGATTTTCTAACAATTAAATAAAAATAAAATTAATAAAAATCCTAGAAAACAATTATTTTAATAAACCGAAAACAAAAACTAATTTTATAAAAAGTATGAAACAAATTAAATATAATAAAATTCAAATCAAATAAATGAATAAATCAGCAAATAGACAAAAAATAATCAAGTATACGTCCTGTGGTTTTTTGACTTGGAATAATGCATTTTAACGATTACAATTGAAGCAAAGTAACTTTGATCCATTGCCTAAAGGAATCTCAATCAAAATAAATAATAAACAAAAGTAACCAGAAATAGAGAGTTAGAGAGAGGGAGAGAAAAGGAGAGTTAGAGGATTGTAGAAGAAATCACAAATTGTTGTTTTCGGTTTGGCTTTGATTTTTTTATTTTTATTTTTATTTATTTATTTGTTTCCTGCTCTTTTTTTTTTTTTGTTGTTGTTGTATATAAGTCCGCTTGAAGCATTGCAATGGATTCTACACTTTTAACTCCATACTCATTCTTTTTGTGCCCTAACCAAATGGGTTATATGCGACTAGAGACAAAGGCTGTAACAGATAATAAAAATTAGGGAATTTGATTTAGTAAATACAATAAAAAGTTAATTCTATTATATGTTTAAGTCAGTAAAGGGTATAAGCAAGTCGTATAGGTTTCATTTGAATGTTTCCTTTTGGCTCGGTTTTATTTTACTTTATTTGAGTCTCTTTTTTTTTTTTTATTTGCTGCTTCCTTCACACTTTGCATGCTGATTTGGAGGTTTACCTTATTTGCCATGGTTTCCCTTTGTCTGTTTGTGTGTGTGTGTGTATGTGTGTCGGAATCTGTTACTTGACTTTTTTGTTTTGTTGATTCTTTTCTTCTTTTTTATTTTTTTCTTTTTATTTTTTGTTTCCCTGGATAATATTAGCATTGTAAATAGGAGAGACTTCTGCTTATCGTTTATCGTTTATCGCTTAGTTTTTTTTTGTTTCTTTTCTTGTGTTTTCCCTTTGCTACGTGAAATGAATTTTCTTTTTCTGCTTTATATATGTATGTATGTATGTATATATATTTTTTGTTGGCCCCAGGACTGGGACAATATGTTAATAATGCCTGCCTAATTAGCCCTGTCTGTTTGTCTGTTACAAATGAAAAGCAAAAACACAGCGTTAACTAATTAAATCACGTAGCAAATGCATATAAAAGCCAAATGATTCTCATTTCAATTTCTGAAGGCAAACTTTTTTAGGCAAATTAGCAGCAAACCAGCAACAACAACAATAGCAATAAGAACAATTAGGCACACGCACACACATATCCTGTTTCAACTTTCATCTCTAATAGGTTTTTGTTTATCAAAGGCTTAAGGTCTAGACCCCAAAAAGGACATAAAATCATCATCAACAGCAGCAGAAGAAGAAAAAAGCAAAAAAAAAAATCAACAAAATATCTAAAAAGAAAAGAAAGAAGAAAAAAGAAAAGGGTTCAGACAAATTGCCTTCATCATATTTCACTTTGCCTTCTCTTATGATTTCTCAAGCTATTCTATGCATGACACATACACAACTACAACAACATTTAAAATGAAGAAAATAGAAAGGATAAAGGAGCAGGTTGAAACGGAAACGGGGGAAGAGATAAGGTTAGATACGACACTTTTGTCATCTTGAGAAAATTTCAAATGAATTGAATAAACATAACTCAACAGTTTCATTCTTTTTTTTTCTTCTTTGTGGCTAAAACGCTTTTATGCCATTTCCGTTTTTTCCCGTTAGCAACGGAAAATAGATGAAAGTAAATTATCATAAAATAGCTCTTTATATATTGTGTTTATATAATTAGAAAGGGGTGAACAAATTAAATTTTACAAATTTTGCATAGAATTTAAAAAGGAATTCTGTTTGCAATTTCAATATGAATCAAGTTTTTATATAGATAAAGCAGAAACTGCAACAACTTTCTATAAGTTTGAAAGCAAAGTGTATTGAATTCAATTCAATGTCAATTTTTTAGCTTAAGCTTTTTCTTAGACTGGTCAAGAAGGACATCAAGTGACCACGTTTTTTCTCTCCTCTATGGACTTGTATATAGTTACATTATATATACTAAAATGTACTTATAGTTGTTATTGTTGCTTTTGTTGTCTTATTTAAGTTTCAATTTCTCAATTTCAGTTTGTTTTTTTTTTTTTGTTGTTTTTGTTATTGTATAAAGAGACAGAGACGTGCTCAAGTATCCTATTCTCAACTCTAATCCTTAGCCAAGGCTCATTTCTTGTGGTGTTGGTGTTTAGTTGCTTTTTCTTATATATCGACTTAAGGCGCATCCCTACCCGCCCCCTGCCCTTGCTGTCCCTTAGCATTATACAGAAGTGTCATATCATTAGCATAAGAGGACAGATAATGCAACTTGCTGCTAGCAAACAAAATGAAAGAAGAAAGCAAAAAAAAAAGAAAATTCAATTCTTCTTTTCTTTGTTGTTGATTTGGAACGTGCAATAACAAAAGCAAAGCTCATAATAAATATATATATATATATATATATATGTCTATATAGAATGACATAAATTTCTAAAGAAGTGCAACAAAAGAAAGTAAAATTCCTAGACATCATTTAGGGAATTGCAAGTATATTATATAAAACAAAAAGAAAAAAAGAGAGAAAGTAAATAAATAATAATAACTATATATATATATATATATACATATATAATCAATAAATAAATATAAAAAAAAAACATACACAAAAGCCGCATTAGCAGCCATGAATGCCGCACAAAGCGGCGGCCACACCGGAGGCGGCGGTGGCTCCATGGGCAAAAAGGGATCTCAAATGGAGGTAATTATATTAAATTTAAAGTGCCACGCGTACTCTATACACTTACACTCTCCTACTGTTACACATTTTTCTTATTTTGAATCCAATGTCCAGTTTTCAGTTTATTTCTTTACGCAAATACCCTGCAAATATAAACAGCCAAGGTGTATACCCTACAATAATCTTAATAAAAAATATATAAACAAGAAAGTTAAGAAAATGAAAAAAGTATTATATTTACATAAATTTCAATATGAATCTTTGATCACTAGATGTCGCCACTTTGTTAATAAATAAATTAATATAATTTATAAATTTTCTAAAAGCAATTAAATTTTGAACCCTTATCTATTAGAGGATATTCTTAATATCGACTTCAATTGTGAAATTTACTTTTATTGATATTTGTTAAGAGAGAGGGGGAAGGTTTTGTGGCTGGATTGAGAAACGGACCATGGGAGTTGGTTAAGGTTGAGGGTAATGAGAGTAAATTGAATTTGTTTTGCCCCCGATTGAAACGTGACGGGTATAAAACACAAAATTAAAATCAACCAATTCAATTAGTCCAAATGCCGTAGAAAACGGGACATGAAAAGAAAATAGAAAAAAAAATATATATATATACCTATATATATATATAGATATATGCAATTGTCGCAAATCAAGATAAATAAACCGATAAATTTGCTTTATTGGATTTGAGAGAACAAAAAAAAAAAAACGAGAAACTCAAATTGAAACAAATTGTAAATGTTGTTTAAATGTAAATATAAAGATTTCGATCATTTAAATGGTTAATCAATATTGGATTTTTTCAACAAAATTGAAGCGGTTGTTCTACAGTTAAATATTAAGTTTATTAAACATGATTTTAAACCTATCTAAAAGCTATATCTAATCTAGGATTATGTGTAATATTGTATTAAATCTCTATAGATTTTCTAATTGGTACTAATTAAGTATAATTTATATAAAAGTGAAACATTTTTCTTTCCACCGAGTGAATATAGCCATGTCCGTCTGCCCGTCAATCCATCTGTCTGTTTCTTAGATCTTTTTATACCTTAAATTTTAAGCTATGTGTTTGAAACTTGGTAGATAAGCTGTTTAGATGTGTAGTTTAAGCAAGTATAAAAATTAGACGGAATGGACTTCTGTAAGATATAATTGAAAACAATATAATTCTAAAATTAGTTAATTAGTGAAGATTTGCTTGGATATATAAACTTTGTCAAGGTCAAAGTTAACTTCTTTGATTCTTAAATATAAATATTAGAAATTAACTTTTTATATTTATATATTTTTTAACTCATAATAAAGCAAGTTTTTCATTAAAGAAAAATATTGAATTAAATCTTAAAATATAGTTTTCTGTTCAGTTATTTTTCAAATACATAATTCAAAAAAGAACAAATGCTTACCAATTAAATTTATATCATAGTTTATATTAAAAATTTAAAAACAAAATAAATACCTCCCACTAAGTTAATTAATGTTAATAAAATTTTCTGCAATTTTTCCCACGAATAACTTAAAAAAATAAACAAATGAAAAGAAAAGATCTTTAGCCACAAGGCAGAGGAAAACTAAAAGACTAAGTAAATAATAAATATATATATATAAAATTTATTCTTTGGGAAAATGTGAACAAATGTTGGCATTAAATTTCAAGAATGGCAATCAGTGTCCTTATAATTATTATTGTTGTTGTTGTTTTTCTTATTTTTATTGTCCCCTGTAAACAGACAATTAAAAATGAAAACAAACTTAAGCACACACAGAGGAAAAGCAATGGAACAAGTTGCAAAAGCGGGAATATAAAATAGTAGTATGAGTAAAAAGATAGAGAGGAAGAGAGAGAGAGAGAGAGATGAGAAAGAGAGAAGGTGGCTTGGGTTGGGTATACAAAATATAATGAGCAAGGTCGCTTAGCTGTGCCTCAGCGTCACCTGCCATTCAAATGCTTCTTGGCCATAAATGTTTTAAATGGCTATAAAAAAAAAAAACAAAAAAAGGAACGCGACTCCAGGCTTAATGAGTGGGTGGTTGGGTGCGTTGCCAATGTGAATGGGAGTGACAAGTTACAATGCCCGTACCTACTAATTAAGCCAAATGCCTTAACTTTATATCCCCCCACCTTCTCTCTCAGTCACTCTCGCATTCTTCTGTCTGTTTCCATCTCTGGTTTTTTGTCCTTTGAGTGCAATTTCTCTTGAATTTTTCAACATTTCACCAATGCGGCCAACTTGCTCTTGTTGTTGAGGGAGAAGGCAGTAGAATCAGTTGTGTCATTGGGTTAGGAAGCTGACATTCTGGTCATATCCAGGCACGTTCTTTTTTTTTTCTTCCACCAATTCCTACATCAGTGGCGACTTCATCATCCATTAATGTCACTCAATCTGTGCGCATAAATTTGCATAAAGCGAAATCCAATTTTCCCTAACCACTTTACATACACACACACCCGCGCACACACACACTTTATCGACTCACCTTATAATGATATGCAAAAGAAACGCTAAATTCCATTTGTGATATGCCACTGACTTAATACTTAATCGACTTGCCACGCCCCAAAAAAAAAAAAAAAATAAATAAATAAAATGGACTGCCTTAGAGCAAAATAAAAATATTTTTGCGTGCTTATATTTAATTTGTTACTCACCATAATTAGTAGTAAAAAAAAAATAAACAAATTTCAAGCAACTTTCCAAATATTCTATAAAAACATAAAAATCTCTTCTTCTTGTTCTCAATTAGTAAGTCACTTAACTTTTCAGTTTATAATGTATATAGCCATAAAAAGTTCAGATTTATAAAAAAAAATTTAAAAAAAAATTATAGAGGAAGAAACAAAGAAAAAAAGAGAAAGAAATTAAACCATATAATAAAAAAAAATCCAAAATTTTTCTTTCAAAACTTTATCATAATGCAAATCTATCTACAACTGTGCAGCTAAGTAACTTCATTTTGTATGATAGTGTAATAAAAAGACTTGCATATGCGAATCATTTCGTTTTTAACCTTTTAGGGATTATTGAAATTTTTGCGGTTGATTGGCGTAAAGTTTGACAATGTGTAAGCGATTTGAATAAGTGGCTGAGTGGTCCACACCATGAACCACACAATACGTTAGTGCCACTCCCCCTTTTTTTTTTTTTTGCTGACATGGCACGCACACAGGCATACACACGCCATGCTAATCGGTCATTAACATGACACCGATTTTCGACATTACGTATACGCCACGTGGCGAAAACTCTCTGATAGCAAGCTCAACTCATCGTCGACGTCACCAACATTGTTAAGAGAGTCGTTTACCCTAGGCAAAAAAAAAAAAAATAAGGAAAAAATATAGCATACTTTTTAGGATAGAATTGAAAGTTGCAGTAAAATCAACGGCCAATAGAGATATAGAGATATATACAGATTAAAATTATATATCGATAATAAGAAAGTCCACTCTTTTAATAAAATTTCCTTCTGTAAATTTAGAGAATTATTATGCCCAATAAATAATCTAAATTTATATAATATAATCAGGAAACTATATCTTATAGACATTAATCTTAATGCATTTATTCTTAGAGGTCATATTCTTCATATTAAACTTATATATAATATATTTTATTTTATTTTTAATCCATTTACTAAATCTAAATATTTTAATTCCCGCAAGAGTATATAAAATTCGTTGTACTGGAGTTGTCTTTAGATATTTCTTGGGTTTCTTTTTGGATTTTTTTTTATTTTTGCGTGTGGCCCCTTTAATTAAATGTTTTTGCTGCTCTTTGACCCGCACTTTGATGTTAAATGCTAAAATTTTTGTTTTCACTCTCTTCCTTTGTGCCCTAATTAAATCTCTCTAGGCAAAGGTTGGGTCATAAAGTTTCATTATACCTTCCTTTTTTTCTTTTTTTTTGCTTTTTGGCTCAGACTTGTTTGTTTTTTGTATATTTTTTTTATTTTTTTGTGCTCGACAACTGCATTGATGAAATTACGTAATGTTTTGTGGGAATGTTATTCGCATTGTATCCTGTGACCTTCATTCATGCGCTTTAACCTTATTCCTGTCGTCCTGGGGCACTGTGCAATTGTGCGAGCAATCAAAGTGTCGACCGGTTTCTCTGAGCTAATTTCCGCTTTGTGAGTGCCAAAAGGGAACTGTCAAATATTGTGGATAGGTAAGAGGGGGGAGGGTAAGATTGTATATATATATATACATATATTTGTATTTGTACCTCAATTCTAGTTTAAATAAGCTAAGCTTTAATTAACACTTGAACCAAAATAATTTTTACTAATATTAAATTCCATTAAGAGGGAATTTTAAAGTTAAAAAATTATAAAAATATAAAATAAATTTTCACAACTTTGTTTCGTTTCGTGTTATTTTTTTTTTTTTTTTGCTTTTCTTTTGTTATTCTTATCCTTTGTCTTCCTGCGTAAATCACAAGTTTTTGCACTCCTGTGTTCATTCTTTCTGTTTTATGAGCCTCGTCACTTTGTTGTTCTCTTCTTTTTTTTTTTATTGTCATATTTATGGAGGACGACTTGTGCCTTCAGGCATAGATAAATCTTCATGTTAAGCAGACTTTTGTTTTCCACTCCTTTTTCTTCCTTAATATACCCTTTACACATAACTGCGGGAAACAAAAAGTATATTAAAATATAACTTGCTTGCGGAAAATTAAGGAAAACTATTAAGCAACTATTTAGAAAGTTTTTTTTCAAAAAATTTAAATCAATTTAGAAAATATGTTTAACAAGAATGTCCTGTGAATGTCCTTGTATTAACAATATAAGCAAATGAACTAAGATAGATTGAAATTATAATACTTCTGTTTATTTATATGTGAGCTAGATTATATCAATACAAATTTCCTATTATAAATTAAATAAATATATTAAATAGAAATATATTTCTCTCAAATATTTTCATATTTAATTTAAAATGTTTTAGTCTTAAATTTATAGAGAAAAAGTTCTAGCTCAAAAAAAGTGGCAAAAAGTTTAACTTTGTCTATTAAAAATTAATTAAAAATTCTCTTTTAAGCATAAAAAGCTTTTGACTCTAGCTGTAAAAGGGTATCATTAAGTCGACATATGGTCTCAATTGTTTATTTTTTAATGTTATTTTGTTTGTGTAAAAAAAAAAAAAATTTGTTGCTACACCAAGTCGTTTAATCCTTTAGGGGATTGTGCAAACATCTTTATATGCGAAACACAAATCAAAATCTATGAATTTTTGAATAGACCTCACGTTGGTCGTCATACAAACTCCTGCCACTTTTCACATACCCCCCACGCCCCTCTTAAAAAACCACTCTCCTTATGCATTGTCACTGCGGTCACGCCCATATCCTGGATGCCAAGTCATGCCAAAAGCAAGCCATCAATTTTGGTAAATCACCAAAAAAAAAAAAAAAAAAAAACACAAGGAGAAGAGAAGAAAGGGGGAGAGGAGAGAAGAAAAAAAAAAGTAACCCAAAAGAAAAATGTACAAAGAGCAAAAAAATCAGTACACAAACCACGAAAAGTAAAGGAGATATGGATGGTGACAGAGGCTAGAGGGGGGATGGTGGGATATACATGGGGATGGTTGAGCACTTAAAAACCACAAGATGAGCTTGTCAGATACCACCACGCCCCCTTAACCACCAACTTACCCACCACCTCGCCCCCCAAAGGCTCTTTAACGAATACGAACACATGTTAAATTTCTCTTTAACGGTTTTTCCAAATACCCATCAAGCCTTAGGCATAAAAAGTATATTAGTTTAGGCAAAATCTATAAAATATTTATTTATATATTTGTATATTTATTGTTGATTAATATTTCTTTCTTTATCTCTTAGTATAGGAATTAATTTCATTAAAAATTTCTTACCAAAATCACATGCAGGGTAAGCCAAAAACGAAGTCCCAACAATTAGTAAGGCTAACTTGAATCTCCTTTATCTTCTTCTGTTGATGGTTTTTTTTTGTTGGCCGCTTAGTGCTGGCCCCTGTCTACGTCTTAGTTTAGATACTTTCTCTAAATATTTCCAAGAAACATAAATGTTTCGCATTGCTCATAAAAAAAATGACATGAGAATGTCTAAACAAGAGTAGAAAAGAAAGAAAGGAAGATAAACTAATTGAATTAAATTTTGTAGAAAATATCAAAATTGATCTTAGAATACCACATTTACTTGTACTATATAAACTGTATGTATATATGTGGGTGTGTGTGTGTGTACAACATTTTTACTTGATAATGAAATAGCCTAAAGATAGAGAAACATAAAATTGTTAAATTTACTATATAGGAGCTTAACTTTTGACCTTGTTTAGTCCACAAATATTTAAGAATATAAAGTCTAAATTGTATTAAGTAACTTGTATTTAAATTATATCTTTAGATAAGATAAGATATATCTGCATTCTTATTTTATTAAATTGAGTTTGAAAAGGAAAGTTTGCCCTTGTAAGGTTTCTTTTTAACTTGTTCTTTAAAATATGTATGGGAAATAGTTAAGAAATCTTTGAAAATTATTATATTATGTATATAGATTCATTAATTATATATTTACATATACATATAAGTATATATACTTTTGTAATCATATCATTTTAAATAATCAAATTAGGTAATTTCTTTTTTTAATTTTTGGATATTTCCTGGTTGTTATTTTTCATTCATTCTGATACATTTTGTCCTTATCACCAATTAGCTAGTTCTTTTAAGTTTCAAATGAATTTTTTTTCATATACTTATTTTTAAAAGATTCATTTACCAAACCATTTAAGTTTTTTATTCCTTCTTTTTACTTGCTTATTCATTTTGAAACTTCTTTTTATATTAATGCTTTCTTTTTATTCCAGTTTTACTTTGTTCATAGTTTCAATGCCAATTTATTATACAGAGAGAGAGAGAGAGAGAGAGAGAGAGAGAGAGAGAGAGAGAGATACAAATATCAAATTGATTTTAATTTAAAAACATTTCTGAATTCTATTCAATTGTAAATGTCCAATTGTTCTTCTACTTTAAGTACATTTAATAAATAATTTTCATTTTCTTTTGCGATTGCACCTTGTTGTCCATTTTCTAGCTACGTTTTGTGGCTCTTTTTTGTCGAATAATGGCAAATGGTAGCAAAAACCGCAACCTAAACCAAACCAAAACCGAAACGGATGCCAAGTATTAAATTTGCATTAAAACCCAAGTTATCCTGACATTCCTAGTTTTGATTGTGTGCAATCTATCACAGAATGCTTTCACACTCATTTCTCCTTGTCGCCATTGTGCGTATTCAAATGTGGCCAGCTAAAAAGGCAAGAAAAAGAACACAAAAATAACGAAATGCCAGAGCGTATCATTTGTCTAGCCCCAAGTGGAAAATTCACGCTCTACCAAGGACATTCCTATGGGAGTACGCAAGAGTGAAAGAGAGAGAGAGAGAGAGAGACTAAAAAGAGAAAGAAAAAGGAAAGCTAGAGGTAAAGCAAAAACAGTGAAAAGAAGTTTTTGACTAGTCAGTCAGAGTGTCAGTCAATCTGTTAGTCAGTTCTACCGTCACTTCGGTCAGTTGCCGCTGTTCAATCTGTCAGTAGACCAGGCTAACATTTACGCTTATCAGCGTTAAAAATTAAAAAAGCAAATTTAAATAAAATAAAAATGGAAAATGGAAAATTCAACGGAGGAAAAAAAAAGCGCAAAAGTCAAAAATGCAAAATTAATGTAAATTGTGAAAATGCCTTGGCCAGGCTGCTAAAATTTATTGCAAACTATGTCAAGTGAATAGAGAAAGAGATAAATTGCCACAGAGAAAGTCGAGAGTGGGAATAAAAGACAGACAGAAACAGAAAGAGGCAGAGAGAGAGAGAGAGAAAAAAGAGAGGGAGAGAGATAGCGTAAGCATTGAGCCAATGAAGCCAACGGCAAACCGCTTTTCTCTGTCTGCTTTTCACAATTTATGATTAAAACAAAAGACCAACAAATGAAAGAAAAGCAACAACAATTTTCATCCAACATCTTTTGTACGTGACAAACCAGCAATTCCCGTGCAATGAGCATTTTATTTTGTAATTTATTTCATTTTAATTTTATTATTTTTCTTCTGTTTTCTTATTTTTTTGTATTTTTTACTTTGGTTTATTTTCTTTCCCCTCTGTTTTCGTTTTAAGAGAAAAACAAACTGCCTGCGAATTGACCTTCGCGGGTCACAACAGATATGCCTGTCCTCATGTGCCTTATGGGGTAGAGGAGACAAGCACTAAAAATCCACTTTAAGGCGTTTCTCACATCGTCTAAGACAGCATTAAAAATTTTGTGCTGCATACGCATAGGCGCTCACACGTGACAGGCACAGGAAATGAGTAAAGCAATGTAAGCCAAAGCAACAAAACGAAACGGAAAAAAAAATAGAGAAAAGAAAAACGTAATGTAGGTAAGCACGCAGCAAACTAACCAAAACTTTGCCCAAGCCAGAAAAAAAGGAGCCAAAAAATAAACTCAATGGTGTAAAGCCCTAAAAGTACTTCTAGCAAAAAAATAAAAATAAAAAGGATAGCAGAATTTATCATTTCCACTAAGACAGAATTTTAAATTAAAATTGTGCTTTCGAGAAAATATAAAAATTTATAAGCAAGCTAACTTAGCTCGCAGTTTGAATAGTAACGTACAATCAAAATGCTGTTTACTAACACTAACAGCGATAACAGAGCACTGCAAAACTAATATAACATTATTATAACATAACGCTAACATAACTTTTACATAGCTTAAGGCAAGTTGATTAAGAGAAATAGAAATATTCTAATAGTAAACAAAATATTCTAATAAAAACAAAGATCATCTCAGAAAATACCATTTTCCACAAAATGAAAAATCTAAAAAATCCCAACTAAATTTCATCTACTTCATTACGATTTCTATAAGAAAACAAGCAACTTTCAAACATTGAATTTCTCCCCATTAATTTAAGCACTTTGTAGTTGAACTTTTTGAAAATTTTTAGCTAAACTAACAGAACTGACTAAGCGAATAAAAACAAAAAAAAAAAAAAAGCAGAACCAAATCCCGACAAAAAGAGCAAAAGCATGCCGCTAACAATAAAAACAATTTACAACTTTTTGCCCAGCTGTGTGGCCCAATGGTCGTCGCATTGGTTGGTTTAGCGAGGGGTAGAGAGACTGGAGGTCGTAGTAGAGGTTATAGAGTTTGCCTAGCTGCAGCTGATTGACTCTGACCTCCCATGGGCGGTAAAAGTTTTTTTTTTTTTGTTCCTTTTACTATTTTTGTGTTCTTTAGTTTACTTTACTTGTGTAAGTCAAAAAGGCGAATCGAGGCAAGTTGTTGCTGTTAGTAACTTTTAGCGCGAGTGCAACTCAATCAGTTGCAAAAAGTGCAAGTGCGCTATGCAACGGGGCAAATATGTAATATAAATGATAGCAAAGAAAGAGAAAAAGAGTAAAAGGAGATTTAATTGCCAGAAACATGGCCAAAATGTAGACACACAAAAGACTGAAATAGATAGACAATGGCTTTGAAAAACAATGGACTTACCCCACCGCCCCTCTGAGAGCCATAAAAGCGTCAAGCGCATAAATTTTATGCCAAAAACAACCGAAATAGAGATATATATGTAAAAGTCTATATATATATATATATATATATAGCAGATACAAACATATATATAAGTATGTATTACATAGTGGAAAGGCGAAATTTATTTTAACGAGCAAAAGTTTTGGCGTTGGCCAAGAAGAACGCGAACAACGCGAAATCCCTAAATGCCAATTTAGCTGCCGCAGTCGCTGGCATTTTTATTAACGCGGCTAATTCCATGTATGAAGACTAACTCCCTTACCCATGCCTTCTAACCTACCCCCTGGTCTGGCATCTAACAGTAGTCGCTTTCCTGGCCAAGCATCCTTGGTAACTGTCAATCTTCTACCCTCGCCATTCTTTTACCCTCTAAAGCCACGCCCCCAACTGGTCGTCATTTCTGCTTAGCTAATCTCTTGCCGCTGTCGCTGCTGTTGCTCTTGCTGTTGCTGCTGCTGTTTGCTGCACGTTACCAAAATCCAGATACAGCTTCTGACTTACATAAAAACCAGCGCCAAACAGAAAACACTCTTCCCGACCTCCACCAAAACAAAAAAAAAAACAAAACAAAGACAAAAAAAGCACCCCAAGCCCAGCACCCTCTTACTCCTCCCCTTCTTTATCAAAGAGAAAAAAAATGAAAAATAAAACACGCAACAAATCCGCTTGGTTTGCTTTTGCTACAGGAAAACACTGCTGCAAAGTTCTTTGTTTCTTGTTCGTCTTTTTTTTCACTTTATCCTAGAAATGTGAAATTGAGACAAGAGGTATGATATATGGAAGGATATCAAAAATTAAAATTAATATTAAACTCATTAGATCTGAAGAAAACAAGAATTTCATCTGTAAATTTATAGAAAAAGCTAATTAGATCAGACTTTATATAAGCAATTTAGTTATGCAAGTCGATAAATATGTAAAACATATAAAATAAAAACTTTAATATTTCCTAAATCATTTTACAGGGTATAAAATACACATAGAGTATGTGGCTGTGTGTTTGCTTTACTTTTGCTGCTGCTTATTCGCACTTTTTAGTGAACACTTTCCACTAAGGGTATATACATTTTAGCCATAAACTTGCACAGACAGTGTTTGTTAGATAAAAGCTAATACTATAACTAAAAATATACACCTAAATTATTCATTTTTATATGATTTCAAGGACTAATTTGCATAACTAATCAGATCGCAGTATTTTCATTTAAAATAGAGCTTTCTTTTGGCTCAAGTGCTTAAGAAAATTCAAATCAAACATATAATTCTTAAGGATATAGAAAATTCGTCTTGATTATTTCAATTCTGTGATTTTTTTTTTTAGTTTTCATTTTTGACAGCAAAAAGCGGAAGCGCTAAAGCAAACTGCATGGTTGAGGTACAGGAATGTGGCTCAAGGCTGATGCTGCATGTGGTCAGACATTCAGATCCACCACTTCCAAGTCGCCCACATATATATATATATGTATATGTATATATATGTAGATACGTATATGGTATCTTTCTCTTGTATATGTTTATTGTAATGTTGCATGCCAGCGGCCGTTTTTTTCTTTCCTTTCCTTTTCTTTTACTTTTTTTTTTTTTTTGTTTGTTCATTTTTGCTTTCGTTTCATTTTGGCATAGCCTTTCAGCTGTTGCAAGTATTTTCCTTTTTTTCTTTTTGGGTAGCAGTTGCCCCTTTTTGCATTGCAAATGTGAATTTCCATATGTCATGGTTATTAATTAAAATGTCAAAAGCGTTTCAGTTTGTGTTACGCTCTGTGCATTCCAAAAAAGCATTGAGCTAAAGAAAATGGGAAACTAATATGCACACTAAAACACACACACACACACACCCACACACTCATACTCATAAATGAGTGTAAAGATGAAGGACACTTGGCAATTATATTTGTCAGTTTTACCTTATGTATATTTATCTATGGAACTAGAATGTTGACAGAGGCAAATGAAACGCACTTCTATAAAATAGGTCACAAAATAATGAAAAATGCATTCCTTTCCAATGGGAAAGCGAAAATAATCAATTTTAAGATTCATTTGCCATATTGTAATTGAAAAGAAAAGGAAATATTACTTTATGAGGGGGAAATTTAGACCTTAAAATGTATTGAACATTTTTTCATAGTACTTTTTGTTTACAAATAAAATGAAGCAAGCAAGTCGTCCCTGCCGACTTTGAGTATACCCTGTACCAAGTAGAGTAACTGTATTAAATCAAACTCTTAAAATTTGCCATCAGTTTAAAACAAAATTCTCCTCACAAGCGGCAGCAATGAACGCATGCTATCTCGCTCACACCTACTACGCAATGTCGAACTGGGCATTTCAGTACAAATTGTACATAGATATATCTCCGATATTTCTTGTGCGATTTTAACGAAATTTGGTCAGCAGATACCTTGTGGCCATATTATTGGGTGTGTCAAATAAGAATATGCTACCTTTAATATAACACTAGTTATTCGTTTTTTCTAAATCACGGGGGCGGAAGTAGGCGTGGCAAAAATTTGAAACAAACTTGACCTGCGTAGACACTACACGGATGCTGACACCAAATTTGGTTGCTCTACCTCTTGTAGTCTCTGAGATCCACGTGTTCATACGGACGGACGAACAGACGGACGGACGGACGGACAGACGGACGGACGGACGGACGGACAGACGGACGGACGGACGGACGGACAGACGGACAGACGGACATGGCTCAATCGACTCGGCTGTTGATGCTGATCAAGAATATATATACTTTATGGGGTCGGAAATGCTTCCTTCTGTCTGTTACATACATTTTAGCGACTTTAATATACCCTTTTACCCTATGGGTACAGGGTATAATGAAGCATTGAAAAACTGTAGTTGAGAAAATCTAGAATTTTTGGTTTGTATAATTAAACTCAGAAATTTATAAACTATATTCAGATTTTGTATAATTTTCAAACAAACAATGTAACAGCTGGAAACAATCAAACAGAAAAACAATCTTAACATAACAATCTTAACATAACATACCTACACATGTCTATAAAATAACATTAACATAGAATGTAAAGAGGATAACAAATAACAATTACATTTGAATTCAAAACGGATAAACACATATTACTCATACGACACGTTAAATATTACATTTCTTAAACAAATAACCAAACAATAAATAAATAAAAGAAAATTAAAAAGTGAATAAATTCCTCTTAAATCTTTACTGAAACCAACAAACTTTAGCAGCATAAAAAGAGAAAAATCATGAATTCATAGAATTTCTTGAATGCAACAAAAGCAAAAGCTATTCAAAGTAAATATTTGCCCATATTTACCATTTTTACCATTTTGTTTTCAGTTATGGTCTTGTTAGAAAATATTTCATTCAAATTCCTCAAGATTCAACGTTGAGCACATGAAAATCTAATTGAAATTTGCCTCTAACCTTAACCTTATGACTAACCAAAACATAGTTCTTCGTTTTTCTTTAACTCTGACATGGTCCTCTGTGTACTCCTCTGGTCTATCAAAGTCAGTCCGCATTAGTAAGGACCTCCTGCATGCCACACAAGCACAACAATGTGATTAAAATGCAATTTGCTGCCATTTACTTTGAGCACAAGGAGAAGAAAATGCTGAAAAGCTTCTTCTCATACGGACACACACATACGCATATACACACACAAATTACATATTACACATGTGTTGAACTGAAATTTGCTAGTGCAGCAGAAAGAAGGAATCCTCGCATACACACATGTGTGTTTGTGTGTGACCCCAAGCCTTGAGTATGCTGCACGACATTCATTTCCGCTTTAAGCTAAAAAATAATAAAATTTTATTATGCACTTAGCAGTTCCTCGACGCTGTATCCCATTCATCCACCCGCACTCCCTCTCAACTGATGATGATTGAGATGAGAGTGAAGCTGAGGGGATAAGGGGTGGATAGAGTCAAGGAAGGCATCATGATGTCAGCAGCTAGTACCAGTGCCTGTATGTCTACGTATGTGTATGTGTGTGCCTGTGTGTAATTTATGGCAACAGAGCCCAAGGCTCATCAAAAGGCTGTCACATATTGCCTAGGCACATAGAACATCTTGGCCTCTTGTTACTCACAGGCATTCAAATTACGAAAAACTCGATCTGAAACTTTTGGTATTCATGTAATTTTCTGTATTCTCTTCCATCTTCTATTTCTACATACATACGTCCCCTTGCCCAGCGCTCTATCACTCTCTCTCTCTCTCTCTCTCACTTTCACCCTCTTATTTTCTAGCCTCTACTCGTTTGAAATTTCAAGTATCAAGTAGCATACTTTTGGGCAACTTAAAGGCTTGTTGCCACTCGACACTTTTCTCTGTTGCACGAACCATATGATTGATGATGAATGATTGATGCATGATTTATGCAAAGTGCGTGTGTATATATCTTTCTACATTCCTTTTCAATAGTTTTCAGTTTGCTTTCCCTTCTACTTCATTTTTTCTTTATTTTTTGTTGGTTGTCTGTCACTTAGCAAGCGAAAATTTCGACAAATGCAGCAAGAAAAAAAAAACCATATATATAAAGAGATAACGATAAAGAAAGTGTATGAGTGTTCCGAGTGACGAGCAACAAATAAGCCAAAATGCGTTAAAGTGCCAACAGATTTGAGTGCCACACACACACCACCCCCCTTTGAAATTCCCTCTAGCTAACTGCTACTCCCTACTACAGGCGCTTGTAATGTTTTTGCTTCGTTAGTCTGACAGCATTTCAGTTAGAAAGACAGAGGGAATGGGTTAGAGTATCTTTTCGCCTCCTTCTCGGAGATTGAATTAAACCATACCGTAATTTTCACTTTAAGCAATTTTATTTAAGACCAATGCAGATTTTATTTACCGTCCAATTATGATTATTTTTTATTAATTACTATTTCATTTGCATGTTGCATAAAATTTAAAACGTTCAATTTTAATTTGTTTGTCATGAACCTGTATAATTAATGTAAATAATCATTGCACAAGCGTAAAATAAATATTCACAAAATAATGCAAAAAAAAAATGTAAAGGAAACAGTATTGAAACATTTTTAATGACTTTTCTTATTTGATTGCAGCAATTAAACCTATCAAAAGTTATACAATAGTTAAAAGCAATCGATATTAACTATATAGATACATATATATATTATTGATTTCTTAAATATTTTTCATATAAAATATTGTTTAAATAGTCGCTTAGGCATTGTTTGAATATAAATAGCAAAGTAAAACAAAATATATGACAATTTTATATAATTAATATAAAAATTTCTGTCAAGATTTCATTAAAGCTTTGTCATTACTTAGTTAGTTAGACAGACAGAAACAGAAAAAGAAAACTTTGTTCAGCAATTTTTATTGATAAACAATAATAATGCCACGTATATGGATGCGAAAGCTTATGATAGAGGACAGGCGTTGAAAGTCAAACTAATGGAAAAGAAAGACAGTAACTAAAACTTTAGGTCATATATTTTAGAAACAGTTTAATTTGAAATCGACCAGCCATATTCTTAATGCAAGTCAATATTGAATAATGAAGATAACGATGACGCATTCAAGTAGTAGGTGGAGGTGGTGGCAAAGATGAAAGTGGAGACTCAGATTCCTTCTCTATGGCCATTGACAAATACTTGAACTGTCTTTAATAGCGTAGCAGCAGCCTCTTTTCAAAAAAGCAAACGCACACACTAACACACACACACACATATAAAGCGTGGCAGTCAAACAGCACGGCCACCAAAAGGGGCCTTCACGTTGGGCGCCAACAAAATCAACAGCCAATGTCAACAAGAGCAATAGATTTGGTTTTTGCAGATTTTTCTTCAATTTTTCACTTGATTTTTCTTAAATCAAGTTGAAAAATGAACTGAATTTGTATGATATGTATATATATATATATATATATGTATATATCTAGATTCTATATAGAATGAAATTCTTTAAGATCCATTTCTGTCAACTCAAAAATTTTGGTGATTTAAAAGAAAGGAATTTCTTTTCAAATTCTTAAATAAATTTTTAAGAAAATCTCCTAAATATTTTCTAAAATTTTTTGAATGAATAAAAAAAATTTAAATTTACTGAGAAAATTGTTGAGAAAATCTAGCACAAACCTAAAGTTATCGAGTTATCAGAACTTTTAGACTTTCTTACTTTATGTTGTTACTTATATATATAATACAAGAGTACCCCTAATGCATATATATAGATAAATCTTTTCTTATCCTAATGGCATTTAAATGTTAAAGTTTAATCTCTTTTGTGGTTCAAGAAATATCGTTAAATTATCTTAATGTGGGAGTTCCTTTTCCAGTTTTTCTTTGTGAGGGGAAGGGTGGAAGAGGGGATTAAATTTTTGTCGATTGTTAGGTGCTCCATAAATCAGGAAAGCTTTCATCTTTTTTTTTTGGTTTTTGTCTGTGTTAAAGGTATTACAAATGCACTTTGACACGTTTTCACTTATTTTTATTTTGATTTCATTTCAAAATCGATTCGTTTTTCTTGCCACACTTTGCTGCATGCCACGTGGCATTACAACTAACTTGTTATCTCTTCTTCAATTTTTTTGTTTTCTTCTTTTTTTTTTTTTTTGTTTGGGCATGCCGAATCAATGCCAAAAATCACAACAACAATAAAAGCTGAAAGGTATGCCATCAGCAATCCCAACTTTAACCTTAACCCAGCTTCTACCCCCTAACCTCCCTCTCCCACAATATGTTTCTCTCTGTTTCTTTAGCTCTTTCGTTGGCATTGTCACGCCCACATCAAGATGAAGTGAAACAAGAAGATGGCATTTGATAAACATTATTGTACATGTCCGACAATTTTTCAACAATCGTTCAAGCGTGGCAGCATTTGATTGATACAATGGACCACCATTGCCCTACCAATTCCCCAAATTCCCTACCCCTCACTCACTCATCTTAGGCGAACGAAGAAGTCGGTTAGCGTTATAAATGACAAAGCATTTTGCTTTTGGCAGCTGCAAAAAGTGATTGATTTTTGTTTAAGAAGAAAACAACAAGTTTTGGAGAGTTGAGCAAAAGATATGCTGTATAAGGATTAGGGGAGAAAGAGAATGGGAATGGGAATTGGAATGGGAATTGAAATAAGGGAGATGAATGGCCACTAAAGCGAATGAGTGGCAAAACCAGCTGTGTTCAATTTTTAGCCACATTTAATTGCACTAACAACAAGTCACACAAGCGTAAATTTATTTCAATTTCAATTTTATTTATATATGTATATATTTATATATATATGCATACATATATACATTTGTATTTCAATTTGCACCTTTAGTTCCATTATAGCCAAAAATATACAATGAAAGCAAACCACTGGCAACATGCAACAAATTAGTGCTCAATTACCAAATGCAAACACAAATTGAAAAAAGAAAAACTTTCAATATATGTACATATATATATACATATATTCTCTTGGTTGTCTAGACTTTTGAATACCCTTACTGAAATTTTCTTTACTTTTAGCTAAAGATGAAATTTTGTTCTTTGGCTTATTACTTGAAAAATATTTCTTAGCCTAAAGTAAAGGAACTTAACGGATCTCTAAAGCAAACTGTTTTATAAACATTATAAAATTTATATTTTTTAAAAAATTTAATTTAAACATTTCCATTTTTTATCAAATTCCTAAGGATTTTGGTTTTTTATTATGAGAAATTAAAATTTTCTAAAAAAATTGAACAATTTGTAAAATGAACATAATTTATTTAAATAGTTTTAAAGACTTTATTTAAAATGCACAGTAACACATAAATACACCCACACGTATACATAAACAAACGTACACTCACACACACACACACACACACACATATACAAACAATGTCCAGTGTCCTTTATCATATTATGGCATATAGCTTTAGCTACTTTTAATGCCTCACACGTGCAATGGACATAAAAGTAGAATAACTGAGGCAAGAAAAACAAGAAATAGAGACAAGGAAAGTAAGGAGAATAAAGAAAAAGAGGAAGAGAGAGAGAGAGAGGCAGAGAAAGTATAAATATTATTCGCCACACGTTTGTGGTAAAACTGGCAACGCAATTTATTATTATACATTTCCATACAAATTTGACAGATTCCCAAGATACAAATAGGACCGGACAAATTTCCCTATATACATACATACAGATGCAGATACTTTATTTCATCTTCAATGTATTCGTCATCGTCATTTTCATGATTATGAACAAACCGAGATATTGATTAAGTTGCTGATGATGATGATGATGATGAGGAACCTTGTTTCTGTTCTCAGTTAGTGAGTTTCCTTCCGGACTCGTTGTTGATTGGTTTCTCTATAGCTAAAGCTATGCGTGACCTACCTTTGGGTATGGTCATCTGTTGGTTTGTGGCATTCATTGGTTTTGGCTTAGAATGAGTTGGGGGTGTACGGCAACCCAAACAAACTTTAACCATAGTGATAGAAAGAAGAGTACAACTTGCCAGTTATCACTTTGTTGCCAAAAACTGAATTGATTAAGCTGTCGACATTCAGTTTGAGGACTATTGGACTTACCAACAGTTGATGTTGCTCTCTCTCTCTCTCTCTCTATCTCTCTCTCTCTTTCTCTATCTCTTCTTTTACTACTGTTTCATTTTGGCTTCTGAATCAGCATAATTAATTTAAGAACAATAAGCAAAAACTTATTAATTCCAAACAATTTTCTAAGTTTTCAAACTTTTCAAGTGGAAAATTAAAAAAATTAAAAAGGAAAAATACAATTACAGTTTCGGTTTTATATATAATATAAAATAAATAAATTTTTAATATTTTTTTAAATAGATTTTAATTATCGATTATTTAGTTTATATATTACAAACCAGAATATTTAGTTTTATATAGATAAATTTAATCTTAAATCAAATCAAATCATATTTTATGTATAAGTTTTATATTTTATAATGTAATTTTCATAAAAATCGATTTAATTATATTCTTTGGCTAAAAGTTATTAATGATAATGCATAATATGTTGGTTTATGTATTTATATATATTATGATTGATTTATGATAATTCATTTTGCCCACATTTGCAACTAAATTAAGGCCCAAAATAAAGGCATAAATACATATTTATATATATATATATATATTTTCTATGGCTATATATATACATACATTTATCCATATATATTTTAATTAAATTTTAATGACATGCCATTTATGCGACATGACAGCCCTTTACTTTAGCCTACCCTTCCTACATTCCTTTTTCCATACGACATTTTGCCACTCACGCTTTAACACCTGGGCACACTTTGCCTAATTAGTTGCAAAACAGAAATGACAGAGATGAGCATAGTAATGCAATTTTAACAAATAGTTGCAGTTTCAATGTAAAAGCTTTTACCATTATAAACATAAGCAAAACATCATTATTAACATCATCATTTGGGGGGGCATCATTATCATCATTTAGCAAGTGATTTGTGCCTATTGCTGGCCCCCAAGGCAATTTAATTAAATTTTCTAACCCTTGAAAAACCTTATGCCGCATTCATAGCTATAGCTATTGTTGTTGTTGCTCTTGTGGCGCTATTAAACTTAATTGCTAACACACACACACACACACACACACACATATATATATAAACATAAAAATTAATGAGCGGGAAAATTTTTATTGCATAAAAAAGAATAAATAGAGAAAAAAAGGGCAAACACTAGAAATTTGGGCAGATGAATAGATAAAAATAACTTGAATCGCCATCACCTAACCTACCGACCTCAAATGTTAGTAGGTGACTCCTGCCCACAAAACACATTATCTACATTCATTCTCAGTTCTGTTTGCATAAAACATTTTCTTCATTTTTCGTCTCTCTCTCTGTGTGTGTCTGTGTGTGTTTTTTGGTTGTGTTCTGATTTGTGGCCACTAAAAGCTTCTCTGACATCAGCAACGAGGACGCTAGCCAGGACGCTTTGCAGTGAGAGTTTCAGTTCGAGGCCTGACGCAAAAAAAAGAAAGAAAGAAAAGCAAATGGATGAATGGATACACGTGCATGTATGTGTATAAATGTGGGCGTGATGTGAGAGCACAGTGGTTAAAAGTCATTAAAACACAGATAGTTAATAAACAAAACTAAGTTCTAATACTAGCAACTAAATTAGCCCTAAACAAATCAAATTTTTTTTGTTGAATTCAATAAGACAAGTTATAGATTTGACATGGAAGATCATCAGAATTAGTTGATGTTTGTGTCACTGTATGGCGCCATGGGTCTCGGCATAACAACTATAGTAGAATACTCATCTGTTGGGTATGGTTGGATACCAACTGCCCGCAGATTGATGCCTGGCTAATTGCAGTTTGGCCAACGAAGCGTCAACATTGCGCATACGCCATGTGGCTGCAGTTGCTTCTCGCTGATTTATTGCAAGCTCAAAATCAATCACAGTGCTTTGTCTCTATCTCTCTCTGTGTGTGAGTGTGTGGGTTGAAGAGGTTTGGCCTTAAAATAAATCCTTAAGTTATATTGATGCCAAAAAAAAAAGGAAACCACTTATAAATGACATCATAAGACTGACCATCTTCTAGTCCTGACACGAAAACTCAATTGCGTGTATATTTATATTTTAGTAGGCATGCAAACTAACCAACTAAATGACAGTGGCACGTGATGCCAAGTGTTGCCTGCATTGTTAGAGTATTTAGCAAAAATCATGCTACGCCCCCTGCCCCCCCCCATCTTATTATGCCACATAAAATCTAACAATTTGGGCTATCGAATATTTGCAAAGTTGTTTGCGGCACCTGTCGCAAATTGGCTAACTAAAGAAAACACCAACAAAATACACACACAAACACACACGCACAAAAAGAGAAAAAAAAAGGAAAACAAATCGAGTTGGAAATTTGCACAGTTGTCGCCTTTTCACCTCTCTCTCTCTCCGTCTCTTGTTTGTTGCACTCTGAAACTGAAAAAGAAAAAAGAAAATGGGAAAAAAGAAACACAAATTGGCTCTTTGCACTGGCACGTATTTAGAATGAAGCAAGAGAAGGAAGGAAATGAGGAGGAAGGCAGAGAGGGAGAGAGAGAAAGCACAGACTAGCTTCAATTATGCACACACGCCGGCAAGTGTATGCAATGCAGGATGAAAGGACATTTTCCACGAACATACACACACACACACACACACACACACACAAATCTGTTGCCAAATGGCATAGCAAATGAGAGAATTATGCCTACTCTGCTTGCTTAAGCAGCGGCAAAATTGTTCGCGTCTCCCCAAAGTATGCAATAAAACTGCAAAATGTATACAAAATGAAATAAAAACCTACAAGTACTCAATCTTACCTAGATACATATATAAAACAGTGTTTCCTACACATATACATACATACTTAGGTATATAACCAAGAAGCATAAAAGTGAATTTAATGTAAAGATAACATAAGAGCAATATATATGTGTATATATATATAGTCATCTGATTTTGATCTAAAGAAAAGTCGTAAAACAATGCATTAACATTATCTTTCTTTTTTTATACATTCAACCTGTTAAACAGATCAGAATTATATATTTTATCTTACATTTAAGGTCAATCAAAATGAGTTGGGTTTTTTTCAGGTTTAAAAACCAATTGAATTATTTTTAGAATTTAAAATTTGTTTAAAAAAAGGTAAAAAAAAATACTGCCAAGTCTAATTAAACAAACTGAACAATATATTTATTAATTTATTTAATTTTGTTGGCAATTCAATTTAATTAGAAATTTAACAAAGCCCAAAATCTGTGTAAATAGTTAAATAAATGTTTTGACATAAAGTCTTATTTATATAGACCTTTTTTTGAACGATCTGCCATATATATAAACATATATATATATATATATATATAATATAGACAATAGGTTATAAATAATTTGGAAAGCTCTTCTGTTAATGGACATTAATTTTATATTAACCTCAATTTATGTGTTAGACAATCGCAGACATTTGCCAGGCTATTCAATTTGATTTAGAGCTTTACGCTTGGCAAGGAGCTAAAGCATTTTCTCATTGCCATCTTGTCTTCTATTTTGCTTCTTTTTTTTTTTTTTTTTTTTTTGTTAGCCATTAATTTTAGTGACTAGGGAGGCGTCCAATTAAATAAGCGAAACCAAGCAGAACAAAAATTCAAAACCAAAACAAAGCCAACTTTGACGGTCGATCATAAAAAAAATAAGCAGCCTACATAATGAAGGCCAAAACATAAAAATCTAATAAATGAGCAAAAACAAAATGCGAAAAGTGGAGAGCTGTTTGATTATATGTATTAGAGACCAAGTTTAGCTTTACATGAATTTCCTTTTTTTTTTTTTAGTAGTAGCCATCAACGAGAAGGTCAATCTTCATGATTGATCGCAGTATTTTGGCTACTTAACTGATCTGATACGATAGCAAAACCGAAATCAAGGACAAATTTCTTGTACAAATTGAAATCGTAGACATAATGAGCTAGTTCAGTGGATAAATGGTTTAACTTTGCTCTCATTTTCGGGGGGTAATTAATCAAACTGTCAATTAAGGATTAAATCAAATTTGGCAACATTACGGAATAAAGCTGGATAGATGTATATATATCAACATAAATATTTACTAAGGATCTAAATGAGAGGAAAATGTTTAAACTGCAGGAATTCAATTGCAAGGACACGCTGGTAGTAACAGCTTGTCATGTCCTGCTGTTGCTGCTGTTGCTGCTGCTTAACGAAATATGCAAATTGCCTAAAAGTATGCCACAAACAAAACCCGTTCAGTTCTGGCCAGACCAGGCATACAAACAACAGCATTTTGCAATTAGTGCAACTGTCAACAGGACATGGGGCAGAGCCATGCAGGGCAGGGCAAACGATATCAAGACAGGACAGGACAAGGCAAGGCCATGCCCCATCAACGCCAGAATCATCTTCCAGCCATGTCTCTGCCTGTCTACTAGCCCTGGCCCTGGCCCTGGACCTGTCACCCAACTCATCATGTGGCCTAAGTGCCTTTTTGGATTTCTATCGGTGTCTGTTTCGTTGAATCTCTATCTTTCTCTCAATCTTTGTGTCTCTTTTCCTCTCGAACAAACCAAAAGCTGCTTACCATTCCGATCCTTTAGCATTGCAGTGAAACATACAAACTAGGAATAGCTCATATTAAAAGAAAACATTACTTATAACTAGTGGGCCCAACTAATTGCAGTCACACCGGTGTTTGTATACCCTTTCTAATATTCAAAATCATAAAAATGTTCTCATCGATTGCCAAATATTGTTAACAAGATTTATGACACATTATTTGAGTGACAATTGTCAATCCATAACAATATCATCTTCAATCAATAGTTGTAGTCAATGTATCTTACTCTCCTATGTGTTTGTGTGTGTGTGTTTATGTGAGTGTGTGTGCTTAACCTATTTTCATGCGAAATTTCTTTTTATCTTCTTTCAGGTAAGCATGGAACTAAGCGGGAAGAGGGTTAAGGGTAATGGTAAGGTGAAGTAAGGTAATGTGAATGGAAATAAGAAATGAAGAGCAAAGGCAACTGGTGAAAGTAAGAAAAACTCTAATTGAATTTCACCTCTTTTTGTATGCAAGTGTATGTATATATGTGTCTGTCACTGTGTGTGTTTGCCGTTTGGAAAAAAGTTTCAATGACATTTTAATTGAAATTTCACTTTGCCAACTAGAAAATGCTCTACAAATGCACAACAACAAAATGAACTTTAAATTAAAATAGAGAACAAAACTGGAACTAAAAAAAAATAAACTAGAATGTATATATACATATATATATATATATATAGATACTTGATACTTTTGATCAGTATTAATGAACTTTGTTATATATAAAAATTAAGCTACCTTTCTTCTATGTAAAGACAAGATCTGAATCTGAATCTTATCAAAAGAAATATTTAAAATTCAACAACTTAACTGATCTATTAGTTATCAGGATAACATCAGGATATAATAATAGTCATGTTAATTGAGAACATTCCATTAGTAACTACTTGTATAGCCAAAATTGTATTAAAATGGTTGAGAACTTTTATAGAGAACTGTGAAACTCAATTAAATTTAACTGTATGTTGAGCTGCATAATGGCAAAACCAACCACTAACACACACACATACATACATTTACAGTTACATTAAAAAAAGATAAGGCAACCTCATTCAAATGGCGCCGAGCAGCATTAAAATCCCTCACCAACTTGGCCAAAACCAATTATACAAGTATATATATATCTATATAAAAATGTGAACAACACATGCAAACCTTTTAGTATACATGTGTAACTAAAACAAAAAAAACACGAAATAAAAACTAAATAAACGATATTTTTTTAACCTAACCAAAGTCCTCCCCCCTCACACACACACACACACACTTTAGCACTTATTTACTAGATAAAAAGAAAATTCCAACAGACAGCAAATTAAATTCCTGTTAAACTCCCAATGAAACTATAACAAGAACTGACTATAATCATAATGAATAATATATTAAAGTCTTGTCTTTAAACGTCCAGACACAAATACATACAAACACGCACACGCATATTTATATATATATATACATATATATATATATATCTACAGATATGTATAAACCCACTCAGAAACAGCAAAAGAAAAAAAGAAAAAGTAAAGTCAACATTCCAACAAAGAAACCAAGGAGACACACGAATACAGAGAACAAATATATATATACATATATTTCAGCTACACATCTTAACACAAAAATTAAAGAATATGATATTTATATATATATTTTAATTTTGATAAATTGGTTAATTTTTAAAAATGATTCAAAAATATGAAATTGACCTTTAGAAACTCTCATCAAATATGGTTTTAAAATGGTTCCAAAAATATATATATATATATTTTTTTACAATTGCTTAAATCTTTATTAAATATATATTATATATATAATTAGGAAAACGATTTACAATTTGTCATTATTATTATTTAAATTTTTAAGTTTCTTAAAGTTAACTTTAAGTTTAAGTTTAACTTTAGCTGAAAATATCTAAAAACTAGAAGGATGGGCTAACTTCGGCCACGCCGAAGTTTGGATACCTTTGCAAACTGTCCTTATCAATTACATATAAATTACCAGAATTATAAGAAAGTATCTAAAACTAATAATGCCCGTGGCTCCAAGAAAATAAACTTACTAGTAAAAAAATTTTTTTTTTGTTCCGATTGTTCCTATAGGAGCTATATCATATAGTCGGCCGATTCTGTCAAAACTCAACAGACACATTTTTATATATACCAAACTTATATATACCAAATTTCAAGTGAATCGCTGTTAATATAACGAAGATTTTCATCTAAAACCAATTTTTTAGCCGATCGTTCCTATGGGAGCTATATGATATAGTGCCCCGATTCTGATAAAACTTGCCAGATATGATAGAAAGTATATAAAACTCATAAATACCAAATTTTGTGATAATCGCTTTTAAAACAACCAAGTTATTGCCCGAAATCCATATTCATGACTTATCGTTCCTATGGGAGCTATGTGATATAGTCAACCGATTTTGATGAAACTTGGTGGATTTGTTAGAAAGTATATAAAACTCACAAATACCGGCTTTCGTAATATTTCGTTGGAAAACAACAAAGTTATTGAGGTTAAAGCATATTCACGACCGATCGTTCCTATGGGAGCTATATGATATAGTCATCCGATCGGAATGATTCCGAGATATACAATGCCTGCAGCAAAAAAAAGCCTAGGTGCAAAATTTCAGCTCTGTAGCTTTAAGGGTCTCGGAGGAGATTGCGTTGATCCAGACAGACGGACAGACGGACAGACAGACAGACAGACAGACAGACAGACAGACAGACAGACAGACGGACAGACGGACATGGCTATATCAACTCAGCTCATCGTGCTGATCAAGAATATATATACTTTATATAGTCGGAGATGCTTCCTTCTATGCGTTGCAAACTTCTGACCAAAATTAATATACCTTTTTTGCAAAGGTATAAAAATAATAATATTTTCAATTAATTTAGCTAATAATATAAAAAATTGATTAAAAAGTTATTGTTATTTAAATTGTGTACCAACTTTTGTTGGCCAGTGTAATAGATGCTTATTATTCAAGTGTGTTTTTGCCAGCTGTGTCTCCAATGATGTTACAGGTGCCACATACGTATGCACACACAAATACACAGGCACATACACACACACAAATACTGATACCACACTGTAACTTACATAGATACACACAAGCACACAGAGGCCTACCCACAATTCGCACTCATCTCTAAGTACTTGCCAGCATTTGTGTTAAGTTAATAAGGCATTTTGGTTTTGGTGGAATGGGCAGACAGACATTTTGAGAGGGGATAGATGTTGGTTAGAATGGAATGAATGAAGGCTTTTGCCTCAAGCTCATCACGCATGTTTTGCATTTCTACCCAACTCCCCGTCTCCCTCTGCCTCTGTCTTCCTCTCCTTGACGTTGCCTAATCAACTGGCGCTTATTTATTTAACTTTGGTTTCACATTTGCCAAGCAAGCAGAAGAAATATGTTTAACTTCTGGTTAAATCAAAAAGAAATTCCAATTCATTGCAGATGGGTTTTCCTAACAAATTTATTTAAATTTCAAATTGAATTGAATATGCATGGATATATATTAATATATGTAAGCAAATTTTTGTCTCAATTATGTTGATTATGCAAATAGAAATGCAAAAATACTTTCATTTTCTCAAATTTTTAACATGCTCTGAAGAGCCAAAAAAAAAAAAGAAGTAAAAAAAATTACATCAAAAATTACTAAAAAGAAAAGAAAAGAAAAGTTTTGTGCATATTTTCCCTTTACTTTACACACACACATACACACAGACAGATGTTGTGCCTCGCCCACTTCTTAAATACAAAAATAAAGGCAAAAAATTCAAAAGCCAAAGGCATCTCTCTCTCTCTCTCTTTCCATCTCTCTTCCTCCCTCTCTCTTTTTGGTTCTGCTTTTTCTTAATATAAGAATTTACTCATGAAAATGAAAAACGCAGGTGGGAAAATTGTAGATAACCAAGATATAGACTATATATATATAAAAGTAACTGTGTGTGGGTGTGTGTGTGTGTGTTAATGAAAGAGAGTGTGTGTATGAGTGTCTGGAATGTGTATTAACTTCTTTTATTTACATAATATTTAAGTTAATGAAAAATTTTTTCAAAATATTATATGAAAAAGCAATTAATTACATTTATTATAAACATCAGCTAACAGATGGCGCCACTGTGCACATATGTATATATATATATATATGAATATTTAAGTTAACTTTATCATCTCATCCATATGATTTAGAAAGATTTTTAAATATTTATAGCCATGGCCTAACTAAACACTTTTAGTTTATTTATTTTTGTTTACTTTTTATTTTCTGTTTTTTTTTATTTATTTTTCCTTTATTCATGCTAATAATTTATTATCTCATATTTATACATGCAGACTGGTTAAATAAACACATTTTGTGGGTCATCAAATATGCATAAAAATTTTTCACTCTACTCATAGATGAAAAATCTTTTATCCTCCTGCCCTTCTCCACTCTCATTCCCCCCAATAGTTACATGTGTTAAAAGAAGAGAAAATAAAAAGCCTGAAAACCAAATGAAATTTTCTTTATGACATGTTCCATACCTTTTTATGTACTTATAATAAGTATAAGGTAAAAAATATATGATCTATTTTCTATATCATAGTTAAAGTCAGCAAAAACAATATATATATATATATATAATTATAATTATTAAACTGTTTTTCTTAAGAAAATTATATCTTTGGTACCTAAAACATAAATCTGTTTGATTTACATGAATCTTTGATTAGTTTCTCAAATCTTCATCAAGCAAATCAACATATATATATATATGCCTAGTCGTAAACCCTTTTAAAAGGGTATAACCAACAAGAGGGCATATTAAAAATGTTGCCAAAAACAATAAATGTTGTTGCTGTTGTTATTGCTTGTGCTGCTGCTGTTGGTTGTGTTGCGTGTGCTTGCATGCTGATTTCCGTTTCCTGTTTACGAGCATGCACATATCCTTATATACATATATATATATTTATATATATATACAGTTATTTGAACACTCAACACTCGCCACTTGCGTGTAAATATTCAAAGCCATTTTCCACATATGAAAACGCAATTTTTATGGCATACATTTTTAATAAACCCTCTTAGGCGAAAGCCCAAATGTTTTATTCCAACCCTCGCTCTCACTTTTCACTTTCATCGATAGACATAAATGTATATATATGTATGTACATATGTTATACATATACAAATATACATATATACTTATTTGTGTAGATATATATATATGTGTGTATTCTTGGTATATATGTATGTCATATTCGCTTGACTGAATCTGCTCTCAATTTTCCTTATTCTTTTTTTCCTATCTGCGGTCTTAGAGTAAAAGACACCTGGCCCTAAAAGTGAGATGTAATATAATAGGTGCTTGAAAATGAGGTTCAACTATTTTTGAATCTTATATGAGAATAGTTAAAATATATCGAATAAGATCCATTTCTTGTATATATAAGTTTCCGGGAGTCTATGAAAATTAAAAATCGAAAAAATTTTGTATAAATATAATATTTCAACTACAAATTAAAGACAATTTCCATAATTTTTTTGAATATATATATTAAAATTCTCGAACTTCATTAAGAAAATCAAATCAATATATTATAAAGAATCAACTTAATATAGTTTATTATAATCTACAATAGAAAATCTTTCTCAGATTAGTTTAATCTGCTTATAAAAAATAATTAAAGATGACTTAATTTTCCTTGGCAGTTTTTTGTTTTTAAAGTTTATTCATTTACTAAGCAACTAAAGAAATGGAACACCCTGTATGGCATACATATATATATATATATATATATATTGTATCTATAACTCTCATTCTTTACTATTGCCTACTGTGTTATGTCGATTCCAATTGTTGTGTATCAACTTAAAGCTGCTAACTTAACTTGTTTAACTTCTTCTTGTTGCTGTCAAAAATGTGGGCGTGTCGTTATGGCATTAATTTGGTAATACATATATATATATATATATATATATATAAAATTAATGTAAATAAGATGAAATGCAATTGACAGTCTCAATTGAAGATTTAAGTGCAAAGAAAATGTCTTAAAGTCGCCTGTTGGTTGGTATTTTTCATATCCATAGCGATTTCCCTAACTGACCGAGCTCTTGACATTGCGGTTAGCGGTCCTGCATTTGACATATGTTTGGGGGAGTCGAAGAACCGAATTGAAATTGAAAAGTATTCAAGTCAGCAAAAGCAGCGTTAGCAACTTTTACCCACCAGACACTCAAATCGTTGGAGCATGAAAAAGCCTTAAGCCATCGCAACTGACAGAATATTTTGTGGTTGGTATAAACCGCACTACACCACACCACACCATGCCCCCACTTTGCACACCACTCTTCATCTCTTAGCCGAAAACTAAAATCTAAACACATGGAATGGCAAATTATATAGTTACATATTTTTCTACAACTTGAATGAATAAACTGTTAAAGCTTTCGTTTTAGCTTAAACTCCACAATTGAACTTTGCTAAGCTTGCAAAGCTAAGGAACTTGCACAAAAGCTTAAGTTAGTTAAGAAAAGTAAGAAAATTTATTAAAAGATGATTTGAAAAGCTTAAGTCAATCAACATTTTTCTTGATTGTCATTTGGAAAACTATCTTTGTATGGAAAAGTTTTGTGAAAACTTTCAATTTAGTGATTTTGCTAGTAAAACTTGACTAAAGTCATCTATTTCTATTCTTAATCCTTTTTTATGTCCTTACTTTTAAAGTGCTTTAGGCATAGTGAAAATATACTTCAAAGCGATCATTTCTTTAACTTAATTTCGTTAGTTAAAATAGAAAAAATATAAACTTTCTCTCAAGAAACAATAAACTAAAATATTTTGTTCCTTATTTAAAAAGTTTTTATGAAGGAAAAAGCGGAAGCCGAAAAATGTAACCAAGTAAGAGTTTTCCCGAAGGCAATTAAGTATCTTATTTTTGGTGGAACAAAGATCTCAGCTATGACAATTTGCTATATCCTTTTAAATGACAGCATAAAAGCTTAGCTTGGACACAGGAATTGCTTGTCAAAAGAGCTTTTCACATTAATACAGGACAGCTGATTGGGCCCGCCTTCCTCCTTTTTGACGAAAGAATTGGCGCCGAATTCGGCAATGTATAGATGTGTTAGTGTTATGTTTATGTGTGTGTGTGTGTGTGTCTATGTGTGTAAGAATGTAAACAATAACAACAAAGAAACGGCAAAGGAAAAAGCGTCCCGGCCCATCAAACTCATGCACACTTACACATACTTTAATTCATGTACACACACACACACACACACACTGTGACAACGCAGACGCACAGTTTATGGTTTACCGTTATGTGTTCCTTCTCCATTCAGTTTCACTTTCAGTCGTCGTTAGACTTCCGCACGGAAGCGTTCGTTGCGTTGCGTTCAGTTCTCTCACGCTATCTCGATAGTCCTTTTTTTTGATATCCTTACCACCTTTCTATCAATTTATATTTTTATCACATATTTCGTTTAATTTTGTGTTCTTCTTTTTATCCCTCTCTGCTGTGTCGGTGTGGGTGTATGTGAGTGTTTGTTTGAGTGTGTGTGTGTTTGTTGTGGGTGTGTGTATGTGTTACTCTTTCTTTTGTTACTGTCATTGTTATTGTTGTTGTTATTGTTGTCGTTGTTCTTGTTGCTGGTTCATTGCGCATTTTGCCAAACAAACAGACGAAGCAAAGAAAATTCCCATTAAAAATGTGATCATAAAAATAATAAAAAAAAAAAAAACCAAAAGAAAAAGGAAGCAGAAAAAAAAGAACAAAACAAAACAAAAGAGTAAAGACGGAAACTAAAAACACACCAAGTGAAAAGTTAACCAAAAGAAACAAGTAAAAAACGAAAGTAATAAAGAAAAATATAAAAAAAAAAGGTTGGGCACAATTGAATGGAGCGAAAGTTGGCTTAAATTGAGGTTGTTGTCATTATTGTTGTTGTTGTTGTTGCTGCTGCTGAAACAGCTGTTGTTGTAAATAAATGGTGAGCAGACATGTGTGTTTGCCTTCGTGTATGCGTGTGCATATGTATATGTGGCATACATAAATCTATAAGGACATTTTTTTCCCCTTTTTTTTAATATCCGCTCTTGCAAACCATTAAAAAAGACAACAAAACTATAAATTATGTCAATTTCACTTGGACTCCTTGCCACACTATATTGAACAGCTGTTTGAAATGCAGTTGAAGTCCCCATTATCACCCCCAATTCTCTCCAACTCTACCTCTCTCTCTCTCTCTTCCTTTCTATCTATCCATCCACACAGCATACCGTTATAGTATCCTCCTTTCTACACCTTCTTGCCACCTCTATAGAGCAGCATGTGCAAGTAAGGCAAAAAAGAAAGGCAAGAAAAGAGAGGAGGAGAGGAGAAAAAGAGAAGACAGGAGAGAGGAAAAAATGTTTACCCAACCTAAAGCCCAGAGCCTGAGATGCTTTCTAGCCCTATGCCATTTTTTATTTTTCATCTCTTTTGGTTTTTCCTTTGTTTGCACAGAGCTTCAAGGAATCAACACACATATGTATGTGGATATAACTGTGTGTGTGTACATATCCTTAGATATATATACCTATATATGCACATATCTTGAGCATTTTATGTCATTGATACTTTATATTTTGTATAGAAACAAACTTGCCACATTTGCATCAATTTAAAATAGTTTTATAAATTTATTTTGTTTGACATTCGATTAGGGGAAATCTTAAGTTTTAAGCTAATCCAATTAGTTATATTATTAGCTTAATTTAAAAACAATTTACAGGCACCTAATAGCAAACGGTATGACGTATACGACAAGTTAAACCAGTTTACCAGTTTATTGTGTATACGACAAGTTAAACGAGTTTACCATTTAGTTGATTTTTACTATATTACGTATACGACAAGTTATACCAGTTTAGCACTTTGTTAATATGTTTTATCTTTATTAAATTGTCCTGATCAATGGCTTAACATTTCTTTATCAATTAAATGAAATGATTTCTTTCTTTATTAAATACACGCAGATTATCGACCCTTGACCCCAAATATTCTTTATTAAATCAATTAAATGAGAGATAAACTATTTAACCACAAGAATTGGGAATTCGAAAGAATTGACTATTAAGATAATAAAAGATAATTTGATTTAGTGCAAGTAGTTTAAAGAGTTCTTAATAAACTTTTCTGTCTTTTTACATTACTTCCATTGAAAATTTAAACGGTTTAAACTATCAGAAGGCTAGTTATTTTCATTTGTTAGTTTAACAAATTGAAAGAAAATTAATTAAATATATAAACAATTCTGTAGAAATATAAAAATTGATTGTTAACAAATATCTTTACTTAGATTGTTGAGATCTACTCCTTACTTCCTAGATTAAAATGAAAATGCTTAACCATTTCTTACTAAACAATCCCAAAAATGATTTAAAACTTGAGATTAAAGAAATTGCTTAATAGCTTAAATAATCTTTATCATTTTGTTTATCATTGATTACCTTTTAGACAAGGAGCCATATCATTCAATTGTCCACTTTATTTGATGAAGGTAAAGTAAAAGAATAGAAACCCTTTTAGTTAATTGCAAACTAGGAAAACCATTTGAATACTAATAATTCCTTTATCCTTATATATTTTTATATAAGGAATATAAATGCCAAAAAGTGTTATATTGATTATATATATATATACACGTATATGCTAAAAACAATTTAGGCTAAGAAACTCTGTAGGGTTTTATGCAAAAAAAAAAAGTCAAATTCCCACAAGAGTAGCAACAGCAATTGAGAAACTTTAGACGGGGGAATATGGTAAGAAAAGAATGGAGGAAAAATGAAAAAGGATTGATTTTCATTGATTTGACGAAAGCAAAACCTATGCAAACAATAGAATGCCTTTTTTTCGGTTGTGTCCCTCTACTCTTTTCACTTCGTCTCTGTTATGTTGTCTCTCTTCTCTTTAACACACTCTCTTTAACCACATCAATCATACGCACCGTTGTGCCAAGCAAACATTTGAGTAAAAGCAGCCACAGTCCCAAGCACTTGACCGCCTTTTCCTTTCTTTTCTTTTCCTTTTTTTGCCAACTTGCTCAACAATATGCAAATTGCAAATGTGGCTCAAGATTTTCTTGTAGTATTCATTTTCAAGTTTCAACGGTTTTTCTCTTTTTACTTTTCGTTTTCTTTTTTTTTTTGGAGTTTTAACTTTGCAAAGTTTTAGCCAACAGCTGCCAACTGCCAACTCTGTTTGGTTATGAGTTTCTTTTCACAAAAATTTTATCTTATAAATAACACATACACATACAATTTATAGACGTGAGCATGTAGGTGTGTGTACACACACACACACACACACATGTGAACTCGGTTTAGGATAAGCTAATTCAATTTTGATGCGCTTAATTTTTAACTAAGTCGTTTATCTGGCACCAAACGCGGCCAAACAAATTGAATCGTTATACGTTGGTCATATTATGCGGACACATTTCAGGTTAATTTAGGCGCAAGACTAACATTGACTTTGACCTCAGTGCCGCCTCCCCCTCAGTTATCCCTTATTTTGCCCCGTCATGTCGCACGATTATGCAAATTATATTCTTTCCTTCGGCTCCCTTTTGGAGCCAAAATTTATTGCACAAGAAAAAAAAAAAACCTTAAAAAAAAGTAAACCATGGGTCTAAAGGAACTTTGCTTGATGATTGCATAAACAGCTCATTAAAGGACTAAAAATTACCAGAGAGTAAGAGAGAGAGAGGGAGAAAGAAAGCTGAGAGAATTATCTTTTAGGGACCGCACATCTAATTTAGATAATGTCCGCGACAACATGGCGTATGTTGCCATATAAAATGTGCTAATATATACATATATATATATATATAAGGGGAGAGAAAAAGTTACCTGCACTCAGAGAAATCAATTTGTACTTTAATTCTATAGTTTATTTCCCTTATTTTTTTTTTTTTTCTTATTTTTGCACAAATCTTAACAACAAATTAGATTAAATTAAGAGCAAATGTGCCATCAGTCAAGGCATTTTCATTATTCATTGCCATCTATTAGACGCAGATATATGAAACATTATTTTTGTTGTTCTCTTGTTGCTGTTGTTGTTTTTTTGGGTTTCTTTAAGTGTATGCTAATGCCATAGTGCGTGTAAATGGGCCTCATCGTGTGATTAATGAGTCGTTTGACTTGGCATCAGCATCAGCAGCTGAAAAGACAGCAACAGTCTGCCATTTCCCAAGACCCATTTAAGCCACTTTCACTTTAACGTTAAGCCAGACAAACTAATATAAACCATAATCAACATCATTGCCAGCAACATCATTATCAGTATTAACATTAACATTGCCATTATTGTGATTAGAAGTGCTAACGAACAACAAAAGAATACAAAAAAAAATAAAATAAAAAAAACAACAAAAAAAAAACAGCCATGGTGGAAATACAAAAGCCACATTCGGCATTGAAGCGTCCATCGCTAAAGCGTGAAACAGTCGTCGTCAATAACAGTGCGCCCATCAAAAAAGTGACTCTTGTGCCCAAGGATGAGGTGAGCTTAATTCAAATGGAAATGGGAATAGGAATGGGCAAGGAATTGGGAGAATAGAAGCATAGAAATTTTTGCTTTGAAATTCTATATACTCTGCTTAAGAATAAAATATTTTAATAAAACAATTCTCTTTATTAAATAAACTAAATTTAATTTAATATATTACTTAAATATTTTCCCAAAAATTTCTGACTAAAGTTTATAAACTCTTTTTTTTTTTTTTTTTTTGCAAGTGTATACAAATTCTTCTCCTACGACATCATATCATAAAACATGTAATTTTCTCAGCTTGTCGTAAAACCAAATAAAAAGGAAAAAAGAAAAAAAAAACACGCAATATAAACTATTGAAGAAACACATAAACTTTAATACACATGTACATATACACACATATACATACATATACTCTTTATACGATATAAAAACAAAGACTTTAGCTACATGTATTATGCATATTGATATCTTACCTTAATATAGAGAAAATTTAATAGTCAAGTGACTGAGTATTCCAGTTAGTTCAACAAAAATTGATTTTTTGTTCATTTAAAATTTATATAGATAAATTTAAAAACATAAAATCATATAAATTTAAAAATATATTTACTTTAATTTATGTCAATGAAAAGCTTTTGAAATTCCCTCAACAAATTGATTATCTTTAAGCAAAGTGACAAATGAAAGAAATGCAACTTTAATACTAATTGATTATTAAACATTTTATGCAAAATAAATATATAAATTACCCAATTTTTCCTTTGAATGAGAGCATAGACTATAAATAAGTATTTAAGTAATTGATCATTGTCAATTGGCGAATCTATCTGTCTGTTTCTTTGCTACTTTTAAGCATTAGTTCTTAAGTTAAATAAATGAAACTTGGTAGAAAAGTTTTTTAGGTCTGCACAAGTTGCAGGTTTAAGACATAGCTGGGTTGGATTACTATAAGGTATGGTTACTATCGGAACAATCGGTTTAACATTAGCATCATTATTCCCCCTCTCCGTTTCAATATTAAATTGTATTTTCACATTATTTTTTATATTTAAATCAGTTTGTATCGATATTACTAGAACAAATCAATCAAATCTTTAGTACAATCAATTTGTTTGAAGCAAAAAGTACATGGAGTTCAGCATGACAAGGACTCCTTGAGACTGGCTAGATTTTATATTATTCTTTTAAATGTTTACTTTTGCTTTTCATTTCATTTGCCATGTCCTTTAATTGGTTATTTGAGTCGATTAAAATTTTCGCCTAACACCTTTACAGAATCTTAAGTAATTGGAAATCATTATTTTGATACTCATAGAAAAACATAGAGTATCATATAAACAGTCATCACTGTATACGGTATTTCTATGGTGCCAGAAAATTAATTCAGCTATTGCCTACAATCAACATTATTTATCCAAATTAGCAATGCAATCCACAACATTTAGTCACACAGATTTAACAGTGTATTTACACAGAATGGAGAATTATTCATCTGAGAGTGCGTTAAATTGGAACGTGATAGCATTGAAAAACAAAAACATTTGTTCATGTCAAAAATTGGGTCAAGTACTTAAAATTCAATTCTCGTATGTGTCAATTGATTTTGAATTGTCTATGTCACAATTATTTAATTTGATGTCTTTTCACAGAATTACGTTTATATATATATATATAAATTGTGATATTTGTTTGTGTGTATGTTTGATATATAAATTTGTATGTATAATGTAAACTAATCCCTAAACATTTGCAATTCCAAAACATTTGCCTTTGCTTAAATGGCAATTTGGTTTTATATTTTTTTTTTGCCAAAAAAAGATTTATATAGAATAGAGTTTTGTTCCGTCTCATCTACATATTAGAAACAATTTCTTCTTGTACCGTATATTTTTGGCCAATGTTAATTAAGTATGCAAATGTTTTTTGTTGCCTGTTGTCCTTTGAAATGCCTTGTTGGTTAGCTAGAACGAAAAGCCTTAAGAAAAAGGATTAGGTGACATCCCTTTTTCTAGGCTTGTTTAATTGCTTTTCTACGCGGCAGAGAAATAATAATAACAACAACAACAGCAGCAGCAGTACCAACAACAATGTCATGGAATAAGGCGACAAGACTTTGAGCATAAAATTTCGATTTCCTTGTCCTTTTTCGGCTCGGTTGTGTTTCATGAATAAAACAAAGGATCACAGTGGGAGTAGGAGAATAGAGGTGCTATGTAGCAGAAGATGAAGGCGTTTGAACAGATTTCACAGTTTATAAATTTTTGAAATTATAAACTGAATGTCGGCGGCGGCGGCGGCGTCAACGGCGGCATAGCAACTTTTCGATTGGCATTTCATTACAGACAAACGGACAAAAGGCCAGGATACATAAGGCATAGGGGCTACGATGAGGGTCATAAATAAAAACTCGAAACTCGATTTGCCATATCGATTTGCCATATCGCCCAATATACCTTCAGGCAATGCTCCTATCACAAACAGCCTCTGTCCGTCGCCGCCTCAAAAAAGAGAAGAAAAGAAAAGAAAAGAAAAAAAGAAAAACCTCGAGTGGGTAAAAGGGAAAAACCAAAAGTTTTTGCGCTGCAAATCTTTTGCAATAAATAAATCCCCACCTACCTACCAGCAAGCACCTCATTCTTGCGAGTTCACCTGTCTTTTATTACCTTTGGCATGGGAAGGATAAAAGGAAGGAAGTCCAGGCATGCAGGAAGGAAGAAAGGAAGGAAGACTGAATGGCAGGAAGAATGAAATGAAGTATAAATAAATAAAATACAAATAAAATTTATAGGAAAAAGTAACAAAAATAATTGAGCAGTCTTTGCCAAAAAAAAAAAAAATATAAAAAATAAAATATATTTTTATACATTTTACGGTTGCCATAATTCTTCGCCTTTATTTCATTTTATTTTATTTTCCCAATTTTTTTTTTCTTGCCTTTAGAAATTAAATTTAATTTAGGGACGGCAGTAGGAAATTGAAACGAAAGGATAAGCTCAAAACTCATTTTCAACTTGCTGACAAAGTTTTTAAAATTAAAATAAAAAAAAAAAAGAACCCAAAAATGAGAGAGGAAAAGTTAAGACGAGGTCAATTCCCGCCCTGTTGCCTTCTTTGCACTGATTTCCTTTTAATTATCATAATTATGCAATGGAAAATGGCAATTTTGTAGGCTAATGACAAGTGGGCGGGAACACAGAACCCAGAAACACACCCACAACCAGACTCAGACCCAACCCCCGCCGCCCCCCAAACAACTTGGAACCGTTGGAACATTGAGAAATGCCCGTCAGAAATATGGCAAAAGTTAAAAGTTGCCAGCCATTTTCATCAATTGATTAAACGTTTACGAAATGAAACGAAAAGTTCAATATTGACTTAAAAACGAACTTTCTACAGGTCGCAAAAGGACGTAATACATATAAAGTAATATATTAATTAAAGTCAGTTGAAAATTTATTGAAAAGACGACAGCAGTATTTTAGTATACCAAAGTCTATATAATGAAATAAATTACTTTATTAATGAATGTATTATAACATAAAAAATATGGTTATTAGTTTCTCTTAGGACAAGTTTATGTTAATATCACCATCATATCATATCATAATCAAAAACTCTAGTTTTTAAGGTAAATAAACAAAATCTTATAAATTCTCTTTTAATTAAATGAACTAGTTCCATTTAAAGAACAGAGAACTATGCCAATATAACAGATCTCTCTGGGCACTTGCTGTTAAGTAAAAGCTAATTGCTAGCCCTAATAAATAGGCTATACTTTTTTTTTTTTAGATAGTTCATTTTAAAAGCACTTAAATAACAATTTCAAGAATTATTTCACCTTTTTACTCGAAATACCTGTAAAGTTGGGTTTTTTTTGTTGTTGTTGCTAATTTGCTGAGCTGTTTGGTCCGCAAGGTTGGCTGGCAATTTGTGGCCAGAGATAAGCCGATTGGCGAAGACAAACTGTGGCAAACTGGATCAATAAATAAAAGTAGACAATAAATTTAGCATGCAAAGCAAAAAAAGGAGATACGTATAAAATGGCCAAAAGACTCTGCGGGCCACAAGGAATGCAAACTTGAACTATTTCTCTTTTCTTTTTTCTTTTTTTTTTTTTTGGTATTTCTCTCGTTATATTTTACCCTTTTCATTAATAATTGTGACACATACAAACATACAGATAGATAGACAGATAGACAGAAAGACACATGCACAATAGAGATGGCTAGATGGGCAGCCAGTGGGTGTGGTCACTTTATAAATGAGCCACAGCAAAAGTCCATCATAATGACATAAGTTTTCTCTATGTCTCTCTGTGTATATGTGTGTGTGTGTGTGCAAAAAGTTTTGTTTGCCACTTTTACTCATTCAACTTGACCTCGTACACGGTCTCAGCCTGCTCATCAATGTTGCAAATGATTTTTTCCATTCCCATTGGGAGCCATTTTCTACTGACCCTTGTCCTACGTAGTACCAAGTGCCTACTGTCATCCATCCATGACCAACACATCTGTATGTATAGAAATTATGCCGAATTTGTATAAAAGTGGGCATGTTCCATATTAATGCAAATTCTAGTTAAAAAAAAAAAACAAAATAACCAACATTTAGTTAGACACTGACAGCCGACAAGAATGGAACGACACTTACTAAAGGTTAGTTTGGTTGGTTGGTTAGTTACTTAGCTAGTTAGTATAGCAGAAGTAATTAAAATTAAATAATTGTGAGAACTTTCCAAGAATTTTTTCTTAATTTTTTCTACTTGTGATCTTTGAAACATTTATTTCAAATATTATTGTTTTAAAGAAATTGTGTTGAAATGTTTAAAAAATCAACAGTTTTTCTATATAAACAAATCTGAAAATTCTTTAAGCTGTGCCTTAATTTAAATGTAAACTTTATGATTCATTTATACTATAATGTTTGTATTTAACTTTTAATTAATTATCTAGTTTTATCAAAACAAATTTCATACAAATTGAAACAAATAAGTTTCATGTTGTTTCAGCTTGGTGAGAGGAAAATATTTCAGCTCGGTTACAACTTCGACAAATTAAGGGGGAATCAAAAAAAAAAAAGGAAAGAGGAAAAGTTATGTTCTAATTACACGTCATGGCCAATTGGCATATACAGGACATATTCCCCATTGACTTGACCCGCCTCTCACTTCTAACCACAATATACATTTATACTCTAGCAAAATAGAGTATATTCCATTTAACAGAAAAAAACAAAACAGTTTGAAAATATTTCAACTAAAAAACGAAAGAAAAGATAATGGAATAAAAATATATAAATAGGAAATATTAATATTATTAACTTTTAAAGATCCTTCTTTAACTTAACTACAGATATATCTACAAATTCAATTGATTTTATCATAAAAATAGGGTATAACAGCTTCGACATGGGTTAAACTAAGTTCCTTCGTCGGATTGTAGTTTTTATGTGTTACCGAGAACTTTGCTGTCCAAAAATAAAACCAAATTAATTGCCAAAAGTGGGTGGGCTTGCTGTGTTTGACTAAAATTATGAATTGCAGTCCATAGAGAACAGTAGATACGAACAAAGACAAAGATAGAGAAGGCGACAGAAAAAAAACAAAAAAAACGAATACAAATAGCATAGACGATATGAAAGGGAAAGGCTAAAGCTAAAGGACCTTCGCAACGATGAACACACTAACAAAAGGCATGGCATCAAAATTTATATTCTCTCGTTTAGTGGACAACAATTGTGAATTGTTTGGCATTGTTATTGCCCGCTCATTGTTCTTTGTCCTGCCGTTGATGTGCCTTCATTAGCTATTAATGTGATACTAAGCCATAGAGAAGGTGTGACAATTGCTGCCCCAAAACGAACCCACAACAAAAATGTAACCGAAACATAATAAAAACGAAAAGAGAACGAAAGAAACAACAACAAAGCTCTTAAGTGTATAAGAGTAAAAAAGATGGAGCGATAAACAGAACATACCAAATACATAAAACAATATATATGTATTTGTGTGTGTAGCTTCATACAATCATGGTCATCATATTCAGTTCTAGGCACAAATTCAATGGGACAAAACTTTTTTGAAAGAGAGAAGTTTCTCAATATTTAATAACAACAAACAATGTTGAGGATATTCCAAAGACCCTGAAATTGATTTTAATACTCTATCCTTTTCAAATGGGCATATATATATATCTATCTTAATTTGATCAGACTTTTCTAATGTGACATTTTTATTTATTAGTTTTTCAGGTTATTATTGTTATTACCAAAGTTTTTATACCCTGATAAGACTCTGATTTGAGAGCTTCGTATATAGCTAAATTTTTGGGGAGAGGTAAGGGTATTAAATATGCGGCTATATCTTTCTTAATTCTGACCTTTTTGCGTGTTATTATATTTTTTGGCCTAGCGGCCAAAATTTGTTTGGCCAAAATTTGTTTGGCCAAAATGAGCACGGTAAGCAGGCGTAAATTATGGCACAAATGGATTCCAGTTTCCAATTGAAGTTGCAGTTGAAAAATGAGTTGAAATTACAATTGCTACAACATATGAACAGAACATAGTTGTTCTTGTTGTTGTTGTTGGCCCTAGGCCAAGTGCACTTCAGGCGGTATACGTTTACAGCTCATTAAGTAAACGTTTCAGGCAGCACAGGGGAAAAGGATGTAATGGTAATATCCTTTATTCTCCTCTCATTGATTTTGATGTATTTCATATTTGCATCTTTCACTGTGTTGGAGATGTGGTTTTATGTTCTTGTTTTTAATGTGGTTTTTGCTCTACATTACACTATTCTACCAAATCAAGAAGAACAACAACAACTTTTACGAAACATTTACAGAAAATATTACTCATACGACATGTGTAGCATTTTGTTTATAAAAAGTTGCTTACTCATTGAGTTTTCAATTTTTACACATTTCCAAAAATATATATAATTTTGAAATCTTAATTAATATATAATAACTTTAGTCAAGGTTACACACATAAGTATATAATACTTATACCCAAATACCCCAAACTAATCTTGCCTTGTTCTTAACATCTTATTTACTATATGGCCAAGAGCAAGAGAGAAGAAATAAAGAAATATTTTCTTTTTATTTTGGCAAATAATTACCGCAAATTGTTTTGTAGTGAGTCCAAACTGAACAAAAGGATCAGTTAAATGCAAACTGTGTGGACTGGACTTTGTAGGACTGTTTGCAATTGTTATTGTAGTTGTTGTTGTTGTTGTTGTTGTTTCGGCAGCCCAGAGGCAAACATTTTGCTTTATGGTACAACATAAACAATTTCCCAACCACACACACACACACACACACTTACACACACACTGGAACTACTGTACACACAAAGTTGCACTCAGAAATGTAGCCATTTCTCGTTTTTGTTTTAAGTCTTTAATTTTCATCTCACCGCCTCTGCCCCAAACGCTGAGTACTTAATTGGATTTTACTTTTCCGATTCAGGAACTGTATGTGTGTGAGTGTGTGTGTGTGTGTGTGTGTGTGTGTGTGGGTCTGGCTAAGAGCTTTCTTGGCTCTCTTCTCTCTGGTAAATCTCAATGAATAGAGCTATGTGGCAAGCATGTGACTGGGCAACTACGATAACTTTTAATGGACATTTCACAAATATATATAGATATATATGGATATATATACATATATATGGTCCACACAGTATTCAACTAATTGTAAATAAGTTAAAGAAACCAAGTTCAAATTGTTTCTCATTTATTACAGAACTAAACCAATTTATAGGGAATTGAAATAGAACTCTATTCTCCTATAACAAACAAGAAATTAAAATTATTTCCATTTGTATTCCGAAAGGATATTTCTATTAAGGATTATCAATTTACTAAAATCTTTGCTTATTCAATGCGCATTGATTACAATTTCAAAATGTAAAGCCAATATATAGAGCAAATATTTAAAGGATCTCTAGATTAACTGTTTTGCTTCAACAAGTAATGAGTTAATAACTTTGATGTCCTTTGGTTTTTACTACCAACATGCACTTAAAACAAAGAATGTTAATAAAAAAAAGTAATGGCAATCAAAAACTTTATGAATCGTATGTGTGTGTCTCAGATAAAGGTTTATTCCTCTTTTTTTTACCTATCTATTATTAAAAAATCTATAAAATGAAAATGAATTTCAATTAGTAATTCGCCTGCTACATGAATTCATTCATTTAAATGCAAATCAATTTGGAAATTAATTGAAATTCACAAATATAGAACCAAAAATATCAGAGGCAAGGCAAGTCAAGTTGAATTGTGGCACATCAACATGCAAAATGCATTAAAATAGTTTTGAATTGAATTCGAAAATAAAGGAATTCACTGTTGAGAGGCAAACGTATGACCTTTTTTCTTTCTTCGGTTTTTTTTTTTTTTTTGGCCTTAATTCATTTTCCATTCACTTGTCAATTAAGGTTGCATCCAAGGATAACACTACCCTCCTTCAACTGTTTTGGCTAGTGAATCGATTGCCTTGCCATCTTTTTCGGCGCCAATTTTTCCTTTACACTTTTACCCGAGATTGGCAATTTGTTTGCTGTCTATGCATTTGACTCGTCAAAAAGAAAACAAGAACAGAAATACAACAAAATGAATACCAAAAAAAAAACAAGGAGAAAAAAAATCGAATGAAAAATATTTGTATATATAGCTGCAAGTCGATCAATGCCATTAACAGACCATCAAAAAAAAATATAAATATAAAAATAAAACAAACATTAGGAAAGAAAACCAAACATACGATTCTCTGACATCAAGAGTAATGTACCTTAACTACTGTCAAAAAAAGGATATTCCTATGAGTTAAGAGAGTAGGACATGTGAATGCAGTTCTTGATTTGTTTGAATATTTATCAATGTTGAAAGATAAATGAACATAAATCAAATTTATTTATAGACAGAATTAGTTTTATCCTTCCATTTGTTAATGTACTTTAAAAACTATAAATGGATGACGCTAATTGACAGCTTAAATGATTATGAAAAATAAAATTATATATATATATATATATACTAAAAATATATATAGAGTAATAATCAAGTTAAAATAGAGGTTAAACCAAATACGTAAATATTATCTATTCAAAGTGTGGAACAAAAAAAGGGATGAGAAAAAGTATTCCAACTTTCTAGATTTATAAATATAAATGTTTTCTTTTACTTCTTTAATTATTTATGATGAAATTGAAAACTTAATTATTATATATTCAATTGAATAAATGTTAAATAATACCTTATTCAATTGATCTTTCAGACTTTCAACTATTATCTTAATAGATTAACTATATGAATAGTCCATTTACATATATCTTCCTATATACATTTTTATTTCATTTAAAGACTTTAAAGTTTATTGCCTTTTAAGTTAAAAAAAAAAACTTTTTAAAATTTGCAAATATTTAATTAATGTTTTTGTATTTTTTTTTTTTCATTTTAGGAACTTGTGGCCATTTCACCAGAAAGACGAAATTGGCGTGGCATATTTATAGCTCTATTGGTAATTGCCGCTGTCTTTAGCCTGATAATATTTTCCATATTTTTGCTATCGCCGGAAGATGAGGGTTTGCGTATTCGGGGACGCCGAATGTTACCCAGCGATATATTGGGCAAGAGTCTGCAATGGAGGCCATTTAATGGCACCTGGAGCAATGGTTTGTTAAACTTTACACTCCCTCCAACCCCCTGCCTTATTTATAACCATAATTTAATTTTGTATTATAGACAACGAGCTCGTCTATCGTGATCCAACTGGCGGCCTATCCATACTCAATATGGCAGATTATACAACCCGCATTCTTATGACCAATTCCACATTTGTAAGTTATCGAGAGACAATGAAATTAATTATAATTTATTAAATAAATATTTTATTATAGCGACAATTGAATGCGGAGTCATTTCTAGTGGCACCAGATCAAAAGTATGTCTTACTTCAATCAGACAGTAATGCCGAAGGATCTAGGTAAATTTATAGATAAATTAATAGGATCAGTAATATATCCTTTAACATCCTTTAGACACCATGTATATGAGGTACAAACAGCAAATACATTTCCACTGGGACCAACAGAGAATATTGCCGAAGCTCCACGTCTACAACATGTGGTTTGGGCACCAATTAATCCACCGCCCATACCATCAACTTCATCCCCATCCCCATTGTCCACAATGGCTCCATTGCCCAGTGGCAGTATTATTCTTAATAGTCTGGCTGGTGCAGCAGCCGGCAAACCCATTGCATCCAGCGGTCCCACGACAAGTGCAACGAATGGAGCAGGATCAACATCTGCCGCCTACTCGCTAAATCAGGCAATTGCTTTTGTCCATTACAACGATATCTATTATAAGCCCAAGGTGCAGGGTGAACTTGTCTGTCGCATCACACATACTGGAATTGGGGGAATCTTTTATAATGGCATACCGGATTGGACGTACGAGAATGTGCCCGAACTGAAGGATAGTCGAATGATTAGTATGGCTTTTTCTCCAGATGGTCTATTTCTGGCATTCCTTAGCTACAACGACAGCGATGTCAACGAGTACAAGTAAGTGTTTCAATTAGGGATCACATCTAAATCAAGAAGAAGATCCCTATTCATAACCAATCCATGTAGGATAAGTTTCTTAATAATTAACTTTCCAATGTCCGGCAGATATACATGGATGGGCGATGACATCAAGTATCCAGCTGTTTTAACGCAACGCTATCCCAAAGCTGGTGCCCGTAATCCAAATGTGACCGTTAATGTGGTCAATCTATCGGTTATCAAATATATCTTTCCCATTCAAATAAAATTACCCGCTGAACTGGCCAATGGTAGCTATGTGGGTGGTCTTACCTGGGCCTCGCCCATTGATCTTTCGGTCACAGTGACAAATCGTGATCAGACCAAAGCAACAACAGTTATTTGCCGTGCACCTCACTTTAATTGCCAAGTGGTGCACACGGAAGTTACCATTAATGATGGTTGGGTCCTGCCAGCCGAGAGACCTATATTTTCCGCCCGCATTGCTGCCCAGATGCGTGTACTTGGACAACGGCAACTTCAGATGCAAATGCAATGGCAATTACAAATGCAAGAATCTGGTAGCCAAAGTAACGAGAGTCTGGCCAATGTGACAAATGGTCAGACAACCTATGAAATATCCCAGGGTGGCTACCTCTTGAAGCGCCTCCCTGTGCGAGATGGCGAACATGGACATTATCGTCATGTGGTGTTCATTTCATCACTTGATCGTCGACCAGTGCCCCTTACTATGGGACGATTTGAGGTTACCGAAATAATCGGTTGGGATGAGGGTAATGAAATTGTTTATTTTATGGCTGCTCCTGAGAAACGGCCGGGGGAACGGCATCTCTACAAGATCAGCCTTAAACTAAACGTTACCGAATCGAATCGCACATACATTACCTCGACTCAACCCACCTGTCTAACATGCGATAATACGGAGGCTACCTACCGTCTACATAGAGCCCGTAATGCAGCTTCATCGCCATCTTCATCATCATCGTCATTGGGGATTACTGATGATCACTGGGATGATATAGTGGCTCATCTCGAACCAGATGATTGTATTTACGATATACCCAAGAATTGCCTCTACAATCGTGTACAATTCAGTCGAGATTTTAGCTACTATGTCCAGGAATGTCTTGGTCCAGAAGCACCCAGTGTCTATCTGGTTGAGACATCAAGTAACGAAAAGGTCTTTGTTCTCAATGCCGGCGATGTTTTGCGTCATCGTCTGGCCCAATTGGCTGTACCCCAAATGCGTACATTTAGTGTTGAGATACGTCACGGATTTCATGCTCAGGTGCGACTCTTTATGCCACCGGGAATGCGTGAGGAGGAAGAGGTGGCATTCCCTCTAGTCTTACACGTGTAAGTAGTAAATATTTATAAGAATACAGAACAACATTAAATATGAACAAATACAAAATTCTAGCGATGCATCACCTGGCTCCCAATTGGTCACAGAGCGTTTTCATGTCGATTGGAATTGGTATTTGGCCAGTCAGCGTAGTTTCATTGTGGCACAAATCGATGGACGTGGTAGTGGCTATCAGGGAGAATTGTTACGGACTCAGGTTCATGGCAAATTGGGTACTGTCGAGGTGGAAGATCAACTTGGTGTACTCACGTAAGTCACTATTATATATCATTTCAGATGTCCCCGTATCTGTATTTTATATATATATATATTTGCAGTTATTTACGCGATAATCTTAAATTTATTGATCCATTACGTATTTGTGCTTTCGGCTGGGGCTATGGTGGCTATGCATCTGCCATGATGCTAATCGATGACTCTCAACAAGTGCTCCAATGCGCTGTGGCCATCAATCCAATTGTTAGCTTTGGCTATCACTGTAAGTACAATACATTTTCTTTTTGAATTCCAAAACAGGAGTCATCAAAATAGCTTACAACTTGGTAAAAAAAATTATCAGTTTCTAAAAATATTATATCGTAATATCCATTCAAAAATACAGATTCATTTTTCACCGAACGCTACATACCTTTGAAGGGCGACTATCTGAGAGCTTTACAGGAGGCAGATCTAACAATGAAAGCTGGTAACATAAAGGGACGTAATTTAATGCTAATGCATGGCACTGCCGACACATTAGTTCATCAGGAGCATACATTGATGTTGGTGAGGGCATTAGTGGATCAACAAGTGAAATTTCGTCATCAGGTCTATCCTGATGAGGATCATACAATTGGCAGATCGTTAAGTCATGTGTATAAGACAATGGAATGGTATTTCGATGAATGCTTCGGCCCCGTCGATGACAACGAGTGGGATCCGACGGGTTTATTTGTGTTTAAACAATAATTAAGACCCCCCTACGATCCTTACGACGAGGATCCGTTGGCCAATCAGCTCAACGATATTGATATTAATCCAGATCCAGATCCGAGTAGCAATTTAACAACTACAACGACAACAACAACACTGGGCTCGGCACTGGATGAATTGGATCACAGCCTACAAGTGCTGGACCTAATGACCTCAACGGCAACGACACTTAGTAAGAAGTTCTCTGGCAAATTATGCAATTACAGTAGCAAACGCAAATTGCAACAATCGGAGACGGCGCTAGCCAAGAAAATGAAAATACTGCAACACTAATAAGCGATTTACCATGAACATGAGCGAGTGCAATTGTGAACGAGCGAGTGGCGAATGTGAACGAGCGAGAGTAAGAGTGTGTGAATGAGGGCAAAATCGCATGGCAGTATTTCAAATACTTTCTTGATATTCGTTAGCAACGTATTTACGCTCCGATTTCATTTATTAATAAAAAAAAATAATAAATTCAATAATATTATTTGAAAAATTCATAATGAAGAAAGAGAGAGCTATAAGCCAGACAGGTGATTCATTTATGCGACTGATTAATTAACATATTGTATTTAACATAATTAACAAACCAAAAACTTGAGAATTGAGCAAATTGTCGTTGCCGTACTTATGCGTCGTTGGGGATTCCGTAGGGGAATAACAACAAAAAACAAAACAAAAACAAAAATAATAATATATAATTATAAAATAAATTTGAACTTTTTTTGTATGTATGTATGTATATGTTTAATTAGTTTATTCATCATATGCAGCATGTATGTATGTATGTGTGTGTGTGTGAAAGTTATGTAGATGAGTCATATATACATACATAAAATTAGTATGTATGTATTTATATATATATATTTATATATATATATATATATATGTCTGCATTGTATGTGTATTAAATGATATATATTGACTGAATGTTTGTTTTTTTTTTTCTGTATATATTAATTAATTTATGAAAAGAAACACAAATCGATAAATATTCTATAATTTTTGTCCAATTTGAATGAACGGAAATAATAATTATTTTAATAAATCGAAAGCAAACGAATATATCATTTAATAAGTAAACATTCTGAGAGTTAAATGCTTCAATTCCATTCCAAAATCGTTTGTGATAGTCGACATTAAGGCGACTATAAATTCAAAAAAATAAAAAATAATATAAAAAAAAAAGGATACCCTGTAACTTAGCCAGTGGGCACAATTCGCATTTGTTGATAAATGCAGGGTATTTCGCACTATTATGTTATATTTACAATTATATGTAGGAAATTGATAAATTATTGTTGTTGTTTTTTTTTAAGGAACGAAACGACAAAATACAAAAAAGGGGAAAACCACATTTTTTTTAGATTTTTTACCATTAACATTAATAAAAAAAAAAAAAAACATTTAAAAATAACTAAACAAAAACAAGGAGAAAGGTTAAAAATGAAAAAAAAAAAAAACGTGGGCCAGAATAACTTTGGCTATGCCAAAGAATTTTATAACTTTGCAAATTAAATTTCCTTAATAAATATTGAATATCGAATATTATAATGATTTGACCAGGAATTAGCAACAATAACAAATTTTCCATTCAATATCTGATAAATCGTTTAGAATATATTGTTCTAAGGATTTCTTTAAAGTCCGCGATTGATTGTTATTATAGGTAACAGTTGCCAATTTTAAACCAATAAAAATTCATACAATTTCATTTGTACATATATTGAAAAAGATTTGACAAAGTTATAGAAATCGGTACATTGCCATGAATGTTTTTGTGGGAACAAATTCTCATACATTATAACATATAGTACATACATAACTAGATGTTAAATGTTGCGTCAATAAGCGTCCCTAATGTGGCGAACGTTTTTAATTATAGATAACTATTCCATCGGCTGGTTTAAAACACTAAAGAGTAAAACTAGAGAATATAGAAAATGTCAAACGATAAATGAAACTATACAATACTTCCAAGCCAACTAAACAACTAAAAAAAAAAAAACAAAACAAACACTAACAAACCCAAAGAAAAAAATAGTCAAGCTTTAAATGTTGTACACAAGGAAAGGAAATACAAATTTAAAATAAAAGTTACTTAAACCAAAATTATATAGAAAACGAAATAACATCTGTATATGTAATTGTTGAATAACAAATAGCGCAAAAATGAATGATAAACCAAAAAAGAATTGGACTCTAAATAAATGTTAAATGTAACCACAATAAGGGAAGCAAAATGCATATTTATAAATGTTTAAAACAAAAATCTGTATACATACATTGACACATATAATATCATAATAAAGATGATGAGATAAACTACAAAAAGAAGAAAGAAAAAAAAAAAAAAAAACAAAAAACATGAATAATAATTGTGCAACCGTAAATATAAAAAACCAAATGTGTATTTTATGTATTTCAACTACAAGTAAAACTTAAACTAAAACACAAAATTTAAACTCAAATGTGGAACAAAACATGTAAACGCAAAGCTAACAGTAAAAACACAAAACAAACAAAACCAAAAAAACAAGAAAAAAAAACAATTAACAAAACTCATTTTCATAAAGTACAAAAATGATTAGGCAAAATGTACAATTTTTTATTTTTTAAAACATAAAAAAAGACCAACGACCTAAAAACAAACGCATAACCATTTAATTTTTTGTTAATTTTTTGCTTTTCACACTAACATTTCCCACCCCAACGAAGATATTTGGTTTCAAGAACGATAACAAAATCTCACGAAAATTTTCGAACAATTGAAACCAATAATTAACGAAAACAAAAAAAATAAATCTATAAAATAGTTTAAAACTTGCAGCGGGAAAACTATGTACTTCAAAACAAAAACACAATTATAAAACAAAGTAACAACAAAACCAAAGAAACGAAAATTTAAACAATAAAAGTAAAGAGATTTTTTGTGTGTATGCAAAAAAGATACAGATTTTTCTTTCAAGTTCGTAACTTAAAAGCATCTTTAAAAAAAGGGGGCACTTTACATATGCTACAGAATAGGGGGCACACGATTGTATCGATTTGTACAGATGCTTTTCGATTATTGTTACTAGTGTGCCCAGTTAGTTGCTACTGAACTTGCCAGAACCCGAGCAAACTGCCCGAATTAGCTCCTGGCAACGCTACCGTCGCGTGTTCGTAGATAAAGTTAAAAAATTTAATTTCGCGTTTGTGTCTCAGCGTGAAATCCTTGGATTAATTAATGAGAATTTTGGTTAAAGTGATGATGCAGAGTGTATTAATTACATTTGCCAACCGCAAGTAAAGCGAGGTAATACAACACGAATGGAACAAAAGAAACAGAACAAACGAAACGAAACCCAATGTCGTCGTCGTCTTGTGAAGTGTTGGGAGGGGGACGGCAAACGACCGAAAACTGAAAGCTAAAATGCATCCCATAAATCAACATTTATATTCTGATCAAAATACAAGGACAATAATTTAAAATAACAGAAACAGTATAAAATTTGCAAAAAACTCGAAATCAAAAAATGCATATCCAATATATAATTATCGATAGACAACAAGCGTTGAAAGTTATCTACACAACCACGCATCACCTGCACTTGAATATCAATTTAAGTGTCGGGCTCTGTGTCTGACAGTGCGTTTTACAACACTTGGCTTGAATACCATTTAGAGTGTCGCCCTCTGTGCTTGATAGTGTGCGTTTTACAACAATTTTGCAAAATTTTCATTTTTGTGTGTAATGTGTGTCTCCATTTTGTTTTTCGAGAATAAAACTCGTCAAGGTAAAAATGGAAAAAATTCGTGTGTGAAAACTATGAACGGAACGCGAGAAACATAAGTGTAGTGATGGGGAGTAGGCACAAACGGGGGCCTTTTGTTGTATGTGTACTGGTAAAGTTGTAGGGGCCTTTTTTTTGTTGGTATGTTGGGCGGGGGTGGTGGCAATGCACGTGAGTGTAAGTCTCGCTCTCTTTCTCTACATATGCATGTAGATGTATGTATATACATATATATGTCTGTGTGTGTGTGTTTGTGTGTGCGTGAAAATTAAAAAGTTTATTTAATTGATTTTTTCTGTTGCATAAATTAAATGTTTACATAGACTCAGTGCTGCAAAATATTGACATATTTATCGATATTAATCGATACAAGCTACATTTTGTTATAAATAAATAAAGAAAATGTGTTACAGCTGCTAAAATTTGCCGGGAGAAACTGCATTTGCTCTTTCCCCTTTCGTACTTGCCATTTCACTTCAACAGCACTTTTACATTTACCAACACTAGAGTGTCGTTAAAAAAGCCAGAAAGTGTTAATTTGTCAAAAAAAAAAATTAACTAACTAAGAACTAATTTATATGTATGCACATCGACACATATATATACGTATATGCGTGTATAAAAGTTAATGAATGTGTGTTTGTGTGCGTGTTTGTATTAAATGTGCAAGTCAAGTTTTTTGTATAAACCGAAACTATTTTAATTGGTTTTTCACTTTGAATCAACATTTGCGTTAATTGTTTAATACCATTTTCAGTAATTAGCGGTGTTTTGTTTTTTGCATAATCAATTGCCGCTTTTTGAGTACATGTGCGCCACACATTTGCTCACCCCCCTCATAACCCGTCATTTGACACCCACGCCACAGCCACCTGTACGCCCTTGCACATACACACATACAGATACAGATTCATATATGACATGCATATATACACATACTCCCATATAATCAGTTCACATTGACTTGCTCTCCCCTCCAAGTTTTGCTCTTTCACTTCTCTCTCTCTCTCTCTTTACCTCTTGTCGAGTCTCGTGAGCCGTAGCATTTTTTTTTATTTCGTGTTAATTTTATTGTTGTTGTTGTTGCTTTATTCGCTCTAAAAAACAATTTTCGCCTGGCGCCTTTAAACGCTTCAGCTGCATTTAGGCAGTGACTTCCCACGAAGGTGAACGGGGAGGTGAAAAGGAAAGGAAGAAGCAGTCGGAAACGATGATAGTGTTCGTGGCTGTGAAGAAGGGAAGGGCAAAAGGAGGCACCTGCAATTTCTATTTGTAGAAAACGAGCGCATAAATTTGCAATACTTTGCCATTTAACGTTTTTCCATTTAAACCACATGCGATTGCAAATTTCTGATATGTGAAAATGGGTAAAATGATTAAAAAGAAATATATATTAATTAACATGTAATTGTATAGATAAGATATGAAAAGCACTTCAATTCCGAGTTCTTTATGTTTCGTAAGCGAATCAACTTTTAAATACCCTGTATATCATAATATCTCACACTATTTTAATTACAATAAGCTCAACCTTTTGCCGCCATTTAGACTAAATTAATAAACCAATATTTTTTTTGTAAAGAAAAAATAGGGTCACAAAAAGTTTGGTTCCAGCTAATTCGAACTACTTACAGGAAATATATTCTATTTTTTTATAGGGTATAAAATGCAACAGTCCATTTATTAAGTCTTTATTCTTTTTTATATATTGTAGTTTTAAAGTTAAATCTATTTGTTGTAAGCTGTGTGTAAATGTCGGAGTGTTAGTATATAGCTCCAATTGGAGTTTTCGCCAAGGATACACAATAGATACTGCGGCAATGAGCCAACGTTAGCTCAGGTCTATGGATATTCATTTTAAATTTATTAATGTTCTTTAATTTAAATTCTTAGTATCGAAAATTTCTAAATTTCTGTTAGACAATATATGTTTTTGATTATAGTTATTTAAATGATTATAATGTTTTGCTTGTTCTATTCCAATTGCAGGAGATGTCTAAGCATTAGCCATTGACACTTGGTAAATGCCACCGCAGAAATCGTAGGTGGTTCCCGAGCCTCACTATCCTTACTAAGAGAGAGAGAGTAATAAATTCTTTCTACTTTCTTGTCAGCAAAGAGCACATAAAAATACAATACAAATTATATTAATATTACACACTTGAACAAGGAAACACGGGAATTAAAGCTAAAGACGGATCAACAACAAACAACAAGAACACTAACGATAAATTGTCCGTTCCGTCCGTTCGTTTGTTCGTTCGTTCAAATCGCTCGCTCGTTCGACTCGTTTATTTGTTTGTTCGACAGCTCAACTCAGGCTCCGTTGTTTGGTTATAACGTAGTTGGTTTTTTTTAGTTTTCTGTTCTGTTTCGTTCCGTTATCTTCCCATCCCAGCCAACACGAGAGTTGTTTCAATTGCATTGAATGGATCCATCTGTTGGCTGGTTTCAGAAGGAACAGGAGGGACCATCGTTGTGTACATGGTTAAAGATTTGGGAAACAAATGCCCAGGATATGGGTGCACTACTTGATCAGCAGATACAACAGCAGCAACAACAACAGCAACAACAACATCAAATAACAACGATAAACGGTAGCAACAACAATAACAACATTAATTCACGACCAGCAGCAAACGATCTTAAAGTCTTGAATAACAAAACTCATCGCGTCAATAACAATTTGAGAGCCGCCGATTCGTTATCGATAGAACTTTTACAACATTTTAACAACGGATCGAGAACAACAAACAGCAACATTGATTCCACGAACAACCGTGACAATAACTCACCAGCTAGCAACAGTAGCTCCAGCAGCTCAAGTAGCTCTAGTTCGAGTAGTGCAAGTAGTACTAGTAGCATAGGTAGTGGAAACGTAGGAACAGGAGGAGGAGGAGGTGGTGGTGGAGGAGGAGGAACCTCTTCTACATTGGGAACGTCAACAACTACAACAACAGCTAGTACGACTACAACAACAAGCAGCAGCACGAGCAGCAGCAACACCAGCATTACAAGCAACACTACCAACACCACCAATTTATCATCCTCCACAGATAGCAGCACCGGCAGTAGCAATCCACTCAATTCAAATCGCACAAGCAACCTCTATTACAATCCATCGCGCAGGAAACGTATACCCGAACATAAGGCCATCGCATATTACAATATGAACAATCATCATATGGAAATGATAGCCAAATATAAGGGTACACCATGGCGTAAACCGGACTATCATTATGGCGAGGGTGCGATCGGTTTGCATGAAGAAATCGAGCATTTCTATCAATATGTGTTGCCCACACCATGGGAGCATGCCATACGGAATGAGGTTGTGAAACGAATCGAGGGCGTTGTCCATTCGATTTGGCCCCAGGCAGTTGTCGAAATATTTGGCTCATTTCGTACGGGACTCTTTTTGCCCACCTCCGATATTGATCTCGTTGTGTTAGGTGAGAAAACAGTATAAATTTCAATTTCATAGCTTACAAATGAATCTAATTTGAACATTAATGATAATCATAACCCAACTTTCCAATTTTAAAACATATTAAAAATATATATTAGAAATTGAATTCCGATTAGGTCGGTTTATAATTTAAGTGGATAAATTTATATTAACTTATTTCGTTTTTATCATTTTAGGCCTTTGGGAGAAGCTTCCCCTGCGTACATTGGAATTTGAGCTTGTTAGCCGTGGCATTGCCGAAGCTTGCACCGTACGTGTTCTGGATAAAGCATCAGTGCCGATTATTAAGTTAACAGATCGCGAAACCCAGGTTAAAGTCGACATATCTTTCAATATGCAATCGGGCGTTCAGTCAGCTGAACTGATTAAGAAATTTAAACGCGATTATCCAGTACTGGGTAAACTGGTGCTGGTCCTTAAGCAATTTTTATTGCTACGCGATCTCAACGAGGTGTTCACCGGCGGCATCTCATCATATTCGCTAATACTCATGTGCATCAGCTTTCTGCAACTGCATCCGCGTGGCATTTACCACGACAAGGCGAATCTGGGTGTACTTCTGCTAGAGTTCTTTGAGCTATATGGAAGGCGTTTCAATTATATGAAAATTGGCATCTCCATTAAGAACGGCGGTCGTTATATGCCCAAGGATGAATTGCAGCGTGATATGGTTGATGGTCATCGGCCATCATTGCTCTGCATTGAGGATCCACTAACGCCCGGCAATGATATCGGACGGAGTAGTTACGGGGCGTTGCAGGTGAAACAGGCCTTTCAATGTGCCTATCGCGTGCTCACCCAAGCAGTCAGTCCGCTCAATCTCTGGGGATCAGATGCTCGAGTAGAATCGATTCTTGGTAAGTACATTAACCTCAATTGTAATGGGAAAAAGAAAAATCATAAATAAATATGTGTTAAAAAAAATGATTTATTTATATTATGATACACTTGCATGTATATGGATTTGGTTCGCTTTCTCATTTATCAATATCGTCACAGGTCGCATTATTCACATCACAGACGATGTCATCGACTATCGCGAATGGATACGCGAAAATTTTGAGCATCTTGTGATCATGGATCGCATCTCACCGCTGCCCGCCTATACTAATGGTGCTCCCAAGTATGTGATTATGCCGTCAGGAGCTGTTGTCCAACAGATTTATCATCCCGCGGCGGTGATGCCCACCCATGCCTTAGCTCAAACATATTCCACAACGACGGCAGCTGGCGTAGCGGTTGTCACAGCCGGCGGCGCTTCCCAGCCACAGACGCCAACAGCGCAACAGCATTTGGTTAACAATTTGAATGCTTTGCGCCATAGGCGAGGCAGCACGTCGTCTGGTGATGATTCCGAGGATAGCAAAGACTGTGACGTTGTGGAAACAACGACAACAACAACGACGACGACGATGCCTGGACAGTCGGGCCAACCAGAGATCATTGATATTACTGCCTCACCACCCAATGGTCTGGCGGCAGTCGTTCTAGTGCCCAACAACAATACCAGCAGCAGCAGCGGGAGCGGCAGCGGGAACAGCTCATCAATGAGCTCGTCGGTAATGCACACACCCACACGACTTGATACATGATGAATGGTTGCCGGCCTCCTCATGCAGCAGCAGCTAGAACAGCAGCAGCATCAGGTTGCCGGCTGCGCCGCCATGCTGGCCGCAATTGCTAATCCAAATCCGAATCCAACCCCAAATCGAAATCCTTATCATAAACCGATTCCTCCTCAACAACTAACCACGAGGCGATCAATGCGCCAACAAATGATGATGATGATGATGGGAGGAGCAACTGCGGCCAGCATGGAGCCAATATTGGTGGCCACAAGCCAACATACATGTATATCTTCTTCACCACAACAACAGCCAGACAACAGCAGCAATGTGACCAATCAGCTGGAGAGGGAACCTCAACGGGAGCCATACCAACCAAGCGAGGCCATAACAACCACCATAAATAGCAACACCATCACCAGCACAATTGCCACATCCACCACAAGCAGTAGCAGTAGCAACACTACCACAACCAACTCCAACAGCGGTGGCGGGGGAAGAAGTAGCACCTACAGTCAACGCAGCAATAATCACAGTGCCAGCACCTACTATCGCCAGCAATTCTATGTGCCGCCGCCTATGCAACAGCAGCTAAACAAATCCAATTCCTATCATCATCATAGTCACCATAGTCATCAAAATCATCAACAGCAGCAACAACAGCAGCATCATCATCACCACCAGCAGCAGCAGCAGCAACAGCGTCCTCAGCACTTGCGCATCAGCAACAACAACAACCAGCAGAGACAACATCATCAAGGCTATCTAAAGCAATCGGTAGGTTCATCCGCATCCACTTCCTCATCCTCCCCAGCACTTAATAATAGCAACACCAGCAGTGGTAGCAGTAGCAGCAGCAGTTGCACTGGCACTGGCAATTCTGGCAATGGTACTTCAACCACAACGACGACGACGACAACAGCGGCATCTACAGGCATTAATAGCAACAATCATCATAGTCATAGCCATAGCCATAATAGTCATAGTAGTCATAACCATAGTAGTCACAGCCGTTTGCCGCCCTTGCGTGGAACCTTAGTGAGTTCATCGTCTGCTATATCAATTATTTCCATATCTTCTGAATCGTCAGTGGGCAGCAGCAGCTCATCTAGTTCATCATCATTATCATTGTCCAATCAACAGATCGGTGATGAGCGTTAAAGATAATAATAATATTAACAATATTAATAATAATTATAATAATAGAACCAGAGACAGAGACACAAGAATACATGAAGTAGAATAGTCAAGAAAGAGATAAAGTGAAAAAGAAAGAAGCAATAAAAAGCAAAGGGAGTAGAAAAGTTCTCAAGAGGGTAAAAATTTACTAACTAACAATATTTATGTTCAATCAAATTTCTTTGATACAAAAAAAACCATAAAAGTCTAAATGGTTAAAAACAAATCAAAGTCAGGAAGGATCCATCTCTCCATCTATATATATATAAATATATAAATTACATTATAGCCTCTAATCCCTAATATCTTTAACCTAATTACAGCTTTAATTTATCAAAATTGCCAATTACCATTACATTTATATAATTGTCAAATTCAATTACTTTAGTAATTGTGTTGATCAAAAAAATCGGTTCCATATTATCTTATCTATCTATAATTGATATGGCAACGACATATCAAATGTCAATATACTTTAATTTTCCTATTTCAATTAAAAGTATAGAATTTCATCGTACCTTGAATATTTTCATATAATTTGTTGCCTGTAATCAAATTAAAAATTCGATATTCAAATTTGCTACTACGTTACTTAAGTAGATATGTACTTAAGTAATTATATTCGTGTGTCGCAAGTCTAAATTTCATTATTTAAGTATGTAATTCTTTTTCTAAGATCCGATATCAACATTCTTTAGTATTTGTGCTCGGTGTAATTGCATTACTTAGGTATGTACTTACAATTACTTAAGTATGTAGTACAATTACTAAAGTAATTCCACAAAATAAAAACGTAATGGTAACTTAAATTGAACTTGAATGAGTGATCCTCACAACTAATCCTATAGAAGCTCCCAACTTCAGCTTAATTGTCCATGTACATAAAACTGTACAATTTTTTATCCCAGCCTCCTTCCCTAGTCCTCCCTCCGAATTTTGGAGATTTTTTTTTGCTGTTATTGCTGTCTTGCTTGCGCGCGCAAGAAAAAGAAACAAAAAAAAAAAAACAAACCCAAATCTATTTGCCTAACTATTGCGCTAATTGTGTGTTTCATTTTGTTTTTAAAAAATAAATTTGAAAATGCAAAAAAAAAAAAGAAAAACAATTTGCCGTAAGCAAGTCGGATTGCCGACTTTAAAATACCCTGTACCACGTAGAAGAGAAACTGATTAACTTTCCCTTTTTAATTGCCAAAGTAACAAACGAACCATTTTACTTACTCTCTGAGTAAAACCTAAACGCCAACTTCTAATTTGTATCCGATTTTAACAAAATTTGATAGAATAGTAAAGATTTAAGGTATCAAATTATACTAAAATATATTATATATATATATATATATATAGTATCGAAGCATACAGTCGCAAATGTGTCCCTTTGATTTTGCATGCACTTTGGCGCCCCGTGGAATACAGGGTATAAAACACAAGAAGAAATATAAATGTTAACGTAACCTCTAAACAAAATATATATAAATATATACATATATCACATAAAATAGTACTACACAAAAAGTTAGTTTATAACAAGAAAACAAAAAAAGGACTTCATGAAGTATGAAACTAGGAAAATACAAAATTAAAAAAAAAATGAAGATAAAAGTGTAGGAAAACTAAATTTTTTTACATGCTAATATATATATATAGATATTATATATATACATATAAAATAATTTTAATTTTAAGTGCACACTGCGCCCAGGCTCTCACGTGAATATTATTAAGTGATTTTTGTGCGCAGTTGTAAAAAAAAAAAAAAAAAAACAACAAAATCATTAAAGTGAAATCAAAAAGAACAAAAAAAAAAAGCTTAAAAAAAAGCATAATTTGTAAAATTTCTCTTCTTCTTGAATTGTATGTAATTCCTCTAAACCTAAAACCGTTGTAAGCTATTTATATATATATATATATATATGTACATATATACATATATTATTTTATTATGCCTGAAAAATATTGTTTTTTTTATCATTACTATTATTATTACATAAATATTTAAGCTATTAACTGTACGAACATATTGCAAATAGTAAGCAACAAAATCTAATACCAATTTGCAATATGTTTTAAAACAAACAAAAAACTTAAAAAACAAAAAAAAAACTTAAGTAAAAAAACACAAACCTACAAAAAAAACTCAAAAACTAAACTAATTGTATTTATTATTAATTGCAATACGCAAGAATTCCTGCCATTTTCGTTTGTTCTTTTTTTATTGTTATATTTTATTCGTTTAAATACGGCTAGTATTTGTATACCAATATCCCAAACTTAATTCGGATCTGCTAAGCTCTGTATCGTTTTTTGTTTTGTCGTTATCACCATCGTTATCCTGTCCCCAAACCTGCCCTTAGCCACTCTCCATTAATATTTTTTTTTCAACTTAAATGTACTGCCATTTTGAAAGGTTTTTTAAAAACGACAACAAACATTTAGACTTTGTATGTGTATAACATTTAGGCTGTTCTTCTTTCCATGTGTAAGAAAAAACTAAACAAACAAAAACAAAAGAAAACTGAAATTATTCTAACTAACATAAACGTTACAACAAATTTGTTTATTTCTGTGTGATCGTTTATCGATATCGATGTCGTGTTGTTCAGTGTTGGCTAGTTAAAAAACAAGCTTGCAGCTGAGCGTAAGAAAGAAAGCAACAAAAAGAAAGCCAGACAGATATAGTTAGATAGAGGGAGAAAGAGAGAGCTTTGAAGCCCACCTTACACGCATACATGCATAACTGCACTAACACACACACACACACAGCAGGCGATGTTAATGTTAAACTAAAAATGAAATGAAACATAATTAAATTATTAAATTTATATACATATGTATGCACTCGTCTGTTAAATATTTATATATATATAGTTATAAATAATTAACTAATTGACAAAATATATTTATATTCATATGTGGTTAGGTTTAGATTCTAAGTCCTAAGACTCGAAATATTATATATACATAATACATATATACCTATATATATATATATATATATATATATAGTATACATATGTACTATGAGAGAATGAATATGAATGTTGGATTGAAGTTGGCGATCGTAGAAACTTTTTGCATATGTATAACCCAAACTTAAAATTGGTATTTCCTTTACTTACAATTTTTCTTTATTATATAATTAATGTTTTTTTTTTCTCAACCTTGTTGTTAGTGTATATGATTTTTTTTTTTTTAGTTGTAGGTTTGCGATATTAGCCGATATAATTAAAAAAAAATATATATATTATATATAATGTATACATATTCAATATAATTCATAGATGTTTAAGAGAAAAATCGTAACAACTTAGTATGGAAAAAAAACTAAGACAAAGTGAAAGCAAATGAAAATGGAAAAATAAAACAAACCAAAAAAAAAAAAAAAAGAGGAGAAACCTAAAATATCGGTGTTATTATCTACCATTTGATGTAGGTGAATTTAAATGTCTTTGGCTCGGTTGCCTCACAGACATATAGCATCTGGATCTTACAATTGGCATCATTAATAAGCTCTCGTGCCCCAAACATATGGACGCAATTCTCATTACCACCATAATTATCAGGCATCTGTTTGGGCCCAATCCAAGGGGCATAGGTCATCGGTTTGCCGCTAGACATCCAATAAAAGGCACCCTCAGTGCCCAGATCATTGCCCGATATCCAAAAGTAATCATTATTCTTAAATCCCTTAGCCTTCATATACTTAATCAATGCCATCATTTCGGGCTTATCCTCAATGGAAGCCAAATGGGCGTTCATCATACGACAGGCACCGGCTGCCTGGAACCAATTAACCTTATTGATCGGTTCAATATAGTAATAATTATCTCCAATACGAATAAAAGGCGTAGTATCGATCTCCGATGGTATACCTGTGAAAGTGATTTTGTTTAATTAAATTTTCACTTTATATATTAATTATAGTTTACGGACCATTGTAGACCTCCGTGCGGTAATTGGTAAAAATATTCACATCTGGCAAATAAGCCAAGGATAATTTCCAAATGCCGCTGACCACAAGAAGCAACAACGTCCATTTCCAACCACATTGGCATTGTGTGCTGGTCATTCTATAGCCTTTTCCTCTAATCCTTTAACTGTTCTTGCTACCTCGATCAGATTCGAGATCTCGACGCTAACTGGTAACAGTCTACTAAGCCACTTGGCTTTTAAGCTTTCCACATTGACCACACATAATATCACCTGTTTTAGAAAACACATGTTTATTCTAGGAATGCATCGGAACACATCGGGAACGCATATGTATATATTTCAATAGAATTTTGAAACGGATACTTCGATTTGATTTTTTCTTTTTCTCTGATTAGATATTTAATACTCTTATGATATTTCTGTTTTCTATATTAAAACTTTTGCTGAATTGATTCTATTTAAAGGGGAGGTGGTTCTTAAACGTTTACCAATTTTGAAAACAAATGAAATAAATGTTTATTAAAAGATATTCTTTAAATTTTTATAAATTTATTTAAAAAAAAGATCTTAATAAACCATTTATATACAGGCTTATTAAAAGATAAATAAATATGGGGGAACAATTTTTTAGAATCCCTACAGCTGTTAGAAAGTATTCTCAATAGAATAGAATCAGTGATTCGTTTCAGATTGGCACATAATGTTTTCATATTGTAGGTATTTGTTAAAACAAAAAAACGCAAAATTTATTATAAATATATTTTTTTATTTTTATAAATATAACTTAAGCAACATAATTTAAATTTAAACATCAACTCGAACATCAAATGATGCCAACGTATCATCCTTAATTGCAGTCGTCGCTGGCCACACAATATCCTCGATCCAATCAACATAGCTGGAAACACGTGAATAAATCGATGGGGGACCACTGGCACAACCCTGACCCAATGATGTAATGCCTACCACATACGTTAGTGGGCCATCTTGCATGAGCAACGGTCCACCAGAATCACCCTGACATGTATCCCGCTTTCGAGTAGAATCTCCGGCACATAGCTGACTGCCTATAACACCATTTGCCAAAACATCGGCTGGATAATGTGGTTGACACTGCTCATTTCGCACAAATTGAAGATCCACCTTTAGCAGCTGTGCCGAAGCGAGACCAGCAAAACGTGTCTGGCCATAGCCAATGGCTGTAAGATCTGTGGTTATTAAATCCGGTTTTGCCCAAAGGCAGGCAGGTCGCAAGTTATGCGGTTTATCTGCTAAATTCAAGTCCAGCTCTAATAGAGCAATATCATTGTATCCCGAATTGGCATTATATTCGGGATGTACGATAACACGCTTAATCTTAAAGTCTTCTCCCAGACTTATGGTGAGATTGTCTCCACCTAAACGCACTTGAGCCGGCAATTCCCTAGGTTAAAGAAATAAAGATTTATTAATTGATAAATATTTTAATAAACAAAGATATTTAACTACTGACCCGCCGTAATCAATGCAATGTGCCGCTGTTAAAACATAATTCTTTGCAATTAAAGCTCCACCACAACGATAATAGATGCTCTCATCAAAATTGGAACGCCAGCCAAGGGCAGTCATGAAGGGAAACTCACGGAATAGGGTCGGTTTGCCGCCAACCACAGAGACCACAAATGTGATATCCTTCTCATCAATAGGCTTAACATTATTATAATCATAGCAGGCTGTAATATATATGGTATATTCAATATGAAAGTTTCTGTTCGTCATACAAATTTCCATGAAATAGATTGTAACATATGAAATCCCCTCAAGGGTAACCCCATCATTTATATGTATACATAAACGAACTTGGGAGGCAATAATTGTTTGCTATTTAATCCGGGGACTTGGGGCTTTTTATACTGATTTTATTATTATTTGTATACTAAATTAAATGTTACTCACCCGTCAGACTTCGCCGCAATACAATGGGCAACGTCAAGGTAGGTAATGTTGGACGTTCTGTCGTTGTTGTTGTAGTTGTCGTTGTTGTTGTTGTTGTGGTAGCATTTCCGTCTTGGTCACAGCATACATAATGATCGAATTTTATAAAGTAGCAAGTCCTTGGTGCCTCTTGTGTCTGTTGCCAACGTATAATGGCCGGCTCACACTCCTCCATAATCTTACAAGTCCCGGGCACCTGTCGGGCCTCATCCAAAAAGCATTCATCGAAAGATTCTTTGGGGAAAATAATGCCATGATGTGGTTGACGACTACCAATGGTGGGCGTGGACAATACTTAAAAAAAAAAAAACAGTAAAGAATGTGTTAACCCAAATTTATATATAGAATGTACATAATATAAATTTAATTAGGAAAGCTGTTAATCTCTTACCAATGGATGCTGCAAAGAATGACAGCAAAAGGAGCGGTTGTATGCATAAGGAGAACATTTGATTCGTTTAAGGTTTCAATGACCACTAACTTGTTGAACGACCAGCAGCTAGGTAAGTTGCAGACTTGCATTCGCTCTTCTCTCTTTTTTTTATTTTTTTGAATGTGGAGAATTAAATCGCAATTTGTATTTGTGTGATGTTTTCTTGTTTTTATTCCGTTTTGAGTCATCTAAGCGTGTAAGAGGTGCTGATGCTGAGTGGAGGGCCTCCCCACTCGCTCTTGAGAGAAACTCACTGTGAACCCGGACCGGTTGTCATTTATAAAACGCGCCTGAGTTTTGGCACATTGAACTTGTTGATTATCAACATGTGTACGTTGATATGTTGTTGAATTATTTCCTAATTTTTGTGGCATTTTGTTTTTGGTTCTGGGTTTAAAAAACCGGTCTAGTGAAGCATGGGTAATTTCGCTAGGTGCTAACTCATAAAAATATTCTAACAATCAAAACCACAATTTGTGAAAAACAAAAAACATTTTAAATGTTTTTATGATTCAAAAAGGCGTTACCAAGTGTGACCGGTCTTAATACTTTTGGTCGCCAGTGTGGCCGCCTGCAGACAAAATTAACCGCGTGGCCAAAAGCCGAAGTGGCTCCAGCATTGGTAAGAGTTGCCAGAAGGTTCAGGAATCGGGCGAGAGATGACCAATCTTTTAAGGCAGAAATCGCGTCGCACAAGAAAAAAACAACAACAATAGGGAGCAACAATTGAAATTAAAGAAAGGAAATGGCAACAATTTTCTATGCCGAACCCGAATTGGTCATTGGCCATAGTCGTAAAATTTTATTTGTAAATCCAAATGATTTGCAAATATTTAAAGAAATCGAACTGCCCACAGACCTTCTCAATTCGTGTCGGCCGAAATCAACCGCAGAGCAACAGTCTGCTGCGGCGTCAGCAGAGACAAATGCAGAGATGGCCGTGAGTGTAGGTGGTGTGGGTGAAACCGAGGAGGTAAAAAATGCAAAACCTACAGGATCCGGATCCACATCGGTATCTGTCCAAAATGTAAGCTACTCACCAGATCGCCAATTACTGGCTGTTACTACAGCCGGCCAAAAAGCTCTGCTGCTCTACAAATGCCGGCCGGAACATGCCCAGCTGCTTTCTGTGCGTGCTCTAGCCCGTGCTTCCAGCGCTATACGATTTGCGGCCGATAGCAGTTCCGTTCTAGTCACAGACAAAACCGGCGATTGCTACCAATACGATTGCATGGAAACGGATGCCTTGCCACGTCTGCTGTTAGGACATTTAAGCATTGTCTATGACATCTTATGGACGGGAGATCATCAGCACATCATTACAAGCGACCGGGATGACAAAATACGAGTAACCAATTATCCCGCCACCTTTGATATACACAGCTATTGTCTAGGCCATAAGGAATTTGTCTCAGGCCTGGCATTGCTTTCTGATGAACATATTTGCTCGGTTTCCGGAGACAAAACGCTACGCGTTTGGAATTTCAAGGCAGGCAAGGAGTTATTACGCCACGAACTTCCCGCCCCAGCTGTGCGTCTCCATCATCGCCGGTTACCCCATCCAGATGGCAATGACGAAATCGACAATCGGCCACAAAGACATCAATTGGGTATACTCTTCTATGACCACGTAGATGGCATTGGCTTGTACCAGCTAGAAGCCCGTGGAGATGCCTGGTCAGTCGTTGTCAGCCAACAGATACGTGCCGATGCTGGTAACTGGAACATTTGCAATTTTGCTTTAACGGAGCAACGTGTCTATGTAATGGGAGCTAAAGATGAGCGCCTATCATTCCAAGTTTTTAGCTCCAGCAATGGTGAGCCCGTGACTAACGGTTTGCCCGATGGCTGGTTAAACATGATATTGGATCAATTCCCGGGCGATTCTGGCGCCTGCATGCCCGAAGATCTATCCGTTTGGTTTAAGAAGCGATACGATAATGTCAGTGACTATTTGGAGCGCAAGAAGCGGCGCATCGAAGAGCAACAGCAGCACAAATGTTGATCAAATAATACGCTTAATTTTATCTAGCATTTAATTTTTAGTGTATATCTGTATGTATGTAACCAAAGTGCGAAAACAAGGGAAAAGTTGAGAAACAAAAAACGAATGGTTAAGAAACGTATGACACCAAGAAAAATATATATAATACAATATATAGTATACAATATATGTATGTATATGTACACCTCACTGGCTTTTTAATTGTAACATCTGGGAAATTATTGTCTGGAATCATCAGTAGACAAATAAAGTAAAATAAATTCCAAATTGCAATCTCGAAGACAACCCAATTTCAAACATGGTCCTATTACTTTTTTGCATGTATTATGTTTATTTTATTCAATGCTATTTTATAAAAGGTTCATCGGACCAGAAAAACGGAAATAAGATATTCATGGGTGCAAACAAATTGTAAAGGATATAGAAACTTTTCACTTATATATATGTAGTCTAGTTGATGTTTTCCTTTAGACTGGCTTATAATCCAATTTGCTTTCCAATTTCTTATTATCTGAAACCTTGCGAACAGCTTTCATGAAATCCTCTTGAATGACATACTCGCGTTCCGCTCTGCAATAAGAAAAGAATTACATGAATTGCACAATGGGAAGAGGTAGAAGTTGAATCTACTTACCGTATAGCAAAGAGGCCAGCCTCAGTACAGACATTACGCAAATCGGCACCATTAAAATTGTCCGACAACTTTACAATGGCTTCATAATCAATCTCACCATGTTTCGCTATCTTAAGTGCATGAATCTTGAGAATTTCCAATCTGTGGATTAAGTATCAATGTAATAATATATTAATATATTGAGGTATGTTATTAAATCGCTTACCTGGCCTGTTCATTTGGCAGGGGAATCTCAATTTTGCGATCCAAACGTCCAGGTCGTAACAAAGCTGGATCAAGTGTATCTGGTCGATTAGTTGCCATAATCATTTTAACCTGGCCTAGCGAATCGAAGCCATCCATTTGATTGAGCAGCTCCATAAGGGTACGTTGTATTTCACGATCAGCCGAAGTACCCTCAGAGAAACGACGACCACCAATGGCATCGATTTCATCCATGAAAATGATGCAGGGCTGATGATCGCGGGCATAGTTAAACATTTCTCGGATGAGACGTGCACTCTCACCAATATACTTGTCCACAATAGCTGAGGAGACGACCTTAAGAAAATTTGCATCTAACTGAGACGCCACTGCACGGGCCAAAAGTGTTTTGCCAGTGCCAGGGGGGCCATAGAGTAAACAGCCCTTGGGCGGGGTTATGCCAACTCGCAAAAAGAGCTCCGGATTAAGCAGCGGCAATTCAATAACTTCACGCAACTCGCGTATCTGTTCGGTGAGACCACCGATGGCCGAGTAAGTGACATCTCCAGGATCCTCGTGTGACATGTTGTACACTAGGGGATCAACTTCGCGTGGCAAATAACGCATAATAGTCAGTGTGGTCATGTCAAGGGCAACACGGGTGCCCGATTTCAACTTAGCCTTATCCAACTGACGGCGACATCCAACTACATAGCGTGGCCCATTTGTTGCCTTTACAATAACTGCAGAAAACATCGAAAACTGAAGTTAACCCATTTACCATATCATTGAGCAATTTTTGCCTTACATTTATCCTCGGTCAATTGCTTTAGTACCTCGCCGACAATTTGTCCTACACTCTGGAGAGCTTTTAGATCATTTTCAGATTTGTCATATAGCTTAGTCAGATCCTTGACTTCCTCCCGCTCTGTCGAGACACACAAAAAACCATGATTATAACTATGTGGATTGATAATCAAAGAAATGCTTACTTTCTTTTAATCGGCCTTCTATTTCCTTGTGCTCCAGTAGCTTTTTTCTGTAGTCTCCAAATGCCTTAACTCGCATATTTTCAGGCAATGGTGTAGCGGTAACAGTCATTTTGCGACAATTAAATATACTTATAATTCAATTTTCAATTTTTCGTTCTTCCTACTCGGGTTTTTCGTTTTCATGAGTTGCAGATTTTTAGGTTTATAGGTGGTGTGACCAGAGTAAGGCATACCCATCAAAGTTGAGAGTGAGTTCGGACTGTTGTGAGAGTCACCGACAAATAGTAATGTCACGGTCACTGAATTGTTTGCCGTCCAAATCAGGTTTCTAATTAAATTTGAAAAAACCTATAAAAATGGTAATGAACGAGTATTTTAAGTTTTCGTTGCTGTTTTTATTTCAATCTCTTTGCTAAGACGACAAAAAAAAGAACATAAATTGAAATTTATTGACATTAAAAAATTATTTAATCAGCTGTTCTTTTGCAACTGGTTCCATTTCCACTCACCTTTAAAAAAGTACAAAATACGTCCACACTGGTTACTATTATGATTATTTAGTCGTTGTGTTTCGTTATTAAATTTATTTGGAGGTTTTTTTTTTTAAATGAAATTGAAACAATTTTAGACACCTATAACAATGATACTGAATTGCACACGTTTAAGTCAACGTGTCTCGCAAATTCGATGTGCGGGCACGCGTACTCAAACAAGAACACTCAATTTGAATTCCAATAACTATCCACAACCAAAGTTTAGCATTCTGACAAGAAGGAGCCATATTAATACGGTACGATCTGTACCCAAACCAATAACGCACCCATTACCACCTAGTCAAGGAAGAACATTTCTACAAAACTGCTTCCGTTCTCGGATGTATTTGCATTGCGTCCGACGCGGCTTAGCTTCGCATGAAAAGCAACTGGTTAAGAATGCCAAGCTCGGCGCAAAACCTCCAAAACCCTTTAAAATGGCCAAATCAGAGTATGGCCGTTTAATATCATTGATTAAATCAGAAAAATGGACACTACTAAGTACGAACAAGCATGGGAAATCAACTTGAATGGATCACTAATATATTTTTGATTCGGATTTGCAGTGGGAATTGCTTGCTTGGTGGTGTCATCAGCCATAACTATGTCAGCGCCATTCTTTTTAGGCAAAGTGGTGGATGTAGTCTTTAATAAGGATGGCTTGAGCTCAGCTGCTATGGATAAATTAAGAGATTATTCAATGTCGCTCTTTATAATCTTTGTTATCGGTGGCTTTGCCAATTTTGCACGTATTTATTTATTCGGCACAGCCTGTAGGTATGAATGACTTAAAGCTTTTGACAGGCTAATCACCATAAACTATTTATTTACTTCATTTTTTAGCCCTACGTATTGTTCGACGATTGCGTCACCGCCTGTACCGATCGATGTTGTCGCAGGAAGTGGGCTGGTTTGATACCAAAGGCACGGGTGAGCTGGTCAATCGGTTAAGCAATGACACGTTATTGGTGGGTAGCTCGCTAAGTCAAAATGTATCCGACGGTCTACGATCGATGGCCATGATTGGCACTGGCACCGGCATGATGGTAAGTATCTCATATATTTTATTTATTTCGTAATCTGACCACAATTCTTTTCAGATTTACACATCACCACAACTAGCTTTGGTCAGTGCCTTGGTGGTGCCAGCCTTGGCTAGCATGGCCATTGTCTATGGGCGCTATGTGAGGCGCATAACCCGTATAGAACTGGACAAATACGCAGAAATAATGAAATTTGCTGAGGAACGTTTTGGTAATGTAAAAACAGTCAAAACGTTCTGTCGGGAACAGCATGAGGTGGCTGGATTCGATGAAAAGTTAAATGAGGCGTTAGAAATTGGCTATAAGGAGACACGCGCTCGTTCCATATTCTTTGGTCTGGTAAGTCAAATGGTTTTATAGCCATAAAGTTCATTCGAAGTACTTCTTTCTTAATTTTGTTTTATTTAGACAGGATTTTCGGGCAATTTTATCATCATATCAGTCCTTTACTACGGTGGTACTCTTGTACTGAACAATGACCTAACCATTGGAAATCTTACCTCATTTATGCTATATGCAGGCTATGTAGCTATTTCTATGAACGGTCTATCAACTTTTTACACCCAAATGAATAAAGGCATCGGTGCATCCGAACGCATTTGGGAGATCTTTGATCGTAAGTGCAGCATACCCATTGAAGGGGGCTTGGTGCCACTGTCAAGACCTTTAGGAGAAATGACTTTAACATCAGTGGATTTCACATTTCCTTCCCGCCCCGAAAGTAAAATTCTCAGCGATTTCTCGCTCAGTTTGACACCAGGTAAAATGACTGCTGTTGTGGGCCGATCGGGTTCGGGTAAGTCCACAATAGCTTTGCTACTGATGCGCCTCTATGATCCCCAAATGGGATCTGTAAAGTTAGATGGTGTGGATTTGCGTGAGCTGAATCCACAGTGGCTACGCAGTCAGATAGGAACTGTAAGCCAAGAACCAGTGCTCTTCTCTGGCACAATACGCGACAATATTCTCTATGGAGTGGATCCCCAGGAAGTGGCAAGCGAGGAACTACTTCAACGTGTTATCCACGAATCAAATGTGAGCCACTTTGTTAGTCAATTACCTGATGGGCTCGACACCTTAGTTGGTCAACGAGGCATGATGCTTAGTGGTGGGCAGAAACAACGCGTTGCCATTGCTCGAGCTCTGATCAAGGTGAGCTAAAGTTAAGTCACATTTTCTATCTGATTTCCTAATGTCAATTGCTTACCCAGAATCCCACCATATTGATACTCGACGAGGCAACTAGCGCGTTGGATTCAGTCTCTGAGCAGGTTGTGCAGAATGCGTTGGAGAACGTCATTAAGGGACGAACTGTACTGACAATTGCCCACCGGCTTAGCACCATCCGAAATGCAGATCAAATTGCTGTTCTTGATGGTGGAAAAATTGTCGAGCTTGGCTCCTACGAAACTCTTATGAAGAGTGAATTTGGTACCTTCCGTGAGCTGGTCTCCAGTCAGGCTTTTACTGAAAGTCAGCCTTGATTATAAATAAGCTAGGTAATTTACCTAGCACTTTTGTTAGGTTGTTATGTGTTCAAATATGTTTCATAATTCTTAAAGAGTAAAAGACAAAACACTGTAAGCTTTCATATTCATTCAAATTTCGCGCCAACGCAGTTTTGGAATGGTATTTTTACCAGTAACGTTTGGTATTTTTCGAATATGTTAGACAACAGGGTAGTGGGGAAGTAAAAGAATAAATGTTATTGAAATCGGATTAAACTGTGTTGAGATGAGCAATGAAGCGTTTTATTTTAAAAGCCGGACAAAATAAGAAAGAACCCTCTTAATGTTGGGCATGTGAAATCCCCTTTTCCAAGTAGAGAAATCAATTAAGAGTCTACCTAACATTTCGAAGACGCAAACCATCGATAGTCGTGCTACCACACATTGATGTTTAAAATAAATAAGAAATATCGAAACATAAATATTGTTTGCTGGGTTATGTTTTTCTTCTTTCAGTTTTGTTTTTGCTTTCAAGTTGAGAAGTCGTGCGGTGGGATTTCTGTGAAAAATATTGCAATATACTTGTAATTTTTTTTTTGTGATGTGATTGAATTGAATCGAATTCAAACTAAAAGAATTCATTGAACAGCATATTTTATAGGTCCCGAAACTGTGTCTTATTTACTTTATTTCTTTCTTTCTGTAGTGTCTCTTTCTCTCTGTGCATGTGCTTGTGTGTGTATTAGCAAAAACAAATTAGCACAACAAAAACGAATTAGAGGGACATAAATAAAAGAAAGCAAAAGCAAACATGTCATCCGACAATAATGAAACGCAGCCACCTCAGGAGACGACAAATGGTGGCAGCAAATGTGATGTACCCGAAATTGAATTGATCATAAAGGTGAGCATGCAAGTGTATGTAAAATCATGTGTGTGCGAGTATGTGTGATGTGCAAAGAGAAAATGCAAATAGAAATGGAAATAGAGAACAACAGCAAACGTTTCTTTTCTTCTTTAGTTTTTAATTTTTTCCTTATTATTTGTGTGTTTTGCTTAAAGCCTGACCAAAACAGGTTTTTCCTCCAGCTGCTTCTTTACTCCTCCTCCTTCATTCCATCATCATCTCTATCAGCCACTCGGCAAATACACATACACATACAAGTTCACACCTACCTTACAGTGCTGGCAAGTAAAAATGCTAGATCAGAAAAACCGCTAACATATTATTGGAAATACTACTTGCATAAAGCTGATCCCCGGCTTATGGACATTTGCATCTGTTCATTTTATCTTTCAAGAAATAAACTAGCAAAGAATCCACACCTAAAAGTTGCTTATTATAGGTGGAAATATTAAAGTACTATCTATTTGAAATGTTAAGTCTATTGTTAAAGGAAACTCATTCGTTAAATTTTGCCAATTAGGCAAAAAAATTATTGTACTTATGGATTCTAATAACTTTGAGAATCAATTGTTTACCAAATAGCCAAATAGAATTCCTAAACAATACATTAACATAATAAACCGAGCGCGCCAGAGCAGCAAAACCAATTATGTGAAATTATAGATCATAGATATGAATAACATATATTCAAATAAGAACACGATAATTAAATTATGATTTACCTACCATTTTGTTAATTTAGCGGAGGCGTGGGAATAAATTAAGTGGCATTGTGTTGAATTTCATATCAGTTTCCATACAAACGAATATTGTTCTTGGTATACATCTTGGTATACCAATATTATTAAAGAGTCGAATATAGAATTCCAAGACTAAACTCTTTTGGTAGTAACCCTAACCTATGAATGGCAGTTTCGTCATCTCTACTGATGGGTGTAAAAACGCTAATTTGCCAGCACTGCTCAACACTGATGCGATAAATTTGTTAAGTTTTTAGTTCTGTTGTAGTTATTTTTTTTTCTTTTGCTTCTTTTCATTTTGTTTTCTTATCTGTTATAAAACTTTAATCATATTTCATTTGCGCCAATTGCTCAAGAATGTGCTTCATATTCTGTCAATGTATGTGTATATCTATATGTACATGTACATAAAGTAAATTTCTGTGCATGTGTATATACTATATGCATATGTATGTGTTTATTTTTTATCTTTAACACTGAGTACAGCAATGCTTTCAACATTTCTTTTTTATTTAGAGTGACTACGTCATGCTAAAGTCTTTGGTTAAACAATTTGTTACAATACTTGTTGGTTTTTACTCTTGTTCAAACGCCCACGAATGAACCAAACGTTAGTTGGCATAGCGGGGTGGCACGGTGGGAATGGAAAAAAAGTGTCAATGACTAATCTCTAACCCAAACTCCAAGCCGAACCCCAAATGCAATGAGCAATAACTGTTCCGCTCCCTTTTCCTATTTCTATTCCGCTCTTTCTCTCACTGTCTCTCTCTTTTTGTGCGTTAAAGTAAAGGCGCACCTGTTGATTAGTTTTTCATTTTTCCAATTTTCGTTTATTTTTTTGTTTTTTTTATTGTATCCAGCAGAAGTTTCGTCTTTATCATATTTGTACAACAGCACTAACAACAACAAAACGAAAGAAAAAGTGAAAGTTCAATTTCATTGCGCGAAAGCTAGAAATGAATTGAAGTTAAAGTTGTTGTGTTTTGTTGCTGCTGTTGCAGCTCTTAGCTCTCATGTCGTTCCGCGCGTGCAGGCAACACTAAGCAGTAGTACAAATTTACAGTTATGCCGCAAAGTTTGCGTTCAACAAAGCATTTATTATTATTTACCTTGCAAATATAAATATAAAAATATGAATATTGACAATATATATTATATTAGATTAGATATAAAAGTAAACATTCAAATTGAACGAAGTCCCATTAATTAAAAAAATAGTTTCATAACTTACTCGATGAGAATTTTACATGATATAAAAACACCACTAGATATTGCTAAACCATTTTTATCCTATTCGATAATCACTTTCCATTTTACAGTTAATAAAAGGCTTTGGTGTACACAGAGATTACTGGTCACCTGTAAAAAATGCATTGAACGCTAAACAGGTTTTTCTCGTGTGTGCAGATAGTTTTCCGCCTCCTTGGCACAAAAACAAAAAAAAAAAAAAATAATGTTAGATAGGGGAATGAAGATGTTAAAGGGAAAGAGGAAACCAGCGTAACACGAGAAATCTTTTTTATAAAAAAATAACAAAACAAAACAATACAAAAGACTCCGAAAGCAAGAAACAGTGCCAATGAATAATATTAACTAATACATACATATACATATATTGGAGAATGCTTCTTTTGGAATTCCAGATGATAGAAAAATTGGATGATATTGTCAAAAGTTTCATGTTAATTACTTAATCAAATATAACAAGACAAAAATTTCTAGAAGAATGCACATACCACACATACATACTTACATAAAAATATATAAAAATCCATTGGCTCATTTACCAATTTGGAGGGAAGTAATTTATAACGGTTTTATGAGAACTTTGGAAAAAAAAAGTTTGATTTCTAGCAGCTATCAAAAATATTTTGTCTACACCTTGTTCATACACACCCAGATGTACCTATGTACATATGTATGTGCTGAAGGCACTTTATGCTGATTAATATTTTCCTCGTATTGTTTTTTGTTTTTGTATGTATTTATTATTATTTTGGCTATTACTTCATCATAAATGGTGGGGCGATAACTTCCGCTAGTTCTTTGATAAGATATAGAAAAATATTTGTCCAAAATGAATACGACGACAAAACTACACAGCCAAGTGTAGGAAGAGACGAAGAAAGCTTCTGGTGGCTCCTCAAGGTTGACTGACTGCCAACCGGTTCCAAAAATAACCCACCAAAACTGAAGGAGCTTTTTGATCTCATGCAATACATGTAGATACATACATACATATATACTTATGCATATGTATGCTATCTTTATATTTGTATGTACATATATGCATGTATGTACGTATGCATGATCGTTCGCCAGATGTCGTTTTGCCCGTTCACCGTTTGACATTTGTTAACTGCTTTTTGGCTGTCACTTGCATCTCTCGTCATTTCTATTTCAAATGCTCTCCGCTCACTGACCTTTGACGTTGCACCATTTCAATTGCAATGAGAGCAAAATCGTGATGAAAGAAATCAGAATAACGTGTCACATTTTATTCAGGTCATTTGCCAATTTATTACGTGTGCAATCAGCACTGCCGTTGCTGATAATAATAATAATATAAAAATAATAATATTCTTTTTTTATCCATAAATAAACCATTTAAACGCTCAAGCGATGGCTATACAAAAAAATACCGAAAACACAGAAATTAATATACCCTTTCAGAATCTTAGAACTTCAGATTAAGTCAGAATTTTTGTTAGATATTTTCTTGTCTTGACTAGATTTGGCCACTCTAGATATATAAATTATAAAGCGTTAGTTAAAATATATAGACAACCGTTTTAAGGTTGTGAATATACTCCATTTTTTAACGGTATACAAATAAATGATGTCACACATATGTACATACACAATCACAACTGTCGGTTACCGTTGAAGTAATCGGAGCTAAATGCTAATTAACTTCTCATTACCAAATTAAGCCAAATTTTATTGCTTGTAATTTAAACATTAAAATTAAGTTATTTAAAATAAAATTAATTTAAAGCGTGTTAAATGAATATGATTATTTGATCAATCTACTTATATTTAAATTAAATGATCTCAGATAGTTGTTATCAGAGTAGATCGTTGTTCAAATTGTCCAACCATACATATAAACGCATATTTTGAAAAAAAAACATTGATTATAATTTTTTAAATGAGTTTTATGTGAGCCCAGATCAAATTGTCAAGTCAAAAGACAAGTCAATTTGGTTGCCGGTATTTTGTTATATGAAGATCTTAAGGTCTCGTTCCCCGTTTGATTTATCGATTGCCAAATATACATATATATAAATATACATCTGTATCTATATCTGCATTCTCTATATTTACATATATATATATATATATATGCATATGTATGTGTGTCACATATATGTATGTGAACTTTTTCTAAATACGTTCATATGTACACATTTGTATTAATTTAATGATGATGGAATACGGTCTGGCAACACTCTGCTTCTTTCTCCCTCTCTCTGTTCTGTAAACTTTTTAGTTTGTAAAAGGCAAACAACTCATCAATGCATGTGCTTATCTAACACACACACACAGGCACACATAGTCATAACTATATACAAACGGACACACGCACATTCAATACTTGACTGTTGCTTAACGTTTTGGCACCATTGAAGTTAAGCCGGCAACAACAACAGCAATAACAGACATGAGCAACAGCAACAAGTAAACTTCACACAACACACACACTGAGAGAAACAAAGATGACATCATCAGTCATTGGGGGCTGCTGCTGACTTTGCCTTGGCATTTACCAAAAACAAAAATAAGAAAAGAATTTCGTTTGCTTTCTAAAGATAATGTCGACTTGTCGATACCCTTTTACCATTAAAAGTATAATAATATAACATTTATATACACAACATCTATGTTAAGAGATATAAAGTATCTTTAATGTATCCAAAAGGGGCGTATCAATATATAAACTGTGGTTTCGAATTAAATGCATTTAAATTAAATCTGGTTGCATATCATAACTAATATGCCTTAACTATCTATACGACGCTACCTTTCGCAAACTGTCTTGCTTAAAGATGATTCGTTCCTATTTAAATAATGAAAAACTGGTCAAATATTTGTACCCAACTTAAGCTGAAATTGATTAATCATAATTATTGAGTTTGTTCTTTTCTTTTGGTAAAACCAAAGAATTTGTGATATAATGGTCCGATACTGACGTTTTCATGCATCCAAAGTTATTTTAGCTTTTAGACATTTCCTGCCTAGCCCGACTCCGCCGCCACCTCCGTATTATGGCACACAGTCCAGTCAGTGTCAATAATTCATCACGCGACAACCAACGACTTACTATATATGTACAATTTGAAGTAAATATGATGATGTTGATGATGATGATGATGTCACATGATTGAAATTATGTTGTTTTATTTCGTTAAGAGCTTTTTTATTTGATTTATTTATCAGTAATTGCCGGCACGCGAATTTGTAAAGGGAAAGAATTTCCAACAAAATGTTTTTACTCATCAAAATAATACAAAAAGAATCAAATTACTTTCAATGCAATCGTTGCGTAACCGATATTATTAACTTATTTTAGCGAATAGAGACCAAAGATTCAAGTGAAATGAATTATTACCATTTATTTGTAGAACTTATGGGGATATACATACATATAGATCAAAATGCGTGCAAACTTAGTTTATACCTGATAAATCTAAATAAGAATAATTTAAACTGATTCGAACTTGATACAAGATCGACAGTATTATCCATATTATTTACAATTTTGGTTTATGAGTCACTTAATTTATTTGTTATTTTTTCCATTTCATTTATCATTTTGCAGGCATCCACTATTGATGGACGTCGGAAGGGGGCTTGCCTGTTCTGTCAGGAGTATTTTATGGATCTGTATCTATTGGCCGAACTGAAGACAATTAGTTTGAAGGTGACAACAGTGGATATGCAAAAGCCACCGCCAGATTTTCGTACCAATTTCGAGGCCACACATCCGCCTATACTAATTGATAACGGCTTGGCCATATTGGAGAATGAGAAAATTGAAAGGCATATCATGAAGAATATTCCTGGTGGTTATAACCTTTTTGTTCAGGATAAAGAGGTGGCCACATTGATTGAGAATTTGTATGTTAAATTGAAATTGATGCTGGTGAAAAAAGATGATGCCAAGAATAATGCACTGCTGTCGCATTTGAAGAAGATCAACGATCATTTGGCCAATCGGAATACCCGCTTCCTAACGGGCGATACCATGTGCTGTTTTGATTGTGAGTTAATGCCCCGTCTGCAGCATATCCGCGTGGCTGGCAAATATTTTGTTGACTTTGAGATACCGGTAAGTAGAATACAGTAGGTTATAGTAGACTTACTATGCAATTAATATATTTACAATTAACTAATTTATGCCTTTTGTTTTATAGACGCATTTGGCGGCGTTGTGGCGTTACATGTATCACATGTATCAGCTGGATGCATTCACACAATCTTGCCCAGCCGATCAAGATATCATTAATCACTATAAGCTGCAACAGGTGGGCAAATAGACATTTCGGATACTTAAAACCGATTTATATATATATATATATATACTTTTAGAATATATGCTAATAACAGCTTTTTGTTTTTTCCTTTCGCAGAGTCTCAAAATGAAGAAGCATGAGGAGCTGGAGATGCCAACGTTTACCACATCCATTCCAATTGATATTTCGGAGTAGAGTTACCAATTTCGTATAGCCATGATGCAGTAATCCCTTTCCTACTACCACAACCCAAACCACAAACACAAACACACACACACACACACACCCACAATTTTACATTTATAGCAACAGTAATTCCATTCAGGGATCATTGTATGTATACAAGGTTATACATATATATAACTGATTGGAAAGTGACAGCAAGAACTGCAACTATATATATATACAAACATCAATGTATACTTAACATAACACACAAGCATATACATACATATATGTATATTCCTATATATATATATATATTTATATATATATATATATATTTATATATATATATATATATCTGATAACGAGCAAGTGCTCTTTGAGTACCGTTTGCCGCGTTGCCTTTTCAATTTAGCTATGCGTAATTGAATTTTATTTACTGATTTTTATGACTTAAACTACAACAAAAACAAAATGTATAACTATTCCACCTTCTCCCACCCTCCCTTTTCCACCCCCAATATTTTTTTGTTTTATTTGATTTGAGTTTTTTTTTTATTTTTGTTTTTCATTTATGAGTATAATTTGTATTAGATATACACACACAAAAAGAAAATAACCACACCCCCTCCCACATATATATATATCTAATGTATAGCTGGGATCTATAACCGTTCAGATTTAAACCGCTTCCCGGTTGAAATTTTTTTTTAAGAACAAAAGTAAAATAATTTTGATTGTGTTTATCTTTTTTTTTTTTTTAATTTTTGCCATTTTGTTTGCTTTTAAAATTATTATGATTTAAACATTACTTTTTTTTTAATTCATAACAAGAAAAAAAAAAAAAAAAAAAAAAAAGAAAGAAGAAAAGAAACGAAAGGAAAATAAGATAATTGAGGAGAGGAAATGAAGAGTATTTTTTGAATTTAAGTGAAAAATTACAAATAAAACAAAAACATAAAACAATTTTTCAAAGTATTTCATTAATATAATGCATTTCATGACTGACATTAAAGCATTTCGATTTTAATTGGTTTATTGCCAAGAAACGAAAACAATCAAGTTATTTATGCCATTCCCACAGAATAAATGGATTGGCTTAAATGGAATTTGACGAGGCTATAATTGTACGGCACAGCCCCAGATTTTTATTAAAACAATTTAACAATCTTAAAAGTTAACTAAAACACATCAACTTATCGTCTTACATAGAATAAAATCGATTAATATTAGAATTTCTCTCATATCAAATGTATAATAATTGATTGTAAAGTTTATGTACATGCATGTTGTATGTCTGTTGACCTGAGTTTGTTATTGTAAGACAATGATGGAGTACTTTCCATTCATTCTTTTGAGGAGAATTTATTATCTATTACTGGTCATCTAATTCAGTTCTTTTTATCTGATTGGGTGTCAGATGATTGGCTCTCTGAATGATGGTGGGTTAATTTGGGTGGCAACTTATATGGACGTATAAACTTAATGTTTGTCTTTAGGGAATCGGGTAACATATTTTTTGGTAGCAGACAATGAAGAAAGACTTGAGTCAAATAGCCAGTGATACCCCAAATACGATAGTTATCGACCAAAAAAACGGGTCCACTGTAGCCGGCACGAAATTGTGTATGTCTCGCCGCTTTGGTGGACATTAATGAATTTAGTGGAATACTAAAGGCCTCCTCTACTTCATCTTGATTGAGATGCAGTTCGGAGATGTGAAAATCCTTAATAAAACCCACCACCGGTACAATGGATGATGTGCGGGGTAGAAATACTTGTTTGCCCTCGCCCCACACTTGGACACGGTGTCGTGACAGTCCAATTTCCTCTTCAGTTTCCCGCAAGGCACAATCCACAAAGCTTTTATCCTGGTCTTCAAGGTTTCCACCCGGAAATGAGATTTGGTAGCCGTGACGGCGCAAACGTCGTGATCGTCGTGTAAACAACAAAGACAGTTCATTTCTATTCATAAGAAGACAAATCACAATTTACGTCTATTTCCATTATTGGTTTAACCTTTGGAACTTACGTGGATCTGTCTTGGCACAAGGCCATTAACACCGATGCACACTTCTTTTCATGTTTATTGGCAGTCATGGACTTTGGTCGAGGAAATGCTGGTAAATTACGCAACTTTTCTATGCAGCTTTCACGCTGTTCGGGTGCAAGGAGTATCTGATAATCGGTGGGTTCCAGTTGTTTAATTGAAGATGACGATTGTTGGCCAGTAGGTGAGACAAGGTGTCTAACCAGCTGGCGTTGGTAAGCACTGGGGTTCACTTGGGTGAGTAGAAAAAAACTTTTTAACTGAGCCAAAGACATGGTATATGGCTGGAGTTCCCGGGTATAATATAAATTAGGCAATTTTTAAAAGTAAGCTAAAAAATTATTGTATTGTTGTCTTAGGCTAAAACAGCTGATAAGGTACTCTACACTGTTGCGCTTACAAGTGGTTCTGAAATCCGCTTTCGTCAGATTTTCCCAGAAGCGAAAATGGTTTAGATCATTGCTACAATCGATTATCGAGTAGTCGAATGTTAGGCTTTTAAATTGAAAAGGCACTCCGATAAGTTTACAAACCTTTTAACAGTAGAAAGATATCTTGTTTGCGAATTGGTGCAGTCTGGCAACCGTTAAATAACTAAAACAGCTGTTACTTTTTTAAAACGTTTTTATTAAAACTTTTGTTTGTTTGTTTTTTTTCATAGAATTTTTTCAATTTTCTTTGGCTGCACAAAAAATATATTTATATATATGTATATGTATTTATATTATATATTGTATATTGCATTTATTAAATATTAAACGCCTTGTGTTAACGCTAAATGTTCCTTAGGTATTTTGTTGTTGTTTGTGTTTGGGGTATGCAAAACATGTGTGTGTGTTTTTTTGTTGGTATTCCAATAGAATATTTCATTTGTTAATTTTCTGTTTGTGTTTTTTATTTAGGTACTGCATTCAACTACTTTTAGAATTATTAAACATTACTTTCGTTATTGGCGGAAGTGGATGGTTTGCCGGTGCTGCTGTTGGCACTACCGCCGCCAGCTGCCACTCGAGTGCGGGTGAATTTACTAATGGACATGGGAGAGCAAGCGGATGATGATGAGCTCGCTGCAGCAGCAGCAGCAGCAGCAGCGGCGGCACCAGCAGCAGCATCTAGACGTATGCTATTACCAGCCGGATATACACAGCAACCCTTACGCCTACGACCCGATGGCGATGAATTATGATTACTTTGATCAAGTTCGCCGATTTGTACTAAAATAGACATGGGCATAGCGAGATCCTCGCTGCCTGTGCGCGTAAACACAAACTCCTCGGATGAGAGACGCTTACGCACCCGTCCACCAACAACATCGGGTCGCTTGCCATTGCCATTGAGTGGTGAGGGCGAAGCGGGTGCTATTATGGCAGGTGGGGTCTCCATGTTGCCATTGCTGGTTCCTCCACATCCTCCAGCTCCTCCGCTTATGAGAGGAAAATGTGATTCCAGCACTCCCGGACGCATGAGAATTTCATCCAAATGGTTGCCTCCATTCAGCGGTAGTGCTGGCTGCTGCCTAGGCGTGGAAAACTTTTCCAGCGATGAATTGGCGCTATAAAAGCTGGTATCAGTGGATCCCAATGCTACCACGGTAGGAGACGACTGGCTGGGATCATCAGCCAAAATGTCACTATCACTAAAGGTTAACTTTTTGGGCGGAAGAGGAGCGGTATTTTCATGCCGAGGCTCATCAAGTTGATCCGCTGACTTGGAGCTAACACCAGTCGTAGTACCAGGTAACTGGAGCCTGTGCAGGCTGTGGGCGGAAGCGGACTCAAAGCTATCATCGCTTGAATCCAGGCTGCTATTATGCTGATGCTGCTGATGATGATCGGGAAATATTCGCGGGAATGTGACAAAGACGCGTCCCAAACGCTTATACTGATCCAAATTGCGTGTATCTTCAGCGCAACCAGAGAGATTTTCACTAAATTTGGGTGCTCGTCGCATCACCTTGGGTGTGTGCAATTGGGATTCAAAGATATCCTCAAGTGGAACTTTGGGCACACCTCCACCCATGTTTTGTAGAAATCTTTCAATACTATTGGCCAAACTAATGGGCACACTGGTGCGCGAGGATAGACTGGAAATTTCGGATAAAGTCTCTGGACTGGCTAATGGAGCCAGTCCGTACCAATCGTCGTGAAGCAAATCCACACCAGCCGCATCTGATGCTCTACGCAATGCCACTTGCATCTGAGTGAGAGGCAGTGAGCGGGGTTTCCGCTCGGAATGTTGTCGAAACAAGGGCAATAACGGCTCTGGCGGCGGTGGTAGAGTCAATGCCATATCAAATGCCACTGCCTTAAACCGCGGTACTATTTTCTCTTCCTGCCCATGGTCCTGATCCTGATCATGATTTTGATGCGTGTTCAAGATCATTGTTGCTGCCGTTTCCGTCTCACTCATTATGGATGGACTCTGCCGCATGGCCACTGTGACTGTGGTAGTGATACTATCGTCCAGAGCACTTGATATGTCATATGGCGTGGGTGCTTGACTCCGTCCTCCTGCTAAGGATGAGGATTTACTACCGCCCAGGCCCAAGCACATTTTATGCTGCTCGGTGGCAGTTGAACCATTCGTAAAGGATGTCTCCAGACAGACCTTATGCTGAGCTGTCGGTGTCAACAGGATACAATTGCTCAGATTCGTATAGGAACTTTGTTGTTGCTGCTGCGAGGATTGGGTCCGCTCATCCGGCGTTAAGACACTAAAACCGCCGCCCCTTGAACGCTGCTCTGGCTCCTGTGTATCATTGGAAGTGGTGGAGAAGGCATTGGAGGTTTGCCTTTGGGGTTTACGAGGTCCACTCGTTGTTACAACCTAAACAACAAACAAACATGAAATAGCAAGAGACATAAAGAGAAAGAGGGAGAGAGATATAGATAAAGCTTATTACACAGTGATATAGACTGTTATTAGATATTTGAATGTATAATGATTATTAGCTTAAGAAAACGAGAAGTTTGGCTTGCTACCAGGGATGCAGAAATTTCGTGTCAGTAATCTCTATTTTTATATGTACATGGATAACTCGTTAGATCCTTTAACAAAAATTCTTATACTCATTCTTAATGTCATTCTGCATCCCCAGTAGTTGTGATGTACATTCTACATACATTGATGTACATATGAATGTATGTATGTATTTATGCATATATAGGCCATATCATAGACAGAGAGTGTTTCAGTTATAGAGCGAGATATAGTGAAAGGTATAATATTTTCTTTTTTTTTTATGTTTCTATTATGTTTGTATGTATGTATGTACAATATTAAAATATACAAGTTAAAAACTTGACAGCGAGTGAATTAGAGCGAGTGAAAATGGCATAGCGTTTAAACTTTAAAGTACAGTTGCGTCAATAAAGCATTTAGAGTTTTAGTTAGTGAATTGGTTTAAGAGAGTGGAAGTGGATGGTGATTGTATCTATGTGGTTGGTTTATAATTAGGTACAATTGCTTAAAAAATGAATTCATACATCAAGTACAAAAATTTACATTTATAGAGGAAACACATAAATTATACGAGGGGGGAGAGAGAGAGAGAAATAGAGAAAGAGAGAGAATTATATATATATATATATATATTTATATAGAGAGACAGAGAGAGAGAGAGAGAATTGTAATTTGATTCGATTTTGTTGATATTATTTGGTTTTTTCAAACGAGAGCAAAATGGAAAGTCTTTTTAGTAGTAGGCGGGCGGCTGTACCTGGTATCTGTATTTTGTGTTGTTGTTAGAGTTGTTGTTGTAGTAGCTATTGTGTTGTAATCATTACATTTACGAGTAGTTGCTGTACATGCCTTTACCGTACGATCTCTACAAGACACGACCTGCATTATGTGTGCCCACACATAAACACACAGGACACAGCGCAAGAGAGAGAGGGAGAGAAAGAGAGAGAGAGAGAGAGAGAAAGAAGAGTCACAAACGAAACGGTTTGTTGATTTCAGTATTTCAGTGTACTAACTATCAACGATTTAAATTATGTATATACATATTATGTAATCACAGGCTCTCTGCATTATCAAATCTAAAGGAAAGGCCCACTACCCCCCCACAGTGGAGTGTCTTGTACATACACATACATAAGCTTTGCTTGGTTCTAGCCATTCCAAAAGCGCTATACTTTCGGTCTATCTATCTGTATGACTATGACAATCATTCCCATGCACCGTTGTCTAATTAGTTCTGTTAAGATTAGAATAATGGTTTGATTGAATTGGATGATCGATCGATATGAAATTTACAGGCAACAAAAATTATATAGAATGTAAAATAAATATTTAAAAAAAAAAAGGAAGTAAGAAAGCAAGAAACAACTTACCAAAATTTCATTTGGTTAATGTAATGAATGGTTTAAGAATTAAAGGATCTCTTGTTTCTATATCATTTTTGTATATATCTATGTACTAAATCAAAATCGGGAATATATATTTTCCAATTCCTTTATCAATTGAAAAGAGCCAAACTATTAAAATAGTTCGATCAAATGCACATATGTATGTATATAGGAATATTTAGATAAGTTTCGTTGATGGGATTCCTTGGAATTATTGTTTGTGGTAAAAAAAACTAGTAAATTAATAAAAAGACGTTTGTTTTTTCTTTGTGTGGTAATAACTTTAAAACAAATAATATAATGAGACAGACAAAGTACATTTTATGAACTTATGCAATAATAAATAGACAATTAAATAACTTAAAGAAACGCAAGGGATTCGAACAAACCAATAATGTTTAAAGTCTATTATAAGCTGCTGGTTGGCTAAGTAAACGGGCTTGTATCAGCGGGTATCAATAAATTAATATAAACAAATACTTATAAGTTTAATAAATAAATGAATAACATAAAAAAAAAATTAAGCTTAAATTTTTATTGAAAATCGTAAGAGTGATTAAGCGGTAAGCACCATTGGATATGCTGGCTCGGTTAAGTTGAATTTCTAGTGTGATTTTGTGTGTGTGTGTGTGTTTGTTGTGTGGTGAGAGGGGGCGGGCGATTGGGCTTTATATACTTTTAAGTATACATATACAATGCTATCATACGCTCAGCGACGACGATAATTAATACTTAGGGAATATACTATATATAAGATACATCATTATAAACTAATTAGAAAATTGTGCAATATATTCTATATATAGTATATATTGTATTTAAAACGACGAGGAAGGTGCATCATCATCATTATTATTATCATCATCATCATTATCATTGTTATCATCATTCGTTCATCATTATGTTACAGGTAAATGTATCATTTATTCCATTGTCATGGATCAACTGGCTGTTGAATAACTATTCACCGACGATATACGTTCATGTTCATCATCAAATTCCGAAATTACCTTCTTGAGTGCAGCAAGAACCTTATCGGGCATATGATCCTGTAGCATCACAGGCGATATGAGTACTTCATCGAAATCGGTAGAATCGGCCCATATTGCCTGATAGACCGGTTCACGATTTTTGAGAACATTTCTGTAAGACAATTGAAATTGCAGTATTTTCTATATAGATATTTAGAAAAAAGGTGTTATGTACTTATACATATATGTATGTTTTTATGTACTATAAATTTGGGTTGTTTTTTTTTTTTTTTGTATGTATATAAAAGGGTAAATTATGTTATATTGGGTAAAATTTGTAATATATTAGAGATACAAGGGGGAATGGAATCATGCTTGGTTTTCAATATTTAACAAAACGAAAGACTCTAACTTTAAAATGAAAGTTTTAAAAAATTATACTCGCTGTCTATAACAACGAGACACTACTACTCGCTAGTGAGACACAAAAAGATTAAGGAAGAAGGAAGGGAGAACGGGCTGCGAGACCAAGAGGATAATTGAAAAGAAGAAGAGATACTATAACTCATGCATTATGCATTCTCATGCAATTTTAAAATTGGTCTTTATATATTATATATACAATTTGTATATATATAAACTATTTAGCATTAATTAAATAGAATTTTTTATTTTCAAGTACACACGCACAATCAAAAAGAGGAAATTATAGAAGAAAACGAAATAAAGTAGTAGAGCAAGAGTGTGAAAAAGAGAGAGAAAGAGAGAGAGACAAAGAACGAGTTGATTTAAGATCTCAAACTCTTGGTATTTCCTTTTGGTATTTCCTTCAATATTCAATATATATATTCTTGCAAATTTTGTAGAATTAGGAATCATATTTAATTTCTATTTCTATTAATTAATTTGCAAGAACAAAACATTTGTTGTTTTTATTGAATTTGATATTCTTTTTTTTTTTTTTGGTGTTTTATTGAAGTGCTATGTGTGTACTGTCGCCTACCTCCAACCACTGTCGTATTTTTGCCTGAAAAAAGTTGGAAAATGTCTAATTTATAATATTATGCAAATATATACTATAGAGAAATAGAATGTTTATAATGGGAATAAGGGGTATAATAATTATTAAGTGTGAAATGCTTTAAATATATCCGAAACTAATTTCATTAAAGTCGAGTTTTATATATCCTTTGCCTTTAAATCAAAAACGAATGCCAAAAAGAGGTTATCTAGAATCTACTTATGTCAACTCTTTTTTTATTAAAACTTTTATTTTATATACTAAAATTTTTAACCTATTTATTTTCCAAGTTCATTTAACGATTCACTTATGAGATCTTTATCATTTAATTTATTAATGGAGACGTAACACCTCAAGCTTATTTTGCATAAATAAAAATATATATAAATAAATGATGTTGCTTGAAGTGACAACATATTTTTGCCGACTGTTGACTCATTGGCCTTGCTAGGCTAGACCCGGACCCAGACTCTCACATTCACACGTCATTCCAAATACATCACTCAGAATTGAAGTCTACCTAGATGATCTAACACATTGCTGATAATTTCTTGAAAAATGAAACAAAACAAACAAATCAATGTATACAAATATGTATATATATATATACAATCATCTGTTTACACATTAAGAATTAGCTATAAACTGAATTCAATTTATTAGGTCATATTAATAAGCATTTAATAGGAGGTTCCCCTTTGTATCGGAATTTACAATTTAAACAAATACAGGATACATAAAACCTTTTAATTACTATCAGAAAATAAGTAAATAAATGTTTGAAAGAACTAAGGAAAATTCATTTCGAATTTAAATGGATATATCTTTAATGATTTATACAATATATACCACTTAAGATTCCCTACTTTTCGTATAAAATAATAATTACGAATCTAATATTCTTAATTTTTATCGATTTATTTTGTTCTTAATCATTTCTCATACTTTTTACTGCCTATTTTTATGCTGTTAGCCATTCTCATCCTTTTGTCTATTATTCTTCATATAATTATCGGCCAAGTTCTGGCCACAATTATGAAACAATATAAATTTATTATATATATAAAGGTAGCGACTATCAATCCTAATCTTTAATAATTACTCACTCATCTGGTTTGGGATGATGACGCACTATATGTATAATGCGTCCGGGCGGATATAAGGGCTGATGCAATGTTAAAGCTATTGAGCTATCCGTGGGATGGGCACTTGTCGAACGGGCTGTGCCTCGCTCCTGCAATAAGGAAAATCAATTTACATTCATTAAACATAAATTACATATAAATATAGATAGAGAGATAGAGAGTTGGAACGCACCTCTTGATACTGATTGATGTGAGTATCCTGACCGGACATATTAACCACTGATGTGGGCTCGGGACCGCAGCCACAACAGATGACCGAACAGGAAATTGTTTTCCACTAATAAAACATAAATTAATTACTATGAATAATTTACAAAATAATTAAGAGATTAACCTTGGGATCGACACTACGCTGTATGGCATTGATAAGATCAGCACGCAATGCTTCCATTTGGTTTAAACCAATGCGAGGTACCACATCCTTGCCCAGAACCACAGATGTAATAAAAGATTTCGAGTACTCCACAGCTGGCATGCTAAAAATGGAAAATTAATATTCTTGTTTATATATACTTAGTATATATATATATCTATGTCAATGTTACCTTAGTAAACCACCGGGTGGCGAGTAGCTAAAACATTGCAATGTCGGATGTTCAGGCTTAAGGAGTATGGCCAAAATGGCCGCAGTGCCAGCTCCTAAAGAATGCCCCACTAAGACCAAATCAAATGTTTGTGTGTGCCTTTCCACATTCCGTTGTAATGCCCGCTCAATGAGATTCTCTTCTTGCAATTTATTGCGTATATAGATAGCTGCTTGGACCATACCCTTATGGCCAAGCCAATCATCACGCGGTGGCTGCAATGGTAACACTTCACCTTCTGCATTCAAATCGGTGAGTATATCCTTCATGCTTAAAGTACCACGTATACTAATCACAATTGCCTTTTGTGTATAATCGATGGCCACAAAGAATGGTGTCTCACCAACATCCACATGATAAGTGGCATAGACTATATCAATATCGCCCAATTGTAGAGTTTTCTTTAATGCCGCATAGTTGCAATAACAGCAATTATCTTGAATAACTTCTGTATCATCACCGCTGCCACAACAGCAACCGAAACATCTACAAATATTAAGAAAGAGAGAGCATTAAGATAAGATTATGATTAGAAAAACTTAAAGATTAACAATACACTCACTTTAATTCTGGCACCAAATGCCACATTTTGCTGCGATTGATTATCACATACATGGGCCAACCATAGGCGCCCTGGGCAAAATACATATAATGGATGACTGTTTGAAAGAAATCATAATTTTTGGCATCGTTAAGTGCTAGGAACTGTGTACGCTCTGTTATGGGTACACCGCTAAGGAACTCATATGTTCCATTTTTACGTTGCCTCACAATTGCCTCACGCTCCAATCGTTGAAATTTACGTAATAGCACAAGACCGGCAACCACATCCGATGGCACCACATCTAATTCACGAAAAAAGTCACTCAATAAACGGGCAATATCGGTAAATGAATTACGATTCCTTTCCGATGAGCCCATACAGCAAAAGAGTAAACGACAGCGATGATCCCAACTATCCTGATAGGCGCGCATTACTTTTCTGTATTAATAATTATTATTCGAATTAGTTACTTATATTACATAATAATAGTATATATGATCTTTCATACCTTTGACGCCAATTGCGATTCATGCTATTGCTGCGCTTATAATTGAAACGCGATTCAGTCTCACGCATGGAACGCTGGTATTTCTTCATTTTAACCCAGGAACGACCGGCGGCATCAAAGGTACACCAGATGGTAATCAGAGTTATTAGTACCAGTGCCCAATTGCATATGATGATGGCTATGTTAGAAATTTGATAGTATTAATAAGGAAATGTTTAATATTTTAGAAATCTATTCCCACAAACCATTAAATGGATCGATCACTTCATCTATGTATACCTTTTAATTGGTTAAAATATTTAAGAACCTTTCTTTGTTTTTTTGAAATATTAAATTTCTTTTTTAAAATATTTAAATTTAATTAGTTTTTACAATAGTTGAAAAACATATTTCAATATCCGTATCAAAGTAAAAGAAAACTAGTTTGAAGTATGCAACAGTTTAGGAAGCAACATATATATTTGTATATATATAATATAGAAAAACTATAATTTCATTCCAAATTGATCTACTTTCATAGATATATATGTATGTATGTATATATGCTAATTTGACTTGACATATAACAGAAATATTGAAATTTAAAGTTTTTATATTTAGATAAAACTATTTCCATTAAACACAGAGAAATTTCAGAACTAGATATTATATAGATTATATAGCATATTCTATTTAAATATATTAACAAAAATATATATATAAAGGACCCATTTTATGCGTATTGTATTTAATATGGTTTAAGACTCACCTATATAGACTTTTTTAGCCTCATCAATGGGTGCATCGATATAGTAATGGGATAACCACACCGAACCAGCCACTAACCAACCAATATCAAATAATATCACGACTAAAAATGCAAAATGCAATCAATATAAACCAATTTAAATTTTAATTAAATATTGCTATGATATTGTACTTACAACTCTTAAGATATATCCATATATTGATCGATGTGCGCGCTTCTGCATCCAATATACTGCCGCGCATCGAAATCACACAAATGCCTATTTCTACGCATATTGAAACTGTCAAAAATATCAATCGATCAATAATATATATACAAAATGATATTTATATAGAATATATATATTTACTTACAAAAAGTATTAACCAATAGCCTATTAGATGATAGAATAATAGTTTTATACATAAAATTCGTGTGTTATATTCAAATATAATCAACGAGACGCTAACAATCACAAAACTAAAAGTAAAGATAATATATATTATATATTGAATGATTTTCGTTTCTATATACACTTACCATATAAAATGTATCGTCAAGAGAAATGCTCCCGGCACCACAAGATCATCAGAGCCCACAGACCATCGACGTCTGAAGACCACAAGTCCAGGCATCTATAAATGAAAAGGAAGAAGATATAATTATAATGGAGATATTCCAATTAGGTCGTCATACAATTTAATTCTAAATGCTATAATTAACACTAAGGCCTAGTAATGTTCAATTAGTGGGCTACAGTCAGAGACATGCAAATATATACATATGCAAATGTATGTATGTATTTGTATGGTCGGGTAATGGCATCAACTTGGATACCATAAGAGGTCAAATTACAGCCCCTCAAATGCAGTCGAATTATCGAATATATATATACCCTAGACGAACTAAGCTACTTAAGCTGTAGAATAGAAAAAGTCAAGGTTTATTGAATTAAAAATTCTTTTTCAAAATTAGAACTAAGAAAAGATGTGGAGATTATTTAAAAATTGAACAATTTTGTAATTTCCAAATATGTATTTTACATTTTTTTATATTTTTAAAAAGACTTTTTACTCTAAAAGCTAAAAATCTTGTTTACTTTATTAATTTTTCATAATTTAAATTATTTTTAAAGCTAAAATATATATATTTTTTTATATATTTTTCTTATATATTTATATAAATTTTTAATTCTTTACTGCCTTAACTTCATTTTTCCCACAGTTTTTCTTCATTCTCTTACTCTAACTTCTTTCATATTTATTCCAATATGCTCTCTCTCTACTATTATGGATTACAGGGTATAAAATGGCAAGAAAGAAAATTGTCTTTTTTTCTTCACAAAAACATATGTAATCAAGAGAAGTAGAGTAGGCATACCCACAAATAGAAAAGTCGAGGTAGTTTATGTACATGTCCATATAGTAAAAATGGCATGATGAGGCGGAATAGGCAAACCCCTCACCTCATTATACAAATACGTACGTATAGACATATAGTATGTAGTATAACATTTTCTATAATATATTTACTATATGTGATATTAATAATAAATCATTAGTTTAGTTTATCTCTCTCTCTCTCCGTCTGTCTCTGTCTTGCCCCTTCCTGTTCTCTGTTCAAGTGGTTTAGATTGGACATATAATGTACGGAGGGATTTTGCAAATATTGATTTCTGATCCTATAATCAGTAAAACTAATCAATTTGTATTAAACTGAAATGAACCTTGAAATATTGCTTTATGACTAATATTTGGCTTATAATTCTATTATATATATTTATATACATACATTATATACATATATTTATATATACTAAGTATACTATATATGCTATAAAGATAATGAATTCTATATTTAGTATAAATACACTGACCTAAAAGCTGGATGTATCGAGCGCAAAAAAAACTCTCTTTGATATATTTTCCATTTTTTTTTTTTTTTTTAGAAAAATTTTAATATATATTGATAGATTTTTTATAGATTTATATATATATTTTATATTAATAATATATAAATGATTTTATTTAATTTTTTTATCCTTTTTGAAACTATTTAATATAATAAAATAGATTTCAATAAGCAACAAAAAGTGCATTTTATAAAAGGATTGGATTATATATATGTATTATATACCAAGCACTTATTAAAATAATTTTAATTCATATGCAACCAATTTATTTAAATAAAATTTATACTATCATATATTAATTTCATATCTATATATATATATATATTATTTTTTTTTTTCTGTTTACACTTTTTGTAAGTACTTAATATATTTATTAACTAAACCTAAAATTTTGTAGATATTTTCATAAGTGAATAGATAGATATACATATATAAATAAAGTCGAGTGTTTTCTGAGAGTACATATAAAATTGAACACACACACAAAAGACCTTGGGCATAAGCTATAATTAATTAATAACTGATAAGTTAAAACATTGTTGATATACGATTTTAATTTGGTTCACAAAGGCGATTGCCATAAATGTACATAAGTACCTACATATGTAGATACACTAGAATATTATCATCTAGTAATGGTTTCGTTTCGATCGAAACAGTTTAGTTGTTTATCTTTAAAACCAATTATGACTCGTGTTTACGCACTCGTCAGGGCAAGCGGCGATAAAACAAAAAGTTCATTGGTCAGCATTAAGAGCTGTCCAAGTTCCAATCGACACCACTTGAGTCATAATAAAATTAAATGAAAAGAGATTGTTCAGCAATTCTATTTCTATTTAAATTAAAAGATATTTCTTACTTGAATGAAAACACAATTTAATTAATCAATGGCACACTTGTATTGTTATCCTTTTTGATTTGCGTCTAGTTGAACTAAAGGTGTAACTGCAACTGGAACTGAAACTAGAACTGACATTGCCATTGGCATTGGCCTCGATTAAGTTACTTACTAGAAAATTTGCCAGCCGACAATGACGAGGAATGATTTTGCATTTATTTACACATTTATTTATTTGTTCGTCATGTGGCCAATGAGGCGTAATGGCACGGCATCCATATTACAATAGACAATCGACCAATCATTCCCTCTCTCTTACTCATTGTATTGGTATCTATCTAGCCACTGTCTCCCCATCTACCCATGCATCTCTTCTTCACGTAAGTGACAGGTGGTGTGAAAATCCACGCATGTTGGAAAAACAAAATTCAATTAAATCCGTCTATGAGATTTTGCAATTTTCTTGCATTTTCATTGAATAGAAATATATGTATATAAGATCCATGGTAAAATTTTTAATAAAATATTAAGAATTTTTGAAAAATATATTAAATTTATTAAACATATTATATATATATATATACTCATGCATAATTTATTATTATATATTAATTTTAATATATATTTATATAGATTTTTTATAGATCTAAAATAGGTTGCTAAAACTAAATATATGGATATACAATACAATAAATAAAATATTTTTATTAAATTCCTTTAAAAATAAAAATCGTAAATTTAAAGTTTAATCTCAATTGTTCCTATATATAAATATATATATACCATATATACCTAACTAGTTTTTTGTTCTATTTGTCTTACCAATTCAAATGCATCTAAAACTAAGACTTCATATTTAGATAGATTTGACTTTAATAAAATATAATAATAATAATAATATATATAAAATCAATTCTGTATAATACTCGTACATAATTCATAGCAACATTTTTTAAAATAGCTTTAACCAAATGTAAAAAGCCAAAAGCAATGATGAAAAATGAGGTTCTGTCCAGGGGTTAAAGGTCATGGCTTAATGACAGAGAATTGGCTATGAAAAAACTAATTAAGGTAAGCCAGCATGATATTGTAACTTTGTTTTGACTTTTTTTTTTATATTTTATATAATTTGCAGATGCCAAAATTATATATATCAATCTATATATATACATATATGATATATTATATGATATTAGGCCCATTGGTGGTTTTTGTTTCTATATCATTCAATCTACTTAAGGATTATATTTTCAAAAGATCTTTATAATTATAATCCTTAGATTGCGTTACTTTTATTCCTTCTTTCAAATAAATTTGATTACTTTTTGTTACATTGTCATTAATCAGAAATATTGTAGTTTTTATAAGAAACAAAATCAAAATTTTTTGTATTAAAAAATAAATAAATAAAATAACAAAAAAAAATGGTAAAAGTTGTTGAGGACATTTTTGGCATTGCCATCAATCCGCTTACGAATATGGCACAGGTCGTGCGTCGTTATACGATATCGAATACGAATCGTTTATCGGTATCAATTATTCAATTAGGGGCCACGATTCAATCGATTCATATGGCCGATGCCTTTCATAAGGTTGAGGATATTGTTCTTGGTTTTGATGATGTGGCTGGTTATCAACAGAATAGCCAATCTCAATTTGGATGCACATTGGGTCGCCTCACCGGTCATGTGGCTAATGGAGAGTTCATTATGGACGAGAAACGGGTTTCAGTGACGAAAAATTTAAATAATAAACATCAGATTGATGGAGGATTTGTTGGCTTTGATAGAATCATTTGGGATTTACATATGATACGGCCCGATGGTATAACCCTTATTCATATATCCAATCATGGTCATGAGGGTTATCCGGGTAAATTGACCGTACTGATACACTATACAATTGATGATGACAATCGTTTTTATATACGTTTTGAGGCAAGAACGGATCGGCCAACAGCCGTAAATATTAGCAATCATACGTATTTCAATTTGGCTGGCCATAAAGCAGGTCCACAGGGTATATATGAACATCGGATGGTTGTCGAAGCAGATCATACAATTGAACTAAATGCCGAATCCCTGCCAACGGGTCGTTTTAAGAAAGTGGATGATACCATCCATGATATACGTTTGCCTGTCTTTATCGGTGATCGTGTACGTCGATTTGAGTCTCAACCATTACGTAGTCACGAGGTCTGTTATGCCATGGATAAGGAATTCGATGCGAATGTTACGAAATTTGTGGCACGATTTTTACATCCAAAATCTGGTCGTTTATTGGAAGTTTATAGCAATCAACCGGGTTTACGCTTCTCCATTGCCAATCATTTTCCAAAAGAGTTACTTGGTGATGATCCAATAATGGGTAAACAATGTACTCGATATTGGCAATATTCGGGTTTCAGTTTGCAATTGCAAAAGTTTTCGGATTCTGTCAATCAATTGGATTTCCCTACTGTCTTTATATTGCCCAGTGAAAATTATTTTCATGAAACTGTTTTTCGTTTTGGTATTCAAGAGTCCTGGAAATGTTGTGCCGAACCCCATGAAATAAAGGAAATGGATGCTGATTACTTACGAACATCATATATATAGAAACACATAGTTATATATGTATATATATACACAAAGATTTCGTTAATGTACTTTAAGAAGCTTTATAAATTTCAAAATTGTGAATTTAAAAACTTTACTTCTCTTTTCTCTTTGTGTTTAATTGTAGTGACCCTTTTGTTGGTTACTTTCGTCCCCTTCCAAATAGAAGTTAGGAGTCGTTTTTTTTTTTTATATAGTTCCTGTCATGGAATTGCGTGACGCGGTCCTAGCAATTAAAACAAAGAAAAAAATACAACTTAAGTGCCAGCAAAATGCCGACGCCTTGGCGACAACTGCAAGTATAGAGCCGGATGTAGGGGAGCCTGCGCTTTATAGAAGGTAAAGCCACACATATGTATATAGAAACCTCCCTTTTATGTCAAGTGGAGGCGGTAACATTTTAGACCAACGAGCCGCTAAATGAGTTAACTCCATGCCCAAAGGACCAACCCTCAATTCTAGATTGACTTTAGCAGGGAATGCACATTCACTACAGGCTGTTACCAACATCCTTTGACAAAGAGAGTGCCCTTTAAAAGTTACATCAAGTTCCACTAGACTAAAACAGGGTCCATCAAGCGTTTTGGACAAGTTCCTTTTAAGGGAACGTTTTGTTTTGAAAAACTTAAGAAATATTCAACAATTTTATAACAATTTCTTAATTCTTTAAATAAAGATATAGTTTCTTCAAATCGACTAAAACTAGTCTAAAATGGTATAGTGCTAAAGTTAAAACTTTTTTGAAGGACCTTTCCAATTTTCTTTAGGCTGTATGTTAACTATCTTTTAGCCGATTTTAATCATTTTTACATGAACTTCAAAGAAAACCTTCATAGTTCAAAACAACAATAAAACTTTCGAAATTTGAAAAAGACATTTTTTTATCGTTAAAATTTGCAAAAATCGGTTCGAAAATAAATTTTCCAGATTTTGATGAAATCTTTCCAAATGAAATCCTAAGTAAAAAAAGATATAGTTTTTCAAAATCGACAAAAATTTGATCGAGTTATGATCTTGCGAAGTTTGCATTGTAAAGGAGGATTTGACAGATATCCTTTTTTAAGTTTTTTACATTATATATGTACATACATATATATTTATGTATATTTTATATAATTAAATTTATAAGAATTTTTTGCAGTTTTCTGCATCTTTTTTATATATGATTTAAACCATTAAATATAATTTTAAATATTCATGGATATACATTTATGTATAATTTTAGATATATAACTTTAACTGACATATAATTTAATATACATATATATATACATATATACATATAGATAGTACACAAATGCGAATTGATTTGCAAACACTGGCACACACACATATATACATATAAGGATAAAAAAACGTAACAAAGTTGACAGAGCACATATCCTGGATGCACGGGTCACTGAGAAGTAAAGTTGGCATGGGGATATAGTGGACTCATAAAAGCAATGTCACATCATCATACACGCACACACACACACACAGACACACACACAACATACGGTTGAAGAGGCAACGCGTCGGCCGGAAATCAACTAAAAGGCCATGCCAAACAGAAATAGAGAAAGAAGAGCAAAGGAAAAGAGTGGAACAGAGAGAAGGAAAAGCGAAAAGTTGCGACAGGAAATACTACAGCGAAAAAAAAAGAAATATATATGTATATACACATATAAAAAACCAAAACCAAATTCTCTAAATAGAGTTCAAGTGTCGACCAATACATACTCTGCATTACAGAGATTGAAAATAAGATTATATATATATATATATACATATATATTAAATTAAATGAAACTTAAAATCTAAAACTAAATTAGGTAAACTTTTAACCTGAAATTGAGGTGTATTGATAGTCTGCTTAATTTTTTCAATTGTTACTTACAAAGTGATAAAATCAATGTATGCTTACACTTAACCTATAAATGCAGGGTATATGTATGTACATAATACAAAACTTTTTATGAGCCGCAGCGAAGTGCGAGCGAGACAGAGCAATATATATATATATATATATATGTATATAATAACTATTGCATATGCCAAGGCTAAACATCAGTAGAAGGATAAGAAGGATAAGATCCAGCCAGCTGGCAGGACATATGTAGATATGTCTCATATGACATTTTCTCAAGGATTTTATTCACTGGTTAAGCTATAAAAATTTACATTTCTTTTCATCGCCTTTGATCGTGTCATATATTATTTATGTATATGTAGCTTTTTCTTTCTTCCTTTGTTGCTTTGCGTTTTTCCTACAAACTGTTTCTTGTTAATGGAAATTTCTTACACCGATAATTTGGGAAAATATGCTAAAAGTTAAGGCAGCGCAACAACTGAAAGAATTTTGCATAAAAATTCTTTTCTGTTTTTACTTTTGTATTTTGGAAATTGTTTATTTTTCTTTGTATATATTTTCGTTCGTTCGATTTATGGGCCAGATTTTTGTTATACTCTTGTAAAGAGAGTATATGCATTTTAATTAGAAGTTTGCAACTTTTAGAAGGTACCAACTTTGATACTATATAAAGTATATATATTTTTAATTCGTCTGTCTAAATCAACACGAGTTTCTCGAACGAAGACTAGAGACAGAGTTGAAATAGCAAATTATATATGTGTAAATCAAAAACACAGCTAGCAAAGGGTATTCGAATTTCGGCGATGAGAAGTTAGCCCTTCGCTAGTGCGAATGAAAGGCATACAATTGAGAAATTTCATAATTAAATTAAATCTGAATGATTGACTTTATGGCAAAGGCCTTCTTCATTTTCGTTGTTTGTATTTTAATATGATTTAATTTGTTTGCATTTATGTATAGATAAATATATGAATAGTTGGTTAATTATAGATAAGAAAAGTTATTTGAATATTTTCAATATTTGGAGACTTTCAAGATCTATGGACCAATATTGAAATTGGTATTAAAATCAATTAACAAATTTAATTAAACTTAACTACAAAGGGAAAACGAATAATCAATTGAATTAACGCCAACAAACAGGACCTTGAATTTATATTTCATTTGGAGAAAAAGAAAATCCGCTAAAATTCGCCACAGGTTGTCCAACGGAAATGGCAGGCGCCGGGCGGACGTAGATGGTCCAAAAACATTTTGTCGCCTAATAGCTTAGACATTTCCATGGGTGTTGTATATATATATATATATATATATATATATATGTATATCCTTGAACATTTTAGTAGATAGCAAAATCATTGTCTCGCCATAGTCAATTTACATTGTTGTTGTTTTGTTTTGGGGTTGTGTGTCAAACAGACAACGCCAATGAAAGAGACATACCCAAACAGGAGCGGTATCAATAGAAATAACAAAGTATTGAGTTAAAGAATCATTTATAAATAAATTATTAACAATTTTTTACTAGATTTAAGCAAATAGTTTTTAATTATATTGTTTGTATTTATTATTACCAAAATTGTACAATTTGAAATACAATTATTGGAATTTTCAAAAGCAATTGTAGATAAATATTTTTAATTTATTTTTAATTACACACAAATTAGAGTCCGCTCCTGCGCTTTAGTCATCTGACTTTCTTACTCTGTCTCTATCTCCTTTCTCTCTCTCACTCACTCTGACTTTATTAATCTGTAGACTTTTTGAAGTGAAATGTAAAACAGCCCTGCCCTAAGACCTTGTCCTGACTTTACACACAGCACGAACCTTGGTTATCTCACTGGAGCCACCGTCGTCTCCATAGTCATTCCCAAAAATAACTAACCCCCGAGAAGTGTGTTTGGCACAACAACAACAGAAGTTGGTGAAATGTTTTTGGGGAAAAAAACACTTGGACATGGCCCATACGATATTGCATCCCCGGCAATCACTTAACCCACCACCCCAACCCACAATATACTACTCTTTACTCTGTACCATTGACCACCAACCACCACACCACCACCTTTCCTACAGAGTTTTTTTTTTTAAGTCACCGCGCGTCAGCGATTTGTCTATTTATAGCATACACATACATATACATATATATATATATATATATATTTTTTTTTTTTTGCACGCCAGGAGTCGGTGTTGGAGTCGGATCTACTGTACTTTTAAGCACAACCATGTCATATATGTATGTATGTGTGTGTGTTTGTGTGTATGTGTATATATTTGCGTGAAGGTGTCTTGGAAAAACTTGAATTTAATCAACGACATTTTCTTTTACATTTATTAAGCAGAGTGAGAAGGGAAAGGCACCTGTTTGCCTGAAGATGAAGAAGCAGATGAAGGGGTTCAGTTTGATTTTAATAATAATAGAGATAGAGATACGTATAATAGATATTGAAAAGCTTTTTAAAAAGAAAAACACGTAAAAGATATCTTGCTATTAGATTTAAAGGTTCTTATTTGTAACCTTTGACCCCTAAGAAAAACAATTTGATAAAGGCTGCTTCTTAATTCTCTTGGTAAATGTTTCCAATCTTTGAATTTTTTGAAATCATTCAAAATTTAGCCATGATTGATTGGCTAATCATCACCAGGTAAATTGCATGTGTTGCAGGTGCTTTTATATAGTTAGAAAGTGTTTACAACAGTTGCATCTGATCATGGATCTTTATAAACTATCTATATGATAATTTGGATTCTAAATTAAGTTTTTTTTTTGGTTTCGTTTTTGTTTGGGTTATAAAAATAATCAAAGGATTACATACCGCAATTTATTGCCAGCGCCAACACAGACGCTGGCTGTAGTTAGGCAGCGCTGCCCCCGCTGCCGTTTGATTCTTTGCCACCACTCACTTTGCCTTGGTATGGCGTCGTAGGGGAGCGGTAGGGGTACAGGTGATTGGCTCCGTTGTCGATGCGTTTGAATAAGTTGTCTATATGTTTTGCTTATTTTATTTTTTGTATTTGCTTTGCTTTTTGGTTTTGTTCACAAATTCATCTTCTCATATTAACACATTTTTTGGTTCACTTTAACAAAAGAAAAACGTGAAAGAAATGTTGAAAAGAGATATTACAGGTAGGTAAACTTGTTTTTGTTGTTGCTTTTGTTGTTGTCGCATGTTAAGTAGGTCGAAAAAGTGAAATGGAAGTCATTCTGCGTTACACAGCCTTGGTTTTGTTTTTTCTTTCTCTTTTTTTTTTTTTTTGTTTTAGTATATTAGAACGTAACGGAATTTGTAACTCATACAAAGATATAGCTAAACTTGAATTGAAGAGAGTATTTTTTTTTTTTTTTTTTTTTTTGTATCTAACTGGTAATTTTTAAAAATTCAACTTATTAGTTTTATATATTTCCATGTATATAATATTTGAATTGTGAAAAAATATTTTTAGAAAGTCAAATTTTGTTTTTGCTTTTATGGAAATCCAATAATGAATCTTGAAAACTGCCTAATGAAAATGTTTTCTAGGGCCAGCCAATAATTCGTCATATTTATTCTTATTCTGTTTGCTTTTAATATTTTATCGTAAATATTTTTATGTACATACATATATGTAAATATTTGTTTTTTCTAATATCCGATTCAGTTTACGGCTAGTATGCTAGGCAGGCAAATAAGTTTCTCAGTTTCGCCAATATTTCTAATACAACGGTCAAAAAATCACATGCACATTTTACATACATACATATACATATATAATAGGTATTTATGTAAAAGGTCAAACACTTTTTCAAATTTCTTATTTTATTTTACATATTTATGTATGTAATTATTTTTGGTTTGTGTTTTATATTTTTATCTTACTGATTTTCGTTCACCAAACTCTTTCAACTTCATCTATTGTGGTGGTAGGGGATAAACTTTACAGTTGTCTGAAATTTCACTACAAATGTGTATGGGTGTGTGTGTGCGTGCGTGATGGGTGGCTGTGCTGCTGCTTTGCTGCTACTGACTGCATTTAATAAGCTTGATGAGCGTGGCGCCGTTATGAACTTTCACGCGGCTGCTTTGCAGTCGGCCTTGTCGGCCATTTACCGGTGAGGAGACGACGAGAAGAGGGGTGATTAGGGTAGAAGGGTGTGTAATAATGACAGTGGTAAGTTAGGTGACGGCGTTGACCGGCCACTGATGCGTGGGCATCGCAATGTAGCTCGCACACACGTAACCTTAATCCCGCTCTGGTGGATTAAGTTGCTTGGAATGGCATAAGATTCAATTTCGATCGATAAATTTAAATCGCAAAAAAAAAACGAAAGGAAAAAAAATTGCTACGTCTAGCAACAATTTAGGTAGTAATAGATTTAGCGATGGAAAGAGACAGGATTCACAAATTTGAAACTGTAATATATTTTACTTGTATTCTCTCCTATAATGAGCTATTTTCAGTTTTCTAATTTAAATATATGTATGTACATATATATCTATGTATATGCATACATTTACGTTTTCGTATCTATACATAAATAAAACAACAACAACAGCAGCAAAAGATGACGAAGAAGAAGAATGAGAAGAAGAGCAGCAGCAGCTACCACCACCACCGCAGGCAAAATTTTAGTCAGTCAGTCCATCAGCATCCAAAGAAATTTTGGTATTACTTATATATGTATGTACGATGTGCGTCGTTCCGTCGCACAATCGTCCGCCTTTTTGCACCCCCGTCAATTTTTCACGTTTGTTTACGTTCTTGTTCGGTTTCGTTTTTAGTCTCGGTTCCATTTTCAACAAAAACTTTGAATGAACTTTACTTTCAATTTTCGCCATGCATTCATTAATACAATTTTTTATATATATTTCGCGTGTTTTAAACCTATAATTTTGTATTAGCTTAGTTTTTGTTATTTTTTAATTTTTTTTTTTCAGTTTTGTTTTCTTTTTTAGCAATAACAAACGCGAGTCAAAAATAAAATTTTCATCCACCCGAGCGGGCTGCAACCGCGCGCAACGCGACCTTTTTTGCAACTGAAAGCTGTCCAGTGTTGCCAACACCTGAGGGGCTAAAAAAGCTAAATTAACTTTTCAAAGAAGCTGCTTCATACCCTTCAATACAATGCATATTTAAAATCAAAAGATTAATACGGATACAGACGTTTAAATGCTTAATACCTTAGATACTTAATAAAAGCTTTTAAGGCATTCCATACAGCTGATAATCCTATCAGCAGCAATTTTACAATTTTCGCGCGTTCAAAATTCGTAAAGCTCAAGAACCGCTGGAAAATAGTTAAATTGGGAGCTCTCAAGCTGACTCTTGAGTGTTTAGTGCTGTCGGTAGCTAAATGTGTTTTTTTTTTTTTGCCATTGCACAGAAATTTTACTGAAACTTGTTTTTCTGAGTGAACTTTTCTAAATATTATTTAAATTGAAAATTTTACGAATTTTTAATTACTTGTAGTCACAAATATAAAATAATATAATATATCGATAAATAGTCATTTGTAATTTTTTTGTTTGCGCATCTCTGTTGTTTCACTCTATCGGCAAGATTTGGAACTATCGATACTCAAACAGCACGTGTAGAAAACAAGGGAGATTTTGTTTGAGTTGTAGTTTACCTTCCTTTTTTTTAAGATTTTTTAAACATGGTTAGCACAGATAGAAAAAGATCTGCAACCAAAGTTGACGTTAAAGGAGAGGGGGAGCCGCTGGCTAAATCCAAGAAACCCATACCAAAAGCGATCGGCAAACGTCCAGGTGGAGGACCCGGAGGCGGATCAGGATTTCGGCAGGGTAACAAGTTTGCAAACAAGACTGGAGGGGGTTCAAAAGCTGGAGGTGGTCCAGGATTTCGACAAGGTAACAAATTTAATGGCAAGACTGGCGGCGCTCCCCAAACAACCCAGCCCGCTGAGAAGCAAGATTGGAACAAATTCAAACAGGATAAAAAGGATCTGAAGCTTAAGCGCAAGAGTTCACGTGACACCTATGAAATCACTAAGGAGGCCAAACAGATCTATGAGAAGCTTAGATGGTAAGCAATGGTTACAAATTTCCCAGTAAGCGACCATAATACTGTTAATTGAATTCTTATTTAAGCCGTCGCACCGAGCACAAGGACAAACTGGTGGAACAAATTTATAAAATTTTAAATGTGGGGGATACCATTTCCAAAGTACTTAAAGCCCATGATACAGCACGAGTGCTGCAATGTATGCTCAAATTTGCATCTCCCTCGCTTCGTTCCCAAATCTCTGAGAAGCTGCTGCCTCATGCCGTTGAAATGTGCCAGTCGAAGTATGCCCAGTTTTGTGTGAAGCGTATGCTTAAGTATGGTTCACCTGCTACCAAATCCAAGCTAATAGACAGCCTAATGGGCCACGTAGTTCGTTTGGCTGGTCATAATATAGCTAGCGGACTACTGGACAGCATGTATTTGGGTGGTAATCCCCTACAAAAAGCCTATATGCGACAGGAGTTCTACGGGGATCTGTACAGGAAGGCAAAGGATTCCAAAGTCAAGTGCCTGGAGGATGCCTACAAGGATGCATCCAATATGAAAGCATCCATTTTAGGCTCAATTAAAGCTAATTTAGATCATGTGGCTAATAAACAATTGGTTGATAGCTCGCTGGTACATGCTGTTATGTTAGAGTACCTACGAGCTTGCCAGGATGATGATGAAAAACTGGAGGAAACTGTAACAGCATATTCCTCTCTGGTGCCCCACATGCTGTCCACCAAAGAGGGTAGCGAGGCGGCTGTCATCTGCTTCTACAAATCCACACCCAAAAATCGTAGGGTAAGTGTAAGAAACAAAAAAAAGTAAAATAATTAAACTAATAATTTATTTATCTATTATCAGGCAATCATTAAAAATATAAAGGAGCATCTATTAAAGATAGCCACACATGAGCATGGTCATGTCTTTCTCATTTCCTTGCTTAATTCCCTGGACGATACTAAGGCCGCCAAGAAAGCCATCTATGATCACTTACATGGTGATTTAAAGAACTTGGTTTCCAATCAATATGGTCGTCGTGTCATTCAATGGTTAGTGGCTCCCGGTGATACGGCTTGTTTCCATCCCGGTTTTACCAAAACTATCGATGAGGGTCTGGCCTATGGCAAAAAGGAAAAGGATGCTCGCCGTAAAGAAATATTTGAGCAAATTGAAGATCCCATTGCTGAGGCCATAGTGAATGAACCCTCGTTCTGGTTATCTAATAGTCATATTGGTCTAGCAACTGCCGATATATTAAATTATAGTAAGTTGTGAAATTTTATATATTTAGTTTAAATTAATTTATGTTTTTTCTGTTATCTCCAGTCAAAGGGGAAAGTTATAAAAAAGCTGTTCAAGCTTTAGTCCAAGTGGTGATCCAACCAAATTGGGTTGTGTCTAAGGCAGAGCCTTTGGAGACTTTGCAACAAAAGAAAAAGCTACATAATGATGTAGAAGCCATTATAGCTGAGGCAACTAAACAACGAAAGAAACTTCTTCAGGCCGAGAGCAGTAGTGATGAAGATGATGAAGAAGATGGTACAGATTCTGATGCCGATGAGGGGGAACCAAAGACAAAAAAGAAGGCAAAGCAGACAACAGAACCGACAAAAGATAATAATGAACCATCTGTGCCTGGAATAGAAGATGCTGGCATGCATCATGTCCTTAAAAAAATTATTAAAAACGACAGTAAGCCACAAAAGAACGAGACAGAGCAGGAAGGAACAGTGACTTCCTTTTCATTTGCAGAAGAACTTCTCCAACAATTGTCCAGGGATGTGGTAAGTTTTAACATCCTTATCTCAAACTTTAACTTAATCGTATATACATTTTCAGCTTGAAAACTGGTTAGGCTGTAATCGCGGTTGCTTTGTCCTGCTGAAATTAGTTGAAGATAACACCGATCATGTGGATACATTGCGCAAGTCCATTCAAACCGACAAACAGTTGTTGCAATTATTGAAAACTCAAACAACACAAGGAGCTAAATTGTTAACTGGCAAATTGAATTTAGCTTAAACAGAAACAAAAAAAATAATATTGAGTTAGTTCCACAAATTGAGATGAAATCAATTTTTAATAAAACATTGAGTAATAAAGTAATTAAATAATTTTTGATTTCTTTCAATTATAATCTGAACAAATTATACAATTTTTAGAAATGTATTAAGTTTTCTTGTTTCTCAGTTACTTCTACAAATTTCCAAAAAGATTGTAAGTGTAGGTATTATATATCGGATTTAAATTGATGATACGAATGGATACCAAACTCAGAGATGGCACACAGATATAGAATTAAATCCGTTTATTTTGAAATTTATGTTGAATATTTGTTATAGGAAAACGCTAAGATTATAATAAGAGTTTTACAATGTGTAAATTAATAGAGTATAGGCGGAGTCCTTTTTTCTCATATCATTTAAGTCGGGATGAAAAAAATGCAAATAATTGATGTAAGTAACTAAGCTTTACGCACAATAATGTGCAGACCAGAATCGGTATCCACAATTCCCGACATTTGGCCCACATGGAGGGCAAAGGCGGCCTTCTCGAAAGCGGCTTGCATATCACCTATACAATAAAAAATTTTAGTTGAAAGATGAATCGATAAAGGAGACAATTTGGTATTATTAGTACATACCTCTTCCAAATTTTCCCAAGTCGCCACCACGCTTGGCGGAACTGCAATCGGAGTAGGAACGAGCCAACTCATCGAATGTAGCCTCCTCATTGATGAGCTTATTCCGATAGACTTCGAGCAGCATTTGCGCCTCTTCCTTGGTGCGTGTAATATTCTCTTCGCGCCACGAGCTTGGCCGACGGCTGCCTTTGTGTTTGACCAGCAAATGAAGGCATTGGACTTCAGTTACGCCATCGTTTGATCCGCTTACAGCGCAGTTACCGTCTTTTTTAGCCGGCTCAGTGGGTTGATCCCACTGCGATTCCTTTGTATGTATATTGAGGTAATAGCTGAGACCTGCGATTGAACATTGGAGTTAGGGACCGGCAAAAATAAAAGCGGAAAATGTTTTCTTTTGTTCTTACCAGTGGATCGGCTGGTGCGTTTCTCCCAGCCATCAGGCAATTGCTCCGTGTCGGGCATCTCAGTAATTTAATGTTTTTTTTACTATTTTAACTAACTTTAAGCGTTTTTAAGTGAGCCGTGTAAACCGGACAACTCAGAAGTTGTTTTGCCACCCCTCTTTTAAAAATAGGTCAACACCAACGACAATGTAATGTGTATGCGAGTATTATTCCAGCCAAGTATTTATTTTTATTATTATGTGTTTTTTTCTTACGTTTCAACAATGAACTAAACGCGGTTGGGAATCTTCGCTAAACGAGATGATGCGAATTTGACAGGCCTCTTCTGAGGGAATTTTGCAACACTCACAAACTCAGCTGCAATTGTACAAAGTTATCTAACACTTGTGTGCACCTTTCGAAACCGGCAGATGGCGCTATGATAAGCTTAAGTGGGAAATTATGTGAGTGTGACCAGTGTTGATGTCATATCTTTCGTTGTTGGCATTTGGGATTCCGCGTGTTCATGCAACATTGTGATTGGCCAAAATTAGCACGCTGCCGCAAAAGAAGCTAACGCATCGTTATAGTTTGTTGAAAACGCTTTTATATTGGTAGGCATTGTATTTGTTAATAATCTAGAATTGCCTTAAAGCTGATATTGAACATTTTTCCATATAAAAGAAATTGAGCTGCAACTTTTCCGTGTCGCCGCTATTTGGTGTTTTTTTTTTCTTGTGATTTAGTTGTAGCTGTCGTTGCTTTTCGCTCTGTGCCTCGCCGCTGACTCTTTGGTTCTGAAATCATGCCGACCGATACAATAGTGAAGGTGCAGGAATATAAGGAGTCGCTGATCACAAAAGCCGAAACCTTGATCACCAAACGTTTTCCAGAAAAAATTGTCCAGCTTAATGAGTTGTTGGCAACATCCATGTTCAATGAGCGCAATTTCAGCGAGGTGCATCAGGACTTAAATATACCCGTTTTGGCACCCGTGCTGGTAAATAAGAAGTGCCCAGATGACGATGGAGCAGGTGGAGATAACGACAACGCTGACCATCCGCCAACAAAACGCGCTCGAAAAGAAGTTCTTGTTACGGGAACACCGGTCTTGGCCCTGCCAACTGGATCGGTGCCGTGCAACAAACCGCTATGTGAAATGATCACAGTTGTCAAGCCCATTATACGAAAACTGGTGGAAGATTGTAAGTACACGATAAAATATTTATTAGATTGAATCTTGAAATAATGTTTGTTGCTTATTCTGTCTCTCTCCCTCTGCCTCTTTCTTTCCCGCTCTTGTTGCTGTATGTATTTAGCCAACTTATTGAAAATGTGGATTTCCTTCATGATACCGAAAATCGAGGATGGTAACAATTTTGGTGTATCAATTCAGGAGGACACTTTGGCCGAAATACAAACAGTCGAATCGGAGGCTGCAGCCTTTTTTGATCAAATTTCACGTTACTTCCTATCGCGCGCCAAGGTCGTATCCAAAGTGGCTAAATATCCTCATATCGATGACTATAGACGGGCTGTTGTTGAGCTGGACGAGAAGGAATACCTCAGTCTGTGGCTGGTGGTGTGTGAAGTGCGCAATCGCTACTCATCGCTACATGACATAGTCATTAAGAATTTAGAGAAGCTGAAGAAACCCCGCTCATCGAACACTGAGAGCTTATACTAAGAATGTTAAATGGATGAAATGCATCGCCGTGATTCACAATATAAATCTTCTTCTTTTTTTTTTTCTTGCTCCCCTCTTCCAACTTAAAACCAACCGCCCCACATTTGCCTTTCCAGATACAAAAAGCCCATGCATGAAGAATCCATCTCGAAAAAAAATCCAAAAAAGAAATGCTTAGCAGGACACATAGAAACATTCTGTTCTAATTAGAAATGCCTCAATTTCCATTTACTACTCATGATTAACCCTAAACAATAGAAAAAGAAAACGTAAAATTAATTAAAATACTACTACTGAATTATATAAGTAGACAGCAGAATTGTAAACAAAAAGCGAAATGACAGCTGTATTTGAATGAGATAGAATGATGGGGGAAAAACATCTAGAACCTAACATATAGTGTAATAAATATACTTATATACACAATAAAAAGTCGATGCTGTATAGATTCCAACTAATGCTTATATAGCTATACGATATATGATATACAAATAAATTTATTTTATGATGCTAACTGCCTCGATCTAAAGTAATCTTCAACTGTCCCTAATACAATTCTTATCATTATCAAGAGGGATTCAATATGGCTAATCCAGTTAAGGTTAATTTAGGGACTATTATACAATATACTTTTATATTCAAATAATTTAATTGTTTTCAAAAACTAAATGCGTAGTACATTGGATTCTAATCATAGAGCATACGAAAAAGAGTTTGTAGAATTAAACCATTTAGTGTTATAAAATGAAAGCTCTAAAAAGATAAAAATTAAAACATAAGAATAATGACTCGGGGATCAATTATTAGTTTTGATCTATATGCCAAATAATCCTTGTATATTTGTAGATCAAACGAGTGACTCAGCTTTTGTATAGCGCTTTTAATTTTTACCGTTACATTAATGGGAAAAATATTGGCAGAGTTGAGTAAGTTATTCTGGCCAAAGAATCTGCCACCAATTTCTCATGTAGATAACTTTTAAGATGTAGATAATTATTTTTACAGTCAACTAAAACAATGGGAAATTTATCGATGCAAAAGCGACCGTTACACAAGTTAGACAAAAAAATTTTCTATTGCAACTCAAACATGTTCGATACGGCGCCAAATTCAAAAAAAGACGAAACAATTTTTGAGATTGTTTTTAAAAAAAGGGTATTATTGGAAAGTAAGCATAAGCATACAAAAAGTAATTACTTAATTTGTAAATATAGTATATATATATATATATATACAATTAGCAAGCATTACAATTATTTACAAACTAATATAGCTACAATTCTATGACAAATTAGGGATCATACACACATACATATATATATTCAGACATACAGAAATTAGAAGAAAAAAATATATAGAAACTTTTTGTATAACAACAACATTGCACTTTAATTAAAAAGTGCTTTTATTATTTTAGCTTTCCTTGCATTCTTGTGTAAATTTAATACTTTTTTGTTTTCAATATGTGTAGATATTTTTATTTTTATAGCCTTCAACTTAATTTCGAGCTTCTAGTTAACTTCATCGAGTTAGTTGGCAGTGAAAGAGTTTTTAGTGTACGTAACAAGTTTTTTTTTCGTTATTCGGAATTCTTGTTTTTTTTAAAGTTCGTTTTTTATTTTATGTTTTTGTTTTTATATTAACTAAAATTTAAACTTAGGACGAAGCTTTATTTAAATAGGTTTCTACATACACACACACACATACACACATTCAATCATACACACATTCAATCATTTACGTATATATATATATATATATAAATATAACAAAAAATATTGTACAATCTGTTGATTTTTCTTCTCCCCCTTCTTTTACTTAGAAACAAATGGTGAAAAAAAAAAATAATAATAATAATAATATAAAAATAATAATAATGAAATCTGGCTTAATCAATTATACACTAAACTTAATAGCTTGTTTTGCATTAAGTAAACGAAATGGCACATTTATGTAAAGTCCCACAACCACAATTATAGGAGTCTGGATTCACATGTGTCCCCACCAATTGGCACTTGCCTGATAGTAGCCATCGTTGCCCCAATTGAGAACGCTCAGTGGTGGCGGTGGCGGCGTTAATTTCTTAACATCAAAGGTATTCTCGTTACCTTTTTCAGTTTTCTTATTGTTGCTGTTGCTGTTGTCGTTGTTGCTATTAATGTTATTGGTACTATTATGATGACGTCGCCATTCACCCACACGTCTATGTCCATGACCAGATAGCAACAGAATCTTTAGCTTAGAGCGTTTCTTTTTGGCTGCAATTTGTCGTGCCAAATCCCAGCCGACAGTGCCCTCTTGTTAGAAAACACTATGCGTATTTTTGGCACCCAAAAATGGCTTCTCCTCATTCATTTTTTCCAGATTGCCACTAAGCGTGGGATCTGTAGGTCTCCGCCGTTTAAAGAAACCACATTTATACATCGCATATGTGAACAGGGCCAATAGTATTAGGCCACCAATAACAGCAAGGATAATTATCCACAAGGGCAGAGATGTATCACGTTGTTGATTCAGTAACTCTGGATAGGCACGCGTCTCCACCTGAATACAGATAGATATATAAGATGTTACTTAATGTATATCTACACTAAATCTGTGGATCGATCTGAAATAAATGAGAATTGATAATTTATTAAGACTTACCTCTATATCATTATTTTCCATTTCTTCGACACCAAAATCTTCGGGTATTTTGGCATGAGCTGTGGATATAATGCGGACTCGATCCACTCTTGGATATTCGTTAACCAAAGTGGAATTCCATAGACGCGCCTTAACCAACACTTGGGCCTCGGATCTTGCTGGCATATTGTAGATTTCGCAGACAATTTTAATGCAATTGGCTGAACCCTTGTTACAGTCCAACTCAATGATATCCTGTTTTTTGCCTTTGCCAGCACCTCCACTGCTTTCCCTTCCATCTAGAAGACGTTCTAATCGGGCCACACGTTCAATAACATTTCGTGGCATTCGACTTAGGGAATTGGAATGATGTTGCTGACTTTGACTTTGGCTTCGATTGAAGTGTTGATGATGCAACGAAGGACGCATCATCATGGAGGCAGGTGCTCCTAAATATGCTGTATCTTGTTGCGGTTTACTGGCCAATTTCAATGGATTCACATATTCCGATGCTACATTACATTCACCCTGGCCAATTTCAACACTCGGACGCTCCTCCAGATAAAGCAAATAGCGATCTTTCAATGCCCTCTCGGGATCACTGTAGAGTGAGAGTGGCCAATGGATTACCATAAGTATTTTGGGTGCTGTCGATGGTCCATCATTGAAAATGGTAAAACTATGTATTAAAGGTGATCCCACATCTGACATTTCCATGGGTGAATCGGTCACCTTAACTGCTCCACTATAGAAACTCTGTTCGGGCATTGCCCAGCCACGGAAATGCAATTTAGCCCGGCGCACAACATGCACAATTAGATTCTGATCGGGCAACTCTTTGCCCACCAGTTTCGATGTGGTATTGGCAAATATGTGGAAATTCATTGATTTCTCTTTTGGCTCCAGGCCTTTGGGTTGGAAACGAATGATGACAAATGTGGAGGTGCCACGTAACATGGGATTACCCAAACTGCATGCCACCATGGTTGTATTGAAGCTATTACATGTGGCATTTGTCTTAAGGGAGATTAAGGATTAGGAAGTTAAAAAAATGTTGCATGATATATTTCTCTTTTTGTTGTTAGAACTTACCGGTTTCTTGGTGGCCACATAGGATACCCCAGGTTGATGTTCAATAAACAATTGCGCCTCATAGGCTGAATCTGCCCGATTTGTTACATTGATTTTAACTTCCAGTTCCGTTTCATCCATTGTCCAGGTATAACCCAGATCTACAAGTGAAATCTTGGATTGAAATCTTTCTCCTTTGGGGAACTCTTTCTTTACTTACCTGTACGTGTTATATTTGGCTCTGCACTGATAACCAGTTCACTCTCACATAGATCATCATCGCCACAATCCTTTTGGAATGTACCCTCAAAATCAATATGAGCCTTTGGTTCATCCAATATGGGATTGAGTCGTATCAATGCCGATTCGGCCAATTCAGGCTCCTCCAATGTGTACTTAATGCGGAAACCAATTGGTGTCTGTATATCTCGGGTATTGGCCTTGATATAACCAGTGACCCTTTGGCAACTGGTTCTACCATCAGTTCTTACTTTGACCACACGACTAACAACATTACTCCGCTTATTGTCCCGATCAAAGAAGACACGTGAGAATTTCTTTTGATGATCAAATGTCTCCGCCTCAACGCTATAGAGGAGACTGAGCTCCTTGTTCTGGCCATCGTAGGGATCGATGCTGCAACAGGCCTCAAAACTGAAACATGTAAGATTGGAGCTGACATCGGCTCGACAACCGGCACGATTTGGATCAATGTTCCGGGTCTCATTAATTCCATGCGATGTACGAATACTGATGATTGGGCGAGCTAATAGGATCACAGCTGCCGATGAGTTATAGGCACCAATGACAATATCTGGATAGGAATTGTCATCGAGATCCGTTTTTCCTGTTATACTAATGCCAAATGTCTTAATGGGTCGCGACATGCCACGACCACCCAGCTCAGAGGCTTGGATTTTCTGTGCCGGCTCAGGTATTAGGCCTTTCTGGGATCCCAAATAGATGTAGACAACGCCATCGCCTTCGTAGGGTGCACCCACAGCAATATCCTCACAGTTGTCCTTATTCAAATCCCCAATATTGGCCAGAGCCAAACCGAAACGACTCTCTGGAGCTCCAGTCAGTTTTAAGGTGGCCCGTTTGGGCAGCAAATCATTCTCATTCTGATAGATGTAGACGGCTCCACCCTCCGTTTTGGTAAAGTAAAGGGGTGCGGCTACTATCAAGTCTGGCTTACGATCTCCATTGATATCAGCTGTGGCTATTTCATAACCAAAACTGGAGCCAAATTGTTCACCATCAATGATTTGGGCCAAGGGTATGGGATTGGTTCTCGATTGATTACGGAATATAATCACTTGACCATGACCATCGGAACGTGGTGCACCGGCAGCATATGCCATATTATCATCATAATAATGTCCACCAGTTACCGACATGCCCAGATAACTATATTTATCCACTGGTGATCGTGCATCCGAATGATCCGTATTGTAAATGTTCTTATCTCGCTCCAGGAAACTGCCACCAATTTTGGTAACAAAAATGGTACCACGCCAGGTAAAGGGTCCCGGTGTGCCCAATACCATGGTCTCATCCTCAAGTATGGCACTCGATGTACCCACCTGACACAAGGCATAGTCCTCATGTTCCCTAGAAAAAACAATGGGAAACACGTCATGGAAGCGGAGTGGATTGTAGTTTTTTTCATTTTTTTTTTTGGGACATTTATAATGGATGATGACCAGGGTCAACACGCCATGAGAAATTGCATGTTCTTTTATATTCTGGCTGGGACTTCTGACAGGCTCCGCTCCTTGATTTTGGGTGAGCTCAGACCCATCTAACACTCCCACACTCCAAGACCAAGTCATGGTGAGAGAGAGTCATTTAAATAAATTAAAAATCACCTTTACGAGTGGCAAAACAACCTTGCACAGTGAAACAAAAACTACAGTGAATTTTAGAAATTAAAGAAACAGTGTTGACAAATGCTAAAAAATGTAACTCTAAATTGCCAAATTCTAAAATAAAAATCATTTTATTTCATTAGATTGATGATATAATAGAAATAAATCAATTTCTATTGCATACTTTTAAGGGCAACAAGTGCTTAGTCTATGTCCTCATTGGCTCACTGTGCCGAACTCTGCACTTTTGTTGGATAACAAAGCTGACGAAGACGACGTCATCGGTGTCACCACAAGGGCTGCATGCTAATTGGCTAAACTCATATGTGTGTGTGTGTGCGTGTGTGTGTGTGTTTGTTGTTGCGTAAAACTGTTTTCCCCTAATTCATAATTCACCTTGACACCTTTTCCTTAATTCCATTTTGCTGTGTCCTCTTTTGTCCCAGTCCTTGGATACAAATTTCCCCCCCACTTACCTTGCTGTTGAGCGTCCTCTGCATGGTTCATAGACCTCATCATACTCCAGATCATTGGTTAAAACATAACACAGACCCTGACCATAGCGATTCTCCGCTTGGGTATAAATATATCGATGGGCACATACAACAACCTATTGGAAAATTTTAAGATTTTATTATATCGATAAGTTGCTTTTGTTTGAATTTCGAATTTTTTATTTTTAAATCCAATTTATTACCTTGCCGTAATTCTGTGAACGCACTGTTACACCCATCCATTGTCCTTCTTTGATTTCATCACTTGAGGGTTCCGATAGAATTTCACTATCGTAGGCTATAATGTTGAAAAATTGTTTATAGTTTAGTAGTGGCAAATGTAAATGTGTGTATTTGTGTGTGTGCATGTGTGTGTGTGTGTTTATACATACGTATGTGTGGTGTATGTGTCAGCAACATTAACAACAACAAGACTAACAACAAATGATACTTAGTTAATATGCATTACCAACAATATTATACACAATACAAGTTTAAAATAAATATATATATATATATAAGTAAATAGATAAGTAAGTTTGTATATACATAACAAATTTAAATTAAACTCAATTATTTACAGCCGATTAAAGGGGTGGTGGGTGCGACTATATATATATATATGGAGGCCATCGGCCAATTGGAGCAGCAGCCGTTGCACACATGTGTCTAAAGACCTGGAAGTTGGAGTTGGAAGTTGAAATTGAAATTGAAGCAGCCGCACATGTGGCCCCAAGTAGCTGCCAAATGTTTGATTAAACGAAGCATGAAAACTAACTTTTAATTTGATATCGACTTGATTGTTGCTCAGCAATTTTTAATTTAAAAGATTTTCCTTTTTGTATATTTAAGCTGCAATTGTTTTTAAACGCTAATTAACAGTTAATATAATTTGTAATTGGCAACTAACTTTTCTTTTAATATTCTGTTAACCAAATAGTGCTGTTCAATTATTTTAATAACTGTTAAATATATTAATCTAAATGTTAATTGCTTTTTTTGTTTCTTTTGTGCTGTTAACTAAAGCTTATATGAATTCTATTTTACTTTCACTGTAAGCAAAAAACAATTTTTTAATTTTATTGCAATATGGCAACACCTTTAGATTTGAAAAATAATTAATGGATTTAATTTGTCTTATATAAAATTTAACTGTTAGAAAATTTGAATATGTAAATTAATATGTAAGTTATAATGTTAACACTCTTAAATATAGTCTCTGTTAATCGAGAAATGTACAAATAATGTAAAGGTATTTAAATATTTACATATGTAATATGTATATACATATGCATGTAGATATATGTAACTGTTGATATGCTCGAATAGACTACTGGATATGCCTATGCTAAAATGGAAAGCGCTGCCAACTTGCTGTCGGGTTTGATAGAATGCATACCCCAAAAACAAACCCCCTCCCTTCTCTCTCTCTCTCTACAAACCATTAACTCTCGGCAAGAGAAGAGGGGGAGAGAGACATGGTGAGGAGTCCGAGCAACGAACGTAACGAAATTGATTTAAAATGCATTTTAAAGCATCAAAGTGTTGAAATATGATAAATGATTATTACACTGAAAGACTATAAGGAAGACAGAGAGAGAGAGAGGAGGGGCTCATATGCATGTATGTATATTTGTATGTATGTACATACGTACTTACACTACAGAGCGGTAATCGGCGTTTCAAGGCGTGGGCTGTTCTTTGACGGGTTTGACGCGCTTCATACACTAACATCGGCTGCTGCCAAATGCTGAAGTGAAAGTCTTTGGAAAAACGCATAGGCGCATGCGCGCAGCTGGAAAAGCAAACGATACAACCCACAACCCACGCTGATTTCTCATACATTTTTCTTTTTGTTTATCTCATTTTGGCCTAAGATTTCAATTTTGCGTTGGCCCAGGCCCAATGAACTTTACCCTATATCTGGCTCTCTCTCTCTCTCTCTCACGCCAATATGCGTTCTTTTTCGTTTGACATTGAGCCACAAATGAAATGAATGAATTTAATGAATGTTGAGGAAATTTACTTTTAAGAATTTCTTTTAGTTCAGAGCTTACGGCTTTTCTTTTTTGTATGCGTTTTTGAATTTTCTTTTTTTTTTTCTTTTGGTTTTTGCAGTTATTTTTATGTCTTGCCAACATTTCTTGGTGTTGTTGCTGTTGTTTGTATTTTGAGAAATTTGTCACGTTCTGGGTCGGCGCCAGCTACAACTCTTGTACAGCAGCCACAACAACAGCCACAACAACACACAGCCACAGCCACGCTCTGATTGCCCCGAAGAGTTTCCAATAGTAAAAAAAATCCAAAACAAAAAAAAACGCGGCCAGAAACAAAAATAACAACAACGACAAAAAAATACAAAATAAAAAAAAACGGGAACATAGCCGACCCAGTTGGAAGACTCTGCTAGAGTTTTGCGTTGGGGCATGAAGAGAGGGGGAAAACGACTGACTGTATGTATGTATGTATGTACATATGTACATCATGATATTTACATACAAAACATCAATTTCTTTGTTAGTTGGTCTAGGCTACAAAAAGCAAACAATATAATTAGCGTCAAGTAAGTCATACAATTTGAAACATATATCACTTCGATTCCAGCTTAACTCCATATGACCGATTCCAAGTAAAAGCAATAACAATAAGCCTCAGTGATAGAAAATATGCATCTTGGCATCGAAAATTGTATACTCTTAATTAACTTTATAAGAAACATTGAGAGAATTTGAAAGTTTTGAAGCTTTCAAATAGAAATTATATTTAAATATATATTTAACTAATACCAAAATTCATATATAGCAATTTAGGGCATCAGAAAGTCCATAAATATTTGTTTTAAAAGGGTATTAAGAGTTGGTTTTGAAAGCAAACACAATTTCATATTTCAAGCATGCCCCCAAAGAAAATTGGGCTAAACTATATGCATATATGTATATAATAGAAATTTATATATACATATATATATGTTCATATATAATACATAAATTATAAGCGACAATTTTTTGATATGCAAGACTAATTATGATGATAGAGGGTAATAATAATAAATTATTTGTAAAGTTAAAGTTCTTTGCCTTGAAATTCGATATCAAATTTCAGTTCAAAACTAAAAAATCCAACTAATTTGAATATTTTGTTGAAGGCTACACCAACGCAGTTTTTTTAGTCTAATCTTTTATTAAACACAACTTAATCAAAGAAAAATGATTCAGAAGAACATCTATAAGAACAATTTCTATTCCTCTAAAGATAAGTTCCTAAAAAGAAAAACTAAAACAAATGTCTCTAAGCGATTATAATGTCAAGTTTTAAAAATGTGAATAATTTACTAAATGTTTATACAATATATATACTAAAGTTGAGGTTTCCTTGAAAATTATAAACTAAAATAATCGATGGTTTAAGAATTAGATCTCACTTTTTAGTTATTTAGCATTTCAATATATTATATTAATATTTATAATGAAATTTAAAATTAGATCTTATTTTAACGATATATATATATACATATATGAAAGTATGATAATATATAGTTTTCATGCCCAGCCAATTTTTTTTATAGCAAGCAAATAGGCGTAAAAAAAAATAAAAGCAATATGGCTGCCGCTTCTACTAATATCGTTATCGATTGTTTGACATGCGTGCATGACTGTACATAGAGTGAGAGATGTAGAAGAATTAGTTTGAGATATATAAAATATATAATTGATTGGAATAATTTGTGATAATTTGTGATAATTTGTTTGTATGAGTGCAGCATTTGGTTAATTAAAAACAAACAAAATCAAGTGAAAAAGGCAAATCATAAATATAAAAAAAAGGAAAAATCAATTTTCGAATAGAAAAAAAAGAATAGGTAACGAAAAAAGAAGATAAAACAATAGGTTAAACAATTTGAATGATATATGCTCAGAATTATGTGTGGATTAGAGAATTTGTCTGTTTTTTTTTTTTTTTGTTGTTTGTTTTATTTTTTTAATTTAATTTTGTAATTTGTTTAATTTGGTGAAAAAAAAAAAACAAAGGTAACAACAAATAAAGCAACCCCTAACACTTACTCTTATTAACGTCATAAGATCCTCCTTTGGCTAAATGATAAAATTTCGTTTCGTTTTTAATTTGCGAAAAGAATTCAAATTCGTTTTTTGTGTTTTTATTTTTAGTTTTTTTGTTGTTGTTTAGTCGAAAATTTGTAAATCATAATCCATAGGCGCACCAAAATTAGGCAAAAAATTTTTGTTTTCGGGGGAAAAACAAAAAAAAAATTAAGAGAAGAAAAAAAAAACGCACAAAATAAAATAAAAAATATATAGAAGAAAAAAAAAAAACGATAAACAAAAAAAAAAAAAAAAAAGAAAATAATGAAAAGAAAACATTATATTATTATTATAGTTATATTTAATATATATAATGTATTTATATATATATATAAATTTTTATGTGAAAAATACTAACTAGAATTCTATACAAATATATTTTAATTTGGTTTTTGGTTTTAAGAAAAACTTTTTGTAAATCTATTATAAATTATATAAAGTTAGAAAAAAATATATTATTTAGTCACAAAACTTTCTGTTTTTCTTTTATTGTTTATACAACAAATATTTAACTTTTCTCTTTTTTATATACAATTATTAAAGTAAAGGAAATTTAATAATTTTAATTTGGTTTTTTTTTTTTGGATTGCTTGTGGACAAAAATTTAAATGACTTGCAAACCGAACTTGTATGCCCCTAAGAAATCTGTTACATTTGTTAAGTTAGTCACTTGTATGTAGTTATAGTATATATATATATGAATTGTTAGAACCCGCCCCAAAAATATATGATCAAGCATATCTCTGACATATACGAGCAGCATTATTAATTAGCAATCCATTTTATATAGTATATTTGATTTATATAAAAAAAACCTTCACCAATTAGCTTTTTTGGGTTAAAAGTAATCAATTAAACTAATTTAAAAAAAAAAAAAAGAAACTCTATATTTGATCCTATAAACTTTTGGTAACTAATTTTAGAGAATACAAACTAATCAATATAGAACTTAAGATTAAATTCTAAGAAATTCTAAAAAATTTGTTAGCCTACTTACATCGTCTGCCATCGGTTATAACTTGTTCACAATCATCAGATTTTTGTGTAATTGGACATCGCCATAGGGCACCCGATTTAGTGGTATTTGGTTGTAAATTTTGATCCAATGGTGCTCCTACAAGTAGACTGTAAAATGATTGATAAATAAATTGTTTAAATATAGTCTTATCGATTATTGATCAGTTGGTCAGTCAGTTGGTTTTGATATATAGTTTTTGTGTCTCATTTGTTAAACGATTTGTAGGTGGCTGACTGACTGGGCACGAAATGGCAATCATTGCTGGTTCAATGCACTTTTTTTTTTTTTATTTTGTAGGGGCTTGGCCCTGCCAAAATGTAATTACTTTACTACGAGAAAGCGAGGGTCGTCGACGTCGGTGTTGTTTTTTTTTTTGTTGTCGTTGCTGCTGCTATAAAATAAAAGCCCAATAAGCAGCAGCAACAGCAACAGCAGCAGCAACATCAACAGCAATGCCTGGGCGCGTCCACACGAAAGATGTTGCTAATGAGCAACCATAGCCGAAAAGCTTCACCCACGTTCTCTGTGTGCTTAACATGAATGTTCATTATCCTCGAAGCAAGCAAAATAAAGAAAAAAAAACGAGAAAAAATAAACTCACAAGCAAACTAAAGCCATAACCCAACACTAACAACAATTGCAACAGCAACAGCAACAACAACAACAACAGCAGCAGAAGCAACTGAAAAACAACAGTAACAATCTCATGGCGAGGAGTGGGTTTATGACCGCCATTAAATGGCACCTACACACCACCAACATTACCAGGCAGCAATGGCAGCAGCAAGCAGCAACACTCTAGCAACATCCACCATTAGCAATACCAATACCAACAACAACAACAACAACAACAGGGACAATCTTTTAGTGGCCATAAGGAAAATCTTTGGTACTTAGAGTTCTTTGGAAAAGTAATCACATTGTTGTTGTTGTACTTTTCTCGCCTTTCAATTGACACTTGAAAATCAATTTAATTGCTTAAAGGTTTTACTTAAGTGAGTTATAAAGGGAACTAGTTCCACTATTAAGAGGTATTTCTAAAAGAGATTTCAAATGATTATTAAAGTTCACAAAAGAACTAGTTTGAGACTAAAGTGTAACTACTAGAAAGGGTTTTGATAAAAGAAAAACAGTTAAACAAAAGTTATAAATGGATTTGTTTCCAATTTTGGAACTACCACAAATGTTTCAATAAAGCAAAAATATTTTACTCTAATGATAAAATTATAACAGTTTTAGATTCAAAATGAAACTAGTTCGAACAATTAAATGTTTTATTCACATTCAAGTAACAATTTCAAACTAAAATAACTTAAATAAGACTTTAAAACAAACAATTAAAGACAAATTATTTGATAAGGATAAAAGTTGATGAATTTAGCTATTACAGAATCTCAAGGTCAAAAGGTTAAGTTATAGAAACTTAATGTTAAAATGGATTAATAGGGTTTTGAATTAAGTAATATTTGTTTATAAAAGTTCCCTAAGCCTTTTTATAAGATATTTAAGATATATAAGAGAAGTAAATACAAGAGACAAATAATGCAACATAAGGTCAGACAAGAGGCACAAGAATTACTTTGAGTCAGACTTGGACCTAAACCTAGTTACCAAGTTCTACTTGGCCCCAAAAAAACAAAAAAAAAAAAAGGTGGTGTCAAAACAAGTCACTTCTCTGCACTTTGCTCATGGCCCATGGCCTTATATTTGTCTTATGGCCATTATGCTGACACTTGTCTTGCCCCTCTGCTCCCATTCTTGTTCATTTTATTGCCTTCGTGTCACGTTTGTGTAAATCTTTGCCACAGCAGCAGTGGCAGGTAACAGCAATAGAGTTTTGGACTTGTTTGCTTTTGGCTTGGTCCGGTAAGTCGTCGTCGTCGTCGTCGTCGTCTGTGACTGCGACTGAGTCTGCTTGCTGCTCATTTAGCATGTTTAGTTTCTTGTCAACTTGCAAGATTTGGTAATGAAATGGGTAGAAAGAACCAGAGAACGAACACTTCTTCTTTATGTTGATCGTCTCCAAATACGGGACATGACATAAATCTGGCCACAATGGCCAATGGCCATAAATCTTAAACATTGACGCTGGTCGTCGGTCGAGTCCATAAAATAGTTTTAATGATCTGCCCCATCCCAAGAGTGCAATATACGACTTTGTTGTATTGGAATTCCAAATTATTGAAAGTTATTTGATTTGAAATTTTTTTAGTGGGAAGATCAAGTTGAAGTTGATTTTATGGCACTTGCCACTTAGCTTATCAATTAGCAGCTCCAGCTGGATGAATGTTAGATCGTCTGATCGGATGATCGGATGGGTGAATTGTGGGTGCATGTATATTTGGGGGATGGTTGCATTTTGATGTCTTTTCTTGGGAAGAGAGGGGAAAATTTGGCTTCTACTTTCACACAAATCAATTATCAAGATGAGACCGCTCCACTTGCTCCACTCAAAGGCAATTACTTAAACTCTTTTTCCCCACTTAAACTCGATCTCTTTTCCCCCTTTCTCTCGATTTCAGTCTTTAATATTTTCCTTTTTGAAATAACTTTGAGGTTTTGGCATTTGTTCTGATGATGAACACCAAGTGGCAGCTTATTCGTTGGCAGTTAGGAAGGGGTGCAAGGAGGGAGGGTGTGCGTGTGCATGGCGACGTCTTAGAATGCATTTAATTAAATTTAAACATTAATTGCCGCACCAAATGCGAAGCGCGTGTCGTTTCAATTGCCCACAGATCCAGAACCCTTTCAAGTGGGCAATCAAGCCAGTGCGTTCTATATATATACATATATATGTATATAGTATATACAATAGATCCGATTCCTCTGAATGGCCCGCACAGTTCTCTTTTATAGAAATTTGATTGTTTGATTGGCAGGCAGCATTCAAGTGATGCCACAAAAATTCAATTATAATTATTTATTTGACATGAAAGATGAAAAAACAACAAAAGATTGCACTTATAAATGAACTAGTTCTGTAGGCAAACCGTTTCATATATATGTATATATATATATATATTGAAAGCTTTAACTAAATAAGAAACTTATATTATTTAAAGAATCAAGAGATATAGATTGTTATTCAAAGGCATTGTAAATGGGAACTAATTCAATTTTTTAGATAGGCTAATTTTAAGCATAGATTGCTAGCCAAGAGAACTGTTATAAAGAACTAGTTCTTTTTTAGAAGTACCTTTTTTAAAATATTTATTTCATATTTAGTTAAGTTAATTTTGTTTATGAATTGCTAGCCAAAATAACTCTGTTTAAGAACTAGTTCCTTTTTATATTAAATTCTTAAACTATAAATATTTTTAAAATTTGAATTAAGAAAGCATACTTTTTTAGAACTTTTATATTAATTTGTGTTTTAGAAAATTTAAAAAAATATAATTCTATATTTATTTTAAATATCATGTGGATTAATTTTGAAAAAATATTTCTATTCATATTCCAAATATTCCAAATATTATGAGGAAAATTTAAAGAAAATATTTGAAAAAAAAAAAGAAAATACTTAATCAAATGAAAAGGACTTTAAAGTATTTTTAATTTCTTGTTCTAGTAAAAAAGATTCTATAACCATTAAAAGATAGTAATCATAGAATCTATCGAAGGATAAGACAATTACAAATATTTTCAACGATCAGAAATGGCATTGAACTAGTTCACTTTGTCTATATATTTCCCATCTACTTTAAAACTTGTTCATGTGAGTTGCTTCTAAAGTTTGCATGACTTTTAATCAGCTTTTTTATATTTAATACTTGATTAAACTTATTCAAAAATAAACTAGGGAGCTGCAATGGGTTTCTTTTCTTTTTTTTTTTTTTTTTGGTTGGCCCAGCTGTATTTGTTTTTTGGCTTTCTGAAATTGTTTTGTTTGTTGTCTTCCATCTTCATATTTTTTTTTTATTTTTTGCTGTTGTTTGTATATCTTATAAGTCATGATTATCACAAGTGTTTTCCAATGCCTGTCCTCTACTCTTCCCCTTTTTCTTATACTTATGTACAAGCTTCCCCTATAGCTCGTTCCCGTCTCTTCCCCCTTTCATGTGGCAATCAACTGCTGTATGCATCATCTCATTTTGGTGGCTCATCTTCTTAAGAGCATTGCGTTAAGTAATGTGGAGACCAAACCCAAAATATTACACACACTTCTCACCCTCCCAAAAAGTATCTCTCTTCCCCCTCTTTAAGAATGTATCTGTATTCCTCTGCATATTTATTATCATTTGTCTTGCCCTCCCGCAACTTGGCCATAAAGAACAACAATAAATAAAAGAAAGAGCAAGAGAGACAGAGAGAGAGAGAGAGAGAAAGAATTTTTGTTACAAATTTGTTTTTGTTGGTTTTTTGGTATTGAATTTTTGAATCTCCCCTTTTAGTCGTAATTTTTGTATAAATATTTATACTCAAATTGGAGACAATGACAAAGGGGAATACAAAAAGCGGAAGATGACACTGAAAATGGAATTGCAGATATATATCTATATATATATCCGGTTAACAGATGCCAAAATGCTAGACACATCGAATTATTCATCATTTAGTGACGCAAATTTATCTCAGATAAGTAAAAATAACATTTTTGATGAGTCAGTTGTTGAGTTTACGGTAATATTCTCGGAAAACCTATGTGTAATTGCATATTGTTCAGTTTCTAATTATCGCCAAAGGCCAATCAAAGTTTGTCACGTCCTTTTTACACTCACTTACACACACACACAGAAACACCCACACAGTAGGCACTTGATATTTCCATAGAAAATCCCTAAGAATCCATTCGTTTCAATTTTAAAAGGACATGGGACACGTGATTTCTCATACCATAAATATTGTTTCCTGCAGGCGGCAATGCACTTCCTGCTGGCAAACGCAACTCAACTGGATGAAGTTATCTAGCTAAAAAGGTGAGGGTTTTTCTTGCTTCTTCTACCTGTGTCCTCCTCTTGTTACCTGTCAGATTGAATGCATCGATAAGAGAAAAACATGCGGTGTCGTTTACCTGCAGCTGTTGCCATTTCCCCACCCCCCTGCAGCAAAGAGTACGATGGTAGGGAGGAAAGCGGGCATTGATTTGAAACAGGAGTGGCAAATAAGCATTGAAAATCTAAAGCTAAGACATGTCACTACTAACAGCTGACAGCTTCAAGTGACCAAAATCAAATTACGAAAACCAGTAACCAAAGAAAACAAAAATAATAAAATAAGAAAACTGAAAATCGAAAACCAGCAGCAACTGAATTACCATTATTGTCTAATTCAATTTGCGCATTAAGCCGACGACATGAACAACAACCGATTGACACTCTAAAAAAAAGTGCTCAATGTCAAAGTCGCATTCGACATGGATCACTTAGGGGAGGGGGGGTGGTTACGAGGAATTTCGAAATGACATCGAAAGAATTTTTGTAAATTTTGTTTATACTCTACATTTAAAGAGCTTATAATAAGGTATATTTAATATGTTATTGGTCGAACCATTTAAAGAGGGAGAAAGATACAGAGAGCTGCCTTTAGAAACTATTATAACTATCCATATTATCGAATTCTGATATCGTTTAGTACGATATTTTAAAAATTATACTTTGAATTTGAATAATCAATGGATTAAAAAGAAACTTATTTACATAGAAACTTTGTTATACACAAACTTTCTTATATAGAAACTCCATCATATAAAAACATCATTATAAAGAACTTCGTTATATAAAAACTTTGTTTACAAAATCTTTATTATATAGAAAGTTTTTCATAATAAAACTTATTTATATAGAAACTTTCTTAAATAAAATCTGTATTATATGAATCTTTATTATACAGATACTTTTCTAAAAACTCTAACATACTTCATTATATAGAAGTATTGATATTTAAGTAATATTTTAAGGAGAAACTTCGTTATATACAAACTATATTATATAGTTACTTTTTTGTATAGAATCTTTGTTATATAACAACTTTATTATATAGAAACTTTTTTATTTAGAATCCTTTTTATAATAAAACTGTATTATGTATAAACTTCAATATATTGAAACTTAGTTATACAAAAAATTTTAATGTATAGAAACTCTATTATATAAAAATCTCATTATATAGAAACTTTGTTATATTAAAACTTTTTAAATAGAAACTTTATTATACAGAAACATGCTTATGTAGAAACCTTATCATATAAAAACCTCATTATATAGAAACTTCATTACATAAAAATATTTTTTAATTAAAAACTTTGTTGTTTAGAAACTTGCTATACAAAATCTTTGTTATAAAGGAGTTTTGTTATATAGAAATCTATAAAGTCAAGTATATTCTAAAACGTATAAATTTTTATTTCAAAAACTTTGGTCAAACATTCTTAATTAAAAGTTGCATATTTTCACACAAACCGTATTCCGATTTTATTGCCGAAATACGATATACAGTAAGTGCATATATTCATATTCATATCCATATCGGCACGTCTGCAATTACTCCTTGTCAAAGTTCAATAAAACACTCGTAAATTGTAACAAAGGGCAAACAAAAAAAGCCAATCCATATAAGATAATATAGAAAACTATAAACTAAAAGTACAACGTTCATTTACAGTTCATTCGTATCAATAAATTTCGATAGAGTACAATTTGAGTTATTAAATTTTGATATTTCAGTTATATTTTATATCGTTTTTTGCAGACTTTCGTTTATTCTATTAAGGTTATTCGATTTCAAATTTTTAAGTCCAATTAAAATTACTTGATAATCCCATCAATTTATGACTTTTGCAAGGGAAACCTAAACCAAAGCTTAACAATATAAAATCGGCTCTTGCCGAAAAGATTTGTCAAAGAACTTCAAACAAAATACATAAACAAAAAACGGGGGGGTAGGGGAGGAGAGGTTTAAAAAAAAAAAACGTTAACAAAAACCCATATTTCAATACATTTATTTTGATGTTGTTTTACAAGTTTTTGGCGTGCTGTGGCGATTGAGTAACTTAAAATTCAACACAGGCAGTTTCCCCCCCCTCTTCCCTCTCCAATCACTCTTACCCATCTTGTTGTTGTAGTTGTTGATGGGATTTTTGGTTAAGTCATTCCCATAGAGCTCCACTCTGGTGTGTGAGTGTGTGTGTTATGAGTATGCACAACAAGGTGGCAAAGTAGACTTTAAGTTAGTTGGGGCGTGCCATGTCAAGGTGTTGTGCCACTGACACGTGTCTTGGCCATCTATAAAAAGATTTGTGTTTATTATGAAGTCATAGAACAAAATGGCCCCAATCCTTAAGTTGATTAAGATTTCAAGGGTTTCATATTAATTCTCTTTGCATTTTGGGCGTCATAATTTGTCGTTTTTCATTTTCGGATATTTCAATTTTGTTTGGCCAAAAAGTCTAAACAACATAATGTGTGGCCATCACGCGTTTCCGCTATTGGACGCAGTCTTTTTAGAATATGTTGAATGTGTCCATTAAAAACCAAAACATTTGGGTTGGCAAAGGGGGTGCGTTTGGGGGAAGGGGAAGGAAAAAAATGGTGCCAGGGTATAATCCAATGGACGTCAGCAACAACATTAGAGCATTAGAGCTATGGCGCCGTTAAGAAAGTTTTGTGGAAATGTACAAGAAGAAGAACTAACAAAAAAAAAAAATAAGTCAAAAGATTTATATATTTTCTTCCTCTTCTTCATCTTCTTGTTGAACCCGCTGTCATTGAACTTTACCATTTTAGACTATGACAATGACGAGTTGACCTCGCTCTAGATAGACAAAACAAAACATTATTAGGTCATATCTTACACACACACACACACAACACACACACGCATATACATGCAAGCCGAAAAATGGCCAGAAATTGATGGGTTGTAGGTAGGAAATACAGACCATCCAGAATGGTAAGGCAAATGGGGTAGCTGCTTAACCCCGATTTTTTTCCTAATTGGAATTGATAGGGAGAGGAGACTGGCAATGGAGACTGGCAATGGGAGAGCGTTGCATTGATTAATTATGGGTCAAGTTAGATCTTTATGCGGATATGTGTGGTTGTGGCCATTGGAGCGTTAAATTGCCACGGTAGCTTGGTCAGCAGCAAAACCATTTTGGCCCTGCTATAACCAAACTGAACACGTAAACCGAGTAGTTACCAACCGACAGATGGTTGGCGGCTTTTTAGCTTATCTTCGTTTCATTGTGTTGCATTTTTTTGTGTTATGTTTTGTGCATGGGAAAGTGTGCCCAATAGCATCAGTCTGGGCTTTTTCCCCCCAACCACAGCCATTTCCATCAATGAAAATTAATGGCAAGGTCAAGCACTGCGGTTCAACGTGTTGTTAAAGCGCATGCGCGCGCGTCTCTAACAAATCGTTTGTGCCGCTAGGGAAAGTGAGAGAATGTGAGTGTGTGTAGGTGTGTGGGAAAGATAGATAGAAAGATAGATATATGTATATACATATGTATATAGCTTGATTAATTTGATAAACAGAAGTTAATAGACTAAGATAAAGCAATCTATAGAAAAGATTGTTAATTGAAATTGGCCAGTTGTTAAACAACTTTAATGATTTGTTGGCTAAATCCTCATGCATTCCATGAAGTTATAACCAATTGTTATAGCCTACTATATACATTAATGATTATCTAGGGAAATGCATGGACAAGGTCAAAGTCATATCAAGGAAATGACAATGAAGCAAGCAAGTCGTCCCTGCCGACTTTGAGTATACCCTGTACCAAGTAGAGTAACTGTATTAAATCAAACTCCTTAAAATTTGCCATCAGTTCAAACTAAAATTCTCCCCAGCAGCGGCAGCAACGAACGCATGCTATCTCGCTCACACTTACTACGCAGTGTCGCACTAGGCATTTCAGTGCAAATCGTACATTGATATATCTTCGCTAATTCTTGTCCGATTTTAACGAAATTTGGTCAGCTGATACCTTTTGGCCATATTATTAGGTGTGCCAAATAAGAATACGCTACCTTTAATTTTACTCTAGTTATTCGTTTTTCCCAAATTGCGGGGGCGGAAGTGGGCGTGGCGAAAATTTGAAACAAACTTGATCTGCGTAGACACTACACGAATGCTGACACCAAATTTGGTTGCTCTAGCTCTTGTAGTCTCTGAGATCCACGTGTTCATACGGACGGACGGACGGACGGACGGACAGACGGACAGACGGACATGTCTCAATCGACTCGGCTATTGATGCTGATCAAGAATATATATACTTTATGGGGTCGGAAATGCTTCCTTCTGCCTGTTACATACATTTTAGCGACTTTAATATACCCTTTTACCCTATGGGTACAGGGTATAAAAACAACAGTATACCAGAACTTTTGCGTGTTTCAGAGAATGGAAAAGGTAAAAAATATTATGAGGATGGGCTAACAAAATGACTTGACAGAAACTGAACAAAATGAAGTGTGTGTCTAAATTAACACTGGGACCTTAATGATGGCATTAAAACGTTTTACGTTCGCATTTTCTATATACATACATATGTATATATATGTATGTATATATATTTGTATGTATAACTGTTGGCCTAGGGTAGGAACGGAACCGGGTTCTGGTTGGGGCTCTATGACAATGATGGTGACAATAAAAGCGTAAACACACCTAGATGGGAACCAGAGAACCAGGGAACCACAAAGAACCACAATGTCATCATATTTGCTTTATAGTTGTTGTTTCCTTAAAAAAACAGAATAAAAATGGAAAAAGGTAAAGCAAAAGAAGTTGGAGTAGAGACAGGCATTGGCATATTTAAACTTAATTTGTTTTGTTTTTTTTCTCTTTGGTATACCCTGTAATTAGGTTAGTTTAGACATTTGTTAAGCCGATCTTTCCTATCTATACTGAGATCGAGAATTAAAACGTTTGCTTAACATTTATACATATATATTTATGCTTGAAATATATTTGAGATTTATAAATTTATATCATGGTAGGGTATTCAAAAGTTGTTACTATGAATTAACATATGATTTTTGTTGTTTTTCTTATCCTTTTGTGTTAAGACGATGCCGACTCAACCGCACCATATATCTCAAAGCCGGAGCTGAGAGACAATGACAGTTAATAGCCGAAGCTAAGTGGGCACAGGAGAGCTGAAAAGGAAAGATAAAGAGAGAGAGAGAGAGAGAGCAACAGAAAGGGAGAGAGAGAGAGTGGAATGGCAAGGAGTGGAGTGGTGTATAGTGAAAAAAAGTGGGAGAGAAGAGTGTATGGAAATGCCGGCATAGGTAAACACTAAACAGTGTATAAGCAATGCCGTGCAGTTAAATTACTACAACAACAATAAGAAAACAATAACAACAGCCAGTCAAAGGATACGCAAAGCGAGAGAGAGAGAGAGAAAGATGTAGTAGAAGAAAAGGTATATAGAAGGAACGACTATAGAGGGGAAAAATGTAAACGTGCGCATAAATAAACAGTTGAACGGACAAGCAGCGGGTTTTGTATTTTGTTTTGTTTTGTTTTTTTTTTTCTCTTTTTTTGAATTTGAAAAGGAATTGGCATAGGGTAGGGTCGAACTTGAGCTCGAGCTGTGCCTGCCGCCGGCTGACATGAGCATGCCACACAAGTTGGACGCAGGTAAAGAGCCGGCACGGCAGAGCAAGGTAAGGCAATAAGTGCGGGCGGTCATTTTTTTCAGAGGAAGGGGAGATGTGTGTAGGCAGTCAGTCAGGATGGTCAGTTATGGGGAAGGAAGAACGTTATAGCGGAGGCGTGCTCCAAAGAAATTGATAGGCGTCCACTACAAATTTTTGTTGGCCAAGTGTTAAAAGTTAACTTCCACAGAGAGATAGCGATAGGGAGTGACAAAGATAGATACAGAGGGAGGGAGATAGAGTCAAGTGTCATTGTTTCAAATAGTTGTAAATAATGGACAAGATCATGCCTTAATAAAAATTAAACTGATATCAACGATCTATCAATTATATAATAGCAATAACACAGATTCAATTTGGATCTGAAACGGGTAATTGAAGTAGTTAAATGAGATTTACTAATAGAAAGAATTCCTTTTTGTTGGATATATGTATGTATATAGACAGATAACAAGACAATTCTACAAAGATCTTAATTGATCACCTAATTCCAAACAGTTCAAGTTAATATTAAAATATAATAATTTTGTTAGCTTTGTCTCTTTCCTTTTTGGTTGATTAAATCTATCATTTAACTGTTAGTTTTTTTTTTCTCTATTCAATTAGCAACATGTTGCTAAAGCATTTTCTCACTTCTTTAATTCTGTTGTGCTCTCTTTTGAATTAGAGCTAAGCATTTAAGCTTGAGGCTAAATTAGATTTATCAGTCAGCTGATATATGTTTCTTTTTTTAATTAGCAACATGTTGCGAAAGATATGCAAAATGTTGATAATAAGTATTGTGGTTGCACTTAATTCCCACTCCCCCTTCTCTTTTACCCACATCATTAAAATTTGAAATAATTTTTCAATATATATATAAAATATATATATAAATTTTTTTTTGCTTGCTTTTTGGATACTTCAATTAAAAGTCATTAGCATAATGGCTTAAAACGCCACTCGACACTTTGTCTCTGTCTCTTTTGCTCCCTCTTCCCCTTTACCGATTGCTGCTGCTGACACTGCTTCTGACTGTGTGACAAAAACAAAGCAATAACACCAGCAACAAAAACAACAACATGTTGAGGGGCCTTCAAAGTGAATTTACTTGTGTCTCATGTAATTTATGCAAATTTTATGCGCACACCACAAAAATAACAACAACAAAAAAGAAAAACACCAAAAAAAAAAAAAAAATAATAAAAATTTAAATATATTATTGACTGAATAATACCCTGTTTTTTTAATAAACCTAAATAAAATGTTGTTAAAAACTGAAATTGTTGTTTATGTTGTGGGATATGAGTACTACCAGCAGCATGTTGCTAATATCTAATGTTGCTAGGCTTTCATGTTTGCTTATTGAATGTTGCCGAATCTAGTTTATCAATGTATACGATCTTTATTCGATAATATAAGTCAAAAATAAAAAGTTACTTAGATAAAAAACTAAAGCTTAAGCAACATATATTATGTATAAAACATAAATATAGTCAATATATTTATTTTAGTATACCCTTTGACCCAAAATTCATAGGGTATACATAAGCGAAACTGAAACGTAACTGAAACAAGAGAACAAAATTCAAAACGCAAAGACATACAGAAAATATAAATGATTATTTTTGCCTAGTTTATAAACTGACTGTATGTAGGGGAGTATCGGGGTGGGGTATGATGGTAGAGTAGAGTGCGTGAATTTGTGGGCCCTGTTTTTATTTAGTTTATGGTGACATAATTAAAATTTATATGACAATGCCGATCGGCAATTATTAATGCTAAACCAGCAAAAGAACCAAATAGAGAAAGGGAGAAAGAGAAAGAGAGAGAGAGAGAGGAAACCCGCATTTGTCAGGGCCAAGCTGAGCTCAATTGAATGGGTTACAGCCCCCTTTTATATATACAGTGGCTCACAGCTTGTTTGATACAGGGAAATTTTTTATCTTTACATCTCTGTAATATCGAAAGTAGCAGGTTTATCAATAAATTAAGAATAAGTTTTAAGTATTGGATTTCCCGGGAATTTTTGTTTTTGACGAGCAAGGTAACAATTACGGGTAGACGTGGATTTTAGAGCTCTCAGCTTATTTGATACAGCCACTTTTATGTAAGTAAGTATGCTTTGTTGGGTTTTTGCTGTTGAACAGCTTTATTTTGAATTAAAATCTTTTATTTTTAAAAAATAGATGTCCTCTTTAAAATGATATATAAAGATTTTCGATATTCCTTATAGTTTTTGAGTTATAACACAAGCAATTTTAAAAAATGGAGTATATCAAATAAGCTGTGATCCACTGTATATATGTATATATATACCCACTAATTCTTGTAAATGGTGCTCCCTTTCACACTGTCCAAAAACTTTATAATTATTGGGCTAATTACAATGATTACGCAGCAAATCAATCGATCAAGCTTAAAAAAAAAAATCGATAGAAATATGTAAGGAATGAGTCAGAAAAAAAGAGATAGAGCGAGATAGCAAGAGAATCATACAATACATAAAATGTTTCGCTTACTCACGACTATAAACATTTCATTATCTTATCTCTTATTATTATGTAATATTGAAAGGGTGTGCACAAATACACGCACCTATTTATATGTACATATATTTATTATCACGAATGTAGGAATATTTATATAAATACATATAAACATATATAAATGTATATAGACATAAGAGTGAAGTTGATAAGAAACCTACCCGACATAAATTTATAGAAGTTTCTATACACTATATAGAAATTTCCATATAATTCTAGATTCAAATATATTTTGTTAAGACAATTTTTATTGAAAACTTTATTAGAATATGATTTAAGGGAATTCAGTAGAGATAATGACATTATACTAGATCTTAAATGATTTCAGAAGATTTGGAATATCTTTCTTAATCTACAAGAACAGTAACAATCTGGCAACTCTAGTTAGTATCTATCATATGTTTGTTTTAAAAAACAAAATATCAAGTTATGAAAAGAGTTTTAAACAGTTGAGAAATAAGAAATATATAATAACCTAAATTTTTATAATATTAATTTGTTTTTTTTGTGAAAATCTAATGTTTTATTTATGCTGATATGAAGAGAGGTCAAATATTTGCCTTTTCCAAGATCATCGATGAGTAGACAAAGCTCTGATAAAGTCGTCACTTCTAAGCTCTAAGGCGGTATATTTTACTTTGATGTCTTAGAACTTTGGTATTTCATTTTATAACAAAATTTAGAAACAAAATAATTAACTATAAAACTTTTACACAAAACAGATTTCGTTTTTATTAGAAGAAGAAGTTAATAAAAATTCATAAATTTTTTAAGAAAATATTCTATGATTTATGAAGTTGTATCTGTTTAATTGCAAATCTTTTTAAAATTGTTAAATAAAGCTTTGGTTATAACATTAGAAAAAACTAAGAGCCTCGTCCTCAATTGATTGTGAATTTTATCTATTTATTTGGCCTTTGGCAGATGACCTAATTGCCAATAGAATTGAGTATGATTTCATGCCAATTGTTAACATTAGCAAAAGACGCTTACAGTATTTAAAAAGTACTTCAGGTAATGGATTTCATGTGAACCAATAAAGTGTTAAAAGAAAGGCATAAAGTCTTAGCCAATTGCTGGATAAGTTTGTAAGATATATGAATCAAAAGGCCAGCTCTAAATCAATGCATTTTTTTTGAACTGCTTTTGACATCTGCTGAGGCATATACTATATATATATGTATGTATGTATTTATATATATATATATATAGTATATGTGTGATTGATTGACTTGTCAGAGTTAACTTAGCCTACGCTTATAATATCAACAGCTGCTCAAATAGTTCAAACATATGGCCATAGATCAGGGCTGGACTATAAGGTCAAAAATATTACAAAAAAAAAGCTTTAAATCTGAGTCAAAATAGAAATGTATTTATATGTATATATAGAAGAGTTTTTAGCTTAATAATAGAATTAAATATTATATTTTTGATTAATAAAATTGCTGAGCAAAAGCTTACAATTTGAACATGTAGACTCTTGTTCCTCTCCTGTATTGAATATATAGATATATATAGATAATCGTATATAGATACAAATAAACCATATGCATCTCTCATTTCCGCCCTGTATTGCAATTGAATTCAGAATTGGGTTGAGCATTTTTTTTTTTTGGTTTTTTTCGTTTTAGGAGTGAGAGCTTTATGTATACATATGTATGTGTGTGTGTGTGTGTATAGTTTTCCGATAGCTCTTATCATTTTCATTTCATAGTTTTTTAGTGGCTTGTCATTATACATACGTGGCCCATTTCGATTGCCTTAACATAATCATAATTATGGGTTGTATTGTTATTATTATTATTATTGAACTCCTAATCCGTATCGCCGAAATTTAATGAATTGAAATTGTTCCCATGTCTTTTGTCTACTTGCCCTATGACCGACTAACAATACATATATACATATATATATATATATATCTTCTTATAGATTTCAATTTACAATTCTCAATTTTTCGATTTTTGTTTGTTTTGGTTTCAAGTTAATTGATGAATTTATGATCCACATCCGGGGTAATGATTTTTTCTTTTAAATTTTCGCCTAAAGCCAAATGAATATTTTTTTTGTTTACAAAAGAGAGAATCGTATTCAATGGAGAATTGAGAAGAATTAAAGAGAAGACAAATAAAGTAAGGAGAAAAAGAGTTGTAATGAAATCTGTTGCTTTAAAGTTTTTTTAAAGTTTTCACCGAATTACCCATAAAATATTTGTGCACCATTGAAATTAAATGAATTTAAATCAAAAACTGTCATTTGTGAGGTACAGTCTCGTCATAAGCTTTAACTTTTGATGTGACTGTACACAGTTTGTAAAAGTACTTGGTACTTGTACATATATAAGGGATTAGGCATTGGCTGTCAACTTTTTCACATGCCACAGAGTCACAAGGAATGTGCCACAAAACTCTTATTTCATATTTAATTTTTTCGCATTTCTGTCCTTCATTCCCATTTGCTGTCCTTTTCACACTGCTTATATATTATATCTGTCACGTTTTGGCGGCTACGCGAAATTTGCTTTTATTTCTGTTGACTCTGCGAATTTGGAGCAAAAAAAAATAATAAAAGGGCAAGCGCAGGCGTGGAATTGGAATCTGATCTTTTTGCATGCTCAATTAAGTTTTTTTTTTTTTTCGAAAAAGAGAAATATAGTATTAAAGAATTCTCAGAACAGGCTATAGGTATAGACTTTAAATTATCCTGTATAAAATTTAAGGAACATTCATAGTAATAAGTCTTTCTTTGTGGTTTTTTATATATAGAAGTATATATTGCCTAGGAGTGACAAGAAAGCCAAAGTGAATTATTGTTTTAGAAACTATTCAGTTTTTAGAATGGGTAGTATTTGTTTAAACTAATTTTTCGAACTAAAAGTAGGTACTATAAAGGTTTTATTGTAACTAACATAACAACCAACTATTCAGTAACTAAATTGGTTTTAACTTATTCAATAAGAGTAAAACTAAAAGAAAAATTTCGAAAAATCTTTAAAAAGCATCTAAATATATATTTTTAAATATTTTAATTAAATTTCAGAATTTTTGTTTATATTTCATTTAAATTCTAGGATCTAAGAAAGCACTTACAGAATTTGATTCAATTCTTTTAACAATTTGTTAATATTTGGTAATATAATGTATACAAGGCCTAAAGGCCCAAAGTTTTCTAAAAAAATAATATATTATCATCTAGAAAAACTTATACCAAATGGAGTAACTTCATTTGACTTGCTATGAATGATCATATATATACCATATATATCACAATATAAGTCCTAATGGATAACAAATATCTTTTCCATATTGTCCCTACGGTTACAGGGTATACAAATTCATGTGAAACTTTAGAAATTGAGTTAAAGTTGCTTGTTTTTTTTTCTCTTTCTTGGTGTTTTTTTTTTTTGTAATTTTTTTTTAACCGAGTCCCAGGCAAATTCAGTGGGTGCATGTGCATTGGAAATTTATCGCTTTACTAAAGCTGTCAGCCTGATGAGCGTCCAGCCACATGGCAGGCCGAACAATGCACAGTGGCTGCTGTATGTTGCAACTGGAACTGCAACTGCAACACTTCAGCTCCAGCTTTTGCTCTACAGTTCCAGCTACAATTTCAGCACCAACTTGCAAGTCCAACTCTGATTCCAAGTCAAGTTTCAAGCAACGACGAGCTCGTTAAATGTAGAAAAATTTGAATTTCAAATGTGTTTTTGTGTTTTTTTAGTTGCATGTGTTTGAGCTGTTGTTGTTGCTGTTGTAAACACATTTTGCAAAACATAGAAAACAAAAAAGAGGAGAGAAAAAGAAAAAAAAACAATGTCAAAACCAAAGACCAAGACCCACTGCAACAGGAGCCATATAGTCGTCCTCTGCATCTGCCAGTTGTTAACGGAAGTGTTGATGAATTTATTTGTCAAAATTGTTTTATGAAGTAGAATAACTAAGCGAACTGCCGTTTGTTGGATTGTAGATGGGATAAGAAGAAGCCATTACCTGGCTGAATTCATGTCCATGTTCATGTCCACCATCAGTTTCAGCATCATGCCAAGTCAGAGTCAGAGATTGCCGCCTGATTGACATTTAAATGGAACTGTCAGTGCCTTCTAGTATTGCTTTCTGTGTGTGTGTGTGTGTGTGTGTGTATTTGTATGTGTGTATGTGTGTGGTTCCCCCCCCTTTCCTTAATATATGACAGACGTGTGCCGGTTCCCATTGTTACCAAAGCTTCAAATCAACAATGAGTTATCTCAATTGTTTGGCCCTGTTGTTGTTAATTAATCACAGCAGCTGCAGTTTCATATTTACCTGCAAAGAGATGAAAAAGAGGGGAAAAAACAAAAACAATTAAACACGACGAAAACCAAAAATTGTTTAACTGGAAATATCATTAAGAAGAATATGCCAAAGGCTATAAAATGTTCCTAGTACATTATACTAAATAATAATGCAAAAGGGAAGAAATTCCTTTTTTAAAATTTATATATATAGAAATGTGTTTTCTATATAACAAAATATTCTATATTTTATATATTGTTCCAAAATATACTATATTTTCATTAAGAATCAAAGTTATTAATCTATTTAAAGATTATACAAATTATGTCCTTAATTTGATATTCATTTTCTTAGCAAAAATTCTTAAACTAAGAAAATGTCATAGGAAATTTTTGGAAAAAATACATAAAATTGAAGAAAACTTTGAAAAATAAAATAAAAATATAAAAATTAAATTTCAATATGTTACTTATCAAATTTTATTACTACAAAAGTTTAGCCTTTAAAATTTCTTAAATTTAATTTGTTTCTCAAATATATTATTTCTATTATTGAAAATTTGCTTTTCTATTTTTAATGAAATTTATAAGATTTGTTTCGTGACTTTGAAGCTTGAACTGAACTAAAGAATCTAATAGTTAAAATTTTTTTCTAAATGTTTTACATTTCACAACCGCAAATTCTAGAAAAATGTTTAAAAGAATTCTTTAAACAAAATAATATTCAGTTTTCTAATGTCACTAAAATAAATCTAGGAAAAGAAAATGACATTTCTAATAGTTCAATAAATTAAATTAAACACAACTGGCAGGTCTAGTATATACATACATATATAGTATATAGTATAGTATAGTATGTATATATATATATAGTATATAGTATATAAGTAACTGAAAATCAAGCAAATTAGAGCAAATATTTTTGCAGCATTTGCATATTTTGCACATACAAAGACTTGACATTCATTTAACAGTCATTCAACTTTTCGTCTTTGCCAAGAGCAGGAAATCGAAGAAAGAGGCAAAATGAAGGGAGGAGGAAGCATCTTGTCGTGATTGGACCTTGGATATCGTTTGAGGGCATCAGCAATGATCTGCCAGCGGGTCTTGGGGGTGTCAATGGTGTTGGTGTTGATGCTGTTGTTGCAGAGTCACAGTCGCGCAGCTAATTTAAATTCAAATTTAAATTGTTTGGCATTCGCTCTTTTGTTTTTGTTGTTGGTTTTTATTGGCAACAACCCCGCAAAGAAATGAAGGAAACAAAGTAGCAAACAAACAAACAAGGGAAAAATGCTAAACAGTGTTGAGCAATTGGCTAGAGAAACTACAGTTAAAAGTTATTTACTAAATATATTAACTATGATTCAGACATCAATTGGTTATTAAATTTAACAATAATAATAAGTTTATAATCAAGATTAGGATTCGTTATTAGTACAAATTTGGTAAAGAACTTAAAAAAGAGAAAGCAGGATATCGGTCAAATTCTTTCTTGGAACTCAAACTTCGCAAGACCATAACTCGATCAAATTTTGGTCGATTTTGAATATATACTATATCTTTATTTGATTCTTAGAATTGTATCTTTCACATGGCATCAACATCTGCAAAACTTATTTTTGACTGTCAAAATTTTCAAAAATCGGATAAAAATTTATTTTCCAAATTTTTAAAGTTTTAAACACTTTTTTAACTATGAAAATTTTTAATGAAATTGATGTAAAAATTTTTGAAATCAGCCAAAAAGTGGCCAAATTAAAGAAGGACAAATTCTTAAACGAAGCCGCAATTACCCCAACAGGTGCGGGGAGGACCCCAATCCAGTCTGATTTTAACTGATATATATTTAAATTTTTTTTGCAACTTAATAATTAAAATTTTTTGTTCTGAAAAGTAATGTTTTTAGTTGTTTTTAAATTGTATTAGTTAAACTGTTATACGTATAACTACTTTATTGGAATTCTCAAATTGACAAAAAAGAAGCTAAACGCTAACTGTTATTTGGCTATAATTATTGACAGCACTGACCAATAAATAGCATGCCAGGCGAACATTATGGGAAGATGCACGCCTTTAGATTGAGAGTCCACAGCAGACCCAAAGGCGAGTTTGTCCTCCAGTTATAGGTTGTAGATTATGGTATATAGATTTCGATTTTGGATTTGAACTCGAGTGCCTGCCTTTCTGCCAGCCCACGCAATTGATAATAGTAAATAAATATTGAGGATCAACTGTATCTGGACTGGGATCTGGACTGGGATCGGGATTGGGGTATGTGTTGATGAAATGGTTGGAGTTTTTATGGCAACCTTTTGGCGCTATGCCGCTCATTAGGAGGAATATGCCCATACTGGCATCATCATCATCATCATCTTCCTCATAATCATTAACTAGCATCATCATCTTATTCAGCTGGACACCAGGCAGGAGGAATCGAAGGAATCGTAGTCGTCATGCATGGCCGTTTTTGGTATTTTCTGCCAATTAGCGGCACAAAAGAAAAAAACCAACAAACACCAACAACTATACAAAACGGCAACAACAAAAAAATTGTCAAGTAAAAGCGAAACGGGCGAACAAAACGTAACGAAGGAGCAAACACAAGGCAAACAGCCCAACAGCAACAATAACAATAACAACAACAACAACAAACTGGCCAGGTAACTTGCATTTTTAATGGCATCGCGATATGTGAGAGTGAGACAAAGAGAGGGAGAGCCAGAGAGAGAGAGAGAGAGAGAGAGACCGATGTCTGTTCTTAGGCATTGATATAATGCAGGAAAAGGAGAGGGCGGTTGACATGTCCAGTTGGAGGTGATCGAGCTGAAGAGGATGCTTAGCTGAATTTGTCAGAAGTTGTTGCTGTTGCTGCTTCTGCCTACAAATTGCTAATCTAGTGATGTGATTGTGATTCTCAAACTACTTGAACCGAAATGATATAACGGTTAATACATAAAAAAAACAATTACTTGTATTAGAAACTAAATTTGGTTAAATTATGTTAGTAAAATAGTTTTAATTTCAATTATAATTAAACAATATCAAAGTTTTTAATATAATTTTTAAAAATTTCATTGAATAACCGTTTAAACCGTTATAATTGTATTGTGCATTTCGGTTCAATAGCATTCAGTATTCATAAATCATTGATCAACAATTCATTCACGCTTTCATCCCTAGATACTAACTCGTTAGTGATTGTTGGTCTTGTTGATCGTCTTCAAGTTCCAATCAAATGAAATTTATGCGTCTACCTTAGAGGAGGAGAAGAAGAAGAATCAAAAGGCAGAAGATGATGAAGAACAAGGATTTACACCCCTCTCTTACCCTACTCCTATACAAAGTTGTACTTCACTCTTTTGGGGCCTATACCAAATAAGGTCACGCCGTTGCTCAGGACTTTTAATGAAGCTTTAAATGTCATTGATGAAATAACTAAACAGCGGCAATTCGCCTAATTAAAACACTGCCCATCTATGGCTTTTGGTTAGCCCAGTAATTGGCCGAAGCGAAAGTGATGACTGAAGATTGGATTCAGGCAATAGTATATTTATATACATACATATATAATAGATGATGCCGGTATATAGAGAACTTCGAGTTCGAGTTGGAGTTGGAGGTGATGGCGATGAAAATGGCAAAGGGTGTCATGTTGGTTGAAATGGTAATTTGATAGCCAAACGTGGCAACCCATTGGCCTAATTGGTTAGATATTTAATGGATTCGATAGCTTCCGGGGGCGGCTGCTGTTACCCCACACTCTCACAATCTCTTCACTTCCCTGCCTCCACCCTCGCTCTGTTAGTTGATAAATAGTTTTCCCAACGATTGAGCTCAAACAAACGAAAAAAAAAAACAAAAAAAAGGGGAATTAACAGTAGCTGCCGTGCTTTGGTTTCGATTATATATATATATATATTTTTGGTCAGTTGGTCAATTTGTGCACAGCTGGCTGAACATGACCATGGTGAAGGGATGCGGAGGCGTGTTTTTCATTGCATAGGTTGGGGGCAGCAAAAATGAACAGCTGAAAATGACTTATCACATGCTTCGTTTCCCATCTCGTTGCCCGAGATGAGACAAACTCTTCATATGTATCTTTCTCTCTCTCTCTTTCTCTCGGAGCTCAGCTAGTTGCGACCTTCAATACGTTTTCAGTCTCTGGAATGTGATCCTCATCTCTTTTTTTTTCCTTTTTCGTTTTCTTGTTGTTGTGACTGTATAAATATTGATATGGAAATCAGAGAATAAGAAAGAGCCAGAAAAATGAAGAAGGTGAAGCCGGGAGATGCAAAGACGAAGGTGCAACGCCCAAATCCAAATAGTTGTCGCCATTGGATCACAAAGATGGTGAACGAAAAAAAAATAATAAAAAAAATGAAATCCAAGAAAGAAACACATATAATATGCCTAAAGTCGACTTCGAAATACTCTTTAGCAAGGAGAAGTTAAACTTTTAATTAAAGATAAAATGAATTTCTTTATCTTTGAACTATATAAAAGAAAATTTGTTTAAGAATTGAATTCTTTCTTATATATATATTGTATAGGTTAGATCTATGTATATATATATAAACCAGATAAGTCTATAGTATATCAAAATCTAGAAAAGGATCTTATTTAAAGTATAATTCGACTATTTCATCTCTACATACACTACAATCTACAATACCAACTGACTGCAGCGGGAACGAGATAGAAATAGAGGAACCTTTCCTCACACTTGGTGAGGATGTGGTTTAGGCGTTGGTGGAGGAGGAGGAGGGGGGAAGCGAACATTTGTTAATGCGCTGTTGTTGGGATTTATGAACCAAGCCAAGAAATGAGATAAGCAAGAAAAAAAAAAAAAACAAGGTAGGGGAAAAAACAAGGAACAGAAGATGAATAAGAAGTGGAAAAAGAAGTTGCCCAGAGGAAGGTAAAACCAAACAACAACAAAATAACACACACACACGCACACACTTACAAAATGAATATGGAGAAAAAAAAACCTGATTAAGCTCCTTCTCTCTCAGTAAGAAGGTGAGAAATTTTGTATGATACATTTCTGTTTTCTGTTTCATCTTATTTTACAGTTGAATTTACCTACACAGAGAAAAATCATTTAGTGAGTTGTTGCAACCGGAACACATATTGTTCCCCACTCTCCTTTGCCCTGCTTCAAACATTCGCTTGAAGAGATGCCGCTCAAGGCTAAATCAGCGAGCCGCATCCAAGTAGCAACAACAACAATAATAATAATAACATGGACAATTCCAACAGTTAGCTGTTGGCATCATCATCATCATCACCTGACCAACATGGTGCTTGGTTTCTATTTGTACTTTCCATTTGTGCAAGTTGACGCATTTTAGTTCAAGTGCATAAGACAAGAGCAATGGTGAGGGGTTTTTGGCGGTAGTTTGAGTGCCTCGTCGGCATTCATTCAATAACGAAAATGTTTGCTTAAGTTGCTCCAAAGTGAAAGATCCAGAGATCCCCAAAGAGATCACCATGAGGCATGAGACAACAAGAGCGGCAAGAGAGTGGAAATTCAAGTGGCCAAACAAATTGAAATTGCGGCACGCAAAAACATCAGCTCGACTCTTCTCCACTTCATCATCATCATCATCATCATGATCATCGTGATCATCATTCAGCAGCAACATTCATTAGCGTGAACCAAGTCTATCTATCTACAAGATCGTGATGTGCTGCATCAATTGTTGAATGGCCAGCCCATCATTATGAATGCTCTGCTATTCATGACAGCACAAAAAAAAAAAAAAATACTAAAAAGAGAAAACCATTTTTTGCATCCGCATTGATGTCCATATCCCCATAGTTTCCCTTAACCATACAATTCCATTTCTTTCCCTTTTCTCTCTAATATTTCCTTATCGCTTTGGCTAAAGTTTTCCGTCTTAATTATGACACATTCCATGAAAAACCAAAGAAAAAAAACTATATATATATAATAAACTTCTACATAGCAGCAAACTGTGACTTCATTAACGCAATGGAATTCAAGTGTCCGTCTTAAAGTGAGAAGAATCCATTACAATCTCTATATGACAAAAACCATATGTATGTAAATTCAAGGTTATATTGCTTAACTGTAGAATGAAACTTTGTAGTGGTTCTTGGCATTATCCTAATTAAAAAAGCACTTGAGAAAATTTTGTTTTATCCTTGAAATTTAAAAGCAGGCAATCAAACTGAAATTTCAGCTAAATAACTCTGGGAACTAGTTCACTGGCTTCAAAATACTTATAGGTATGTGCAGAAATGTAACACTTAACCTCAAAATTTGCTATAATTTTAAACTTATTTTAAACTCTTTTCTATTTAAAAAGGAAAAAATAATTTAAAAAAATAAGGTATGTGCAGAAATGTAACACTTAACCTCAAAATTTGCTATAATTTTAAACTTATTTTAAACTCTTTTCTATTTAAAAAGGAAAAAATAATTTAAAAAAATAAATAATTCAACAATTTTCAAAAGTTAAATGAAATTTTAAAATAATTTCATATTCTATAACTATTTCAAAAACTTTTGGTTTATTTTAATGGGCTTAAGAACATTTTGCTTAAATGTTAAAATTCTGTTTTTTTTTTAAAGTAAGACAAAACAAAGAACTAGTTCAATATTTTGCAAAACATTTTGATGGACCTGAACTCCATTAATCTAAGTTTTTAGCAAAAAAAAAACTTCATTTAAAAATAAAATGTAAAATCTTTGAGTTTTCAAACTCATTTTTTTTATATTTTTACTTTAGTTTTTGTTTAATTATATTATATAAATATTTTTTTTTGCTTTTACTGCGATAAGAATTACAAATTATGAAGATAAATAATTTTGTTTGTCCGTTACTTTAGCTAATGACAAATTCTTAGTTAGCCTTGACTTTCTAATTAAATTAATGACCCACCAAAACCAACTTCTTGGTGATTCATGCAACAATTGAAGCAAATTGCCGACAGCAACACTAATGGGTAACTGGAATTGTGGTGGATATGAGAGGGGAGGGAGGGTAAAGGCAGGAAAGGGCGTTAACTTGCCACAACGACCCAATTACATAGACCAAAACACCCATAGAGATATCCACACCCACACTACATACATATACCTATATATCTATATATACACACCCACGCTGATACAACCATGCCCTACCTCACCCCAAAGCCCCCCAATTATACCCCCCCATTGGTAAGCAATTAATAAGCTGGCAATTTTTCTTCAATTTGAATGCATTTTCCAAATAAAAAAACACAAAAATTTAATAGCCCAAAAGCCATAATCATATTTCTACCGGCACTTTTGGTTTTTTTTTTTTTTTTTTGCACATTTTTCATCCAATTTTTTTTTTTTTTTGGACAGAACTTGTTTGTGTGTGTGTGTGTGTGCATGTTGCATGAAGTTGATCTTCCCACGCAAATTGATCTTTACTTACGTCAAAAGCAGAACAAGGGCTGGTCAATAGGTGGATACAGGTATATACGAAAAGATTTGATAATAATTTATGAGAATATATTGAAAATTTTAACAAAATCAATATAAATATTTATAGTTTGAGATTAAAACTTGAAAATACATGAGAAACTATATATAGACCTTATAAAACTAATGGCTTAAAGGAAACAGCAAAAGGCTTTTAAATACTCTTAAAATTTGAAAGTAAATTAAGATTGCTCTAGTCCAAATCTTAATATATAGCAAAGATATTGTTTACTATATATTTGAATCTATATATTTTCAGGTAACCCTGGCTAAAACTGAATGTAATTGCTGGTGGTACTGGAGCGGCTTCCGTTTCATTGGCATTTTCAACGCTTCGTTGGTAAATGACGTTGACGCTGACGTTGATTGCAGCCACAGGCTATGGACCCAAAGCAAGCCAGACACTCCATTCTCCAATTGACCAAACCTCCACAAAAACTCTTTTTAATAGTGCATTTGCATGCCAATGCCGACCAGAGACCAGGCCAGTCCTGGCCAAGTCATTGAATGTCAGCAATAAGAGTAATTTGTAGTCCCTTTTAACTTGGTGCATTGCTCTCTTTTGTGTATGTTCACAATAAATTCCAATCAAATTGCTTAAGAACTTGGACCCAAAAGAGGAGAGACCCACAGACAGACCCACATAGCTCCACAGGCACTCAAGCAGCCACTCATGCAATCGTCTGTCATTTAGGCTGCACCTGTTGCATTGATTGAAAACTTGTTGCTGCCGTACCATAACAACAGCAACTGCAGTAACAGCAGCAACATCAGCAAGAGACGGGTACGCTGCATCAGCTGTCAGCAATTTGTTGTGATCAATTTATTAAAAATTGTGCAAAGAGTCGATTCAAGTTGTTGCAACTGCCTCATCATCATCATCATCAGGAATCATGGTAAAATTTGAAGGACACCACACCACACCTCGCCTTGGGGGCCCAAACGGAGGTCAGGGCTGCCACAAAACAACTGCAACTGCAACTGCAACTGCAGCTCCATCTTAGTAATCACTATGATCAGGGTCTGGGATGGCTCATCTGCATAAATGCTAGAGACCGAGACCGGCTTCGGGTACCAAAGATAGGCCCGCCGGCCTTTAGCCACCCAGCATGTTCGCAGAATTCGCAGCAATTGTAGCACCTTGCCGTGGAATTTGACATTGTTGTTGCACTTACAACAAAACAAATGGCAAAATAAAAAGAAACAGAACTGAGCAAAAAATTTACATGGTCTAAACATAGCCAGAGGAAATGATTTAGCAAGTTTTTTTTTCGGTCCCCCCCAAAAAGAAAAAAAAGAAAAAACTAAACCACAAATATGACAATTGTAAAACCCTCGGGGTAGAAGGGTAAGGCAACTATTTTTAAACATAAATTAGAGTTTAGGGTGACCCTTAATTTACTATTGCAAGTTTCTTTTATACCATTTAAAATTTAAATTAAATTTTTAATAGTTAAGTAAAGTCAATTACAAAACTATTCATGTTAAACTATCCCATGTTATTTGCTTGTACTTGGATGATATTTGCAAAGGTTTTTCAACATTGACACATACTTAAGGGTCACCCTTATACGTTCCAATTGACTGAGTCAATAAAGTAGTTCTTTTTTTTTTGTCTTTTTGCCTTAAATTTTACATTTAATAGTCTGAAATACCTTTGTGTAATAAAGTTGAGTAGTTTATTTGTTAAAGAGTTGACATTTTCTAAATAAAATTTTCAAATAATTTGTTGCAACTACAAATGAGAACTAGTTCCGTGGCTGACTTTTGGTAAATTAACTCTTAACTTTTTATGCTTTTTGGTTTTTTTTTTTTTCTATGTGAGGCAAACAAGTTGTAGAGTTGATTAAGTCAAATTTAGTTGCTTATCAGATAAATGTTCAACATTTATGACTCTATTTTTTATAGCTTTGAATATAAATGAAGCAACCAATGCTACAAAAACTAACACACACACACATTCTTTTATAGATGCATATAGAAATCTCTCCGCTAAGAACCAGTTCCATCGTTCACCTTAACCCCATTCGGAAGTGCGAGCTTGTCTTATAAAAAAAAAAAAACTGGTTTCACATGCTTTCTTCTTTCGCCACTCACCAGAATTCGCACATACACATAGACACACAGATATGCCGGTTGGCGACAATCACTTAAGTTATCTAAATTAGAACAACTACAACAACAAATTTCATTATGGTAACTGGAGCTATAAAAAGCAAATTGCTAACTATATACATATATACATATATACTCGCATACCTACTACTACTATAATTCTTGATGGGTTTTTGCCTTATTGGATTAACCAATTTTTCATTTATTTCTGATGAAATTGTTTGAGAAGCACTTTTCTATTTTATTTTTGGTTTTTTTTTTGTTTTGGGCAACTCAACGAACCGTTGTGGATTAATTGGAGCTACCACATACAATATATGTATGTATATAAACATCTAAAAATCGAATTAAGGGGCGTGTCTGACCATAGACCAAAACAGTGGCATTAACAGCAAACCAAATACAATAACAAGGAAATGTGGTACCAGATCGGGGTCGGGGTATCGGATTCAAGAGTTGATGTGACATAATTTTCCCCCATTTGATGGGGGCCATGCTTCAATGCTTTAATGTGCGATTCGCGTATTCGAGAATTAATTAACTGTGAGATTTTTCATTGCGAACGGAAATAAATATGTATGTAGATACATATATACACGCACACACACCACCCTACCCCCCTTCTCTCACACACTGTCTCTGTGGTCGGCTTTAACAAACTAACTAACTGGAAAATGTGTGAGAAGGAACTATCAAGAGTTGGATCACTTTCACTATCTCAGCCATAGAGCCGCACGAAATGAAAGCAGCGCTGCCTACGCAGTGAAAAGAAAATCATAAAATGAAACGTGATTTGCCTTTTTTAATTACAGAGTCCCAAAAAAAAAATGGTTTATATATATATAAATAAAAAAAAAAACAACATAAAAAACGAAAAGCCGAAAAAACAACCTAAAATGCTTTTCCAGCATTATGGAAAATGAAAATCATCAACATTGTCGTCGGTACATAAATTTTCTCGTCTCCGAAAAAAAAAATAGAAAAGTTTGTCGGACGGAAAACCCACTTAAAAATCAGTTTGGTTATGCACAGTAGCCATGGCTAATTGAATATGGCTAAATGATTCTAGCTAGTCATCATGCATATATCTATATAGTATATAATAGATATACAAGTACTAACTATGATTCTGATTCTTTAAGTAGTTAAGAATCTTTTAAAAGTATTCAGAAAGTCATATTTTGTAGATCGGATCTTGAAATCTTTAAACGATTTTAGTTTAATATATTAAGTTTTTATCTATTTGGACCATATCGAGAAGTAGCTGTAGAAACATATTATAAAATTCTATTATTTCCACCGGTACTTCTCTAAAATAGATGAACTAGTTCACATTGTCTTAAATAATACAAAGAATCTGCACACATTAGTTACATTTTTATCTGTAAGTGTGTAAACATTTAAAAATTTAAACTAATTAATGATATTTACCTAATTATATATGGCAGTTAAGAACATTTATAAAAAGAACTAGTTCTTTTGTATGTTGCCAAGTACATAAAGAGTATATTAAAGGTAAATAACTTAAAAACCAATCGTGGTCTAAATAAAACTTTCAATTAGTCACCTGGAAGATATTTTTCTTACAGTATGTTGGAATACGTTGTATGTTATATTTTGAAATCTTGCACTATTTTAAAAGAACTAGTTCTTAACCATTGAAAAATATATATATGTTTTTATTAATATAGATAATATGTGTAACAAAAGTGATTTGAAAATTAAACATCTTCTTTTCTTCTTTTAATCAATCCATTTATAAATACACAGTAAATGACCTATTTAAAAAGAACTAGTTCCCAACTATAATATATATTTTTTCATTATTATACAATAAATAAATATATATTTAAAAAATAAGCAAACTTTTGTCTTTTAAAACAGTTTCAATAACAAATTCTTGTTCTAAATAAAACTTTTATCAATTAATGGGTGGTTATAAATAACAAAAAAAAAACAAAATTCAAACAATAAGCTAACATTGTTGCTGTATATTTATTAACGCCCCCAAATGTATATACTAATCTGGTACAGTTCCACAATTCTCCATGAGACGCCCTTCAATAATGTTGGAAAAAAAAAAAATATTGAAAAATTATCAAGTGCCATGTGTATAGAACGAATCTTATCAATTATGCCCCATTGGGGTAGGGAGTAGAAATAGCTTTTAGGCGACAGCCCCCCTCCCACCAAAGCAACAACAACACTAACAACAACAGTCATCAGGCACTTGGATGTCTCGCCAGATAAACTAACTTGACTGTCGCCCGTTCTCTCGTTTGCCTGGTAAGGCAAATAAAGCCAAACTAAAAGTTAAAAATGCAGTTGCTGTTGCCTGATGCAGGTCTTTGGACTAATACAAGTCATAAAACTGGAGCTCAAGTACATAAAATACGGCAACAACAACAACAGCAACAACAACACCAAGAAACGAGTTGGTAAAAGTGTGCGGAGTGTTGTGCCGCCGATGCCGTAGCCGATTTCAAAGCTTGTCAACATCAAATGTCTCTGTCCAGGTGTATGTACATGCATACATACATACATACAAGTTTGTTGTGTATGTGTGTGTGTGTGTGTAACATTATTCTTATCAAGCAACGTGTCGCCATCACCCATAGCCTAAAGTTGATATTTTTTTTTCATTTTATTTTCGATATTTGGCGCCCACACGCCACCAATTGCCCGTTGCAGATGCTGAAGCTGATGCAGAGGCAGAGGCAGAGGCAGACGCAGTTGAAGTTATGAAGTTGAAGTTGAAAAAATTCGTTATATACATGTATATAAACACCCACTTGCATGCATGTATGTGTATGTGTGTGTGAGTGTATGTCTGGGGGCGGGTAGGTGTGGCTGCGTCGATTTCCGAAAGGATTTTGCATTTTGCCACCAAACTGTGCCACATGTGGCACCAACAAACAAACTTAATTTTAAAAAAAAATTCTCATTTTTTTCATGAAAAATAAAGCACTGACTTTTGAATACCCTAACAATAATAACATATATAGTTATAGTATAATTTTCTATATAGTCAAGTGATATATGAAGCATAGAAATATATAATTTAAAAATTATTTTTCTTTTAAAATTTAACTATAAGGTAGAATAAATATACCCTAAAATATATTATAGGGTATATAGAAATTTTTCTTTACGCTTTTCCGGCAAAGACAAGCACACAGATATATCAAATGGTAAGGGAAAATGGGAAGGGTATGGAGACAAACAAACAAAAACGTCAAAAACGAAATACACACACACACACAAACGAACACACAACAAAAGTGGGCGTCCAGTATTAGGCGTGGCACATGAAACGTTTGTTGAACTTTTCGTCTTTTCTTGGGTTTTTTTCTGTTTTTTTTTTCTTTTTAAAGTTGAAACGAAACTTGAACGAAACTAATCAATCCACACACAGAACTACATAGAAAAACACACACACACACACATGTATGTATGTATATATGTATGTGTGCACCATGTTAATGTTGCAGTTGGGTTGAAGGGCCGCCCATCTGCTTGATGAACTGCCAACATCTGTGGCAGACAGCCACACAACTAAACTAAGTAAAAACAAAATAAATAATCATAATAAATAAAAGTAGCAACAGAAAAATCTCACAGTTGAATGTGAAGAGAAGAGTAGGCTAAGACCATAACCAAGACTAAAACTAAAGCCAAAGGCACAACAATAACAAAAACAACAACAGCAACAACAAGAAGAACCAACCAACTAGAAGCAGTCAAAGATGAAACCCACAATAGAAGGAAGAAAATGCAACAGTCCATGCAAATGGCCCAGCCATCAAATGAAAAGAGCCTAGCAATTTAGGAAAAACTGACCACGAGAAAACATGGCCAAGGGAGAACAAAATCTTGGCCAATTTGCCAACAAAAAACAAAGAGGAAACTTTTAGACTATGGGAATATTAAGTTAAGAATCTAAAAGCAAAAGAAATTTTCCTACAAGTTTCACACAAAATTTTATAATTAAAATTGAAATGTTAAATTTATATATATATAATTTTATATTTTTGAACAATTTTTTAAAATCAAAATCTTTTCTTTAATCTAATAAATGTAAATTATATAATACAAAATTTAGACTCTTCGTCTTTGGACTTGCTGTTAATAAGGACAATATTTTTTTATAGATTTAATTAATTTGTTTGAAAGTATAAAAGTTTTTAAATTTATAAACCTTATTTTTAAATATACAAGAAAATTTAATTTATCAATTAAATATGAAATATATTTAAACAATTTTAGGGCCCTATACCATTTTGCTAACTGTTTATTGATCTAATAGCAATTCCCAGTATTGAAAAGTTTAATAATAAGAATTGCCAGTGTTGAAAAGTTTAATATGAATTTCTAAATAAAAGAAAAGTATTGATAAGTATTTCATTATATATTATAGACTAGAATTTGGTAACAGTTTAAGATCTTAGTATAAAATACCAGAAATTATCCTATTTGACTAAAATTTTTATAACCAAATTGGAAACAGTTAAAGATCTTAGCAAAAACATTACTATAAATTTTAACTCTTTTTAATTGCATAAATGACCCAAATAAAATGTAAATGTTGTTCGAAAATGAAACAAAAAGAAAACTATATTAGATTCAAGATAAACTGTAATACTTTAACAAGGCTTATACCATTTTCTTTTGTTGGTCAACACGATTTTTTGTTTTGTTTTTTTAGTATTTAAACGATATCCTAATTCGTATATCTTAGTTCAAGTTCAATTTCAATTACAAGTTATCTATGTAGATCTCAATATATACATAGAGAAAGAGCAAGAGCGAGAGAGAGAGAGGGATATATATATCTATATACATATATAGGTTTGTATTACTTGTACCAATTTGTTGAGAAAGCAACTCAACTTAAACGCTAACCGATCTCTCGCACGCAATATAAATACAAATATATTGGTATAGTCTTGTTGCCAACAAGCTAAACAGACAACAACAACAAACTTGAGACCAACTTCAAAACCCAAAAAAAAAAAACCAACTAACAACAAAAACGAAGAAAAGAAATAAAAAAAGAAAAAAACCCAAACGAAAACAACTTAAATTACCAGCACGGCGTCAATTTTCATTAGAAGCAAGCAACCAGCCTCAGCCTCAGCCCCAGTCCCAGGTCCCAGCCTCAGTTTCAGATCCCAGGCAATGATCCGATGTTGAGATACAAATACAACAACCACTACGACCGGATTGAGGTAGACAGCCAACACCAATAGCAAACTGATGCTGCTGCTGCTGTTGCCGGACTAACCACAAGAGTTCCAAACAAACATGGGCGCCACAAAGGGGTTACTTCTACTGCCCTAGCCCCCTCTCACCCAAGTCCCTTTAATTGTTAACAATTATCTTAATTAAAACTTTAAGAATAACATTAAAAAGGTGTTGCGTTTCGCACATTAAATTTATATCTCTTAATTTGTACTTTAAGTTTCTTTGTATGAAAGTTTTAATTAAGAGAATTAAAAGTTATAGAATTAAATAGTAAATATTTAATTTTAAAATATATAAAAAATATAAAAAGTTTAAGTTTTTTCTTTAAACTTTAAGATTGCTAAAAGTTTTTTGTTTTGAATTATAAATGAAAGTTAATTAACAATGAATTAGAGCTGGACCATTTCCATTTAAATAAATATATAAAAAATATATAAAAATAATAAATATAAATATTGAAATTAAATTTTTTTTAAAAGTTTAAGATATAAAACAAACATATAAGATAATTATTTATATTTATTTGAAAAGTAATTTGTATTAAAAAATATTCTTTAAAGTTTTCTTATTATTTTCCTATGAGAGTTTTTAAGTTAAAATTCTTTTTTGATTAGATTTCATTATATATTAATTATTTTCTAACTATAAATTTTCTATTAAGCAACAATAAATTGAAATTGTATATAATTCAATAAACATAAAAATTAATAAATATTTGATAATAGGTTTAAAGTTTAAACCATTTCATATTAAGTTGGCCTTTTTAAAATTGGAATTTGTCTTTTACATTCTACAATTATTAATAATTTAATAATTTTTAATACTCTTTCTTAATCCCTTTGCATAATTTATGATCTAAGCCAATGGATTTTAAGAGTTTTAGATATTGGCAATGGTTCGATCTTTGTTGCGTTTTCCTCTTTGGTTCGGTTTTGGCGTCGTCTTTCTTTTTGGTAACGAGTTTCATTCGCACAATCCAACAGCCTCAGGGCAGAAGTAGCAAAAGAGAGAGAGAGAGAGAGGGGAGGAGATGGTGGGTAAATCGGTGGAGCGGTAGCTAGCGATTTGATCCATAAATCTCGCCAAGGGTTAATGCCATGGCAAAGGTATCTGCGTGAGATGAGCTTCAATTTGCAAACTTTTGTATTGTGATCTTGCGGTTTCTTCTGGTTTCATTTAAAAGGAGCGGCATCTCCAACGATATATATATATATATATAGTTATATTGGCCATGGATATTGCTTAACCCAAAGGCAATTTGTCTGCCACAAGAAACAGTTGCATCTTAGGTGTACTTTTAAGCTTTTCTTCTTTTTTTTTTATTGATTAACATTCGTTTCCCTAGTCGGAGACAATTCTAGTTCTAAGCCTATTCCGGCAATTTGCCGTGTAGGCGTTTAGGTACGTTTTGGTTACTTCATATTCATAACCCCACACACACACACACAGAGACACTTGAGTTTCTGTCGTGGCATCTTCCATATATTGTTTTGGGCCAAAATGTCTTACCACCGCCTGGCCAATTGGCCCATAAATCAAAATGACGCCCACACGCCGTTGCGCCTTTTTTTTTATTTTTTTGCCTCTTATGACATACGAAATGCACGTGAGCATGATGATAGGGGGGTTAAGGGGAATGACAAGTCAAAGTTGGAGTAGGTGTGGGGCTTTAAATGCTTGAGAGGATCGACAGTGGGAGTAGGATTTTGGTTTTTGGTTCCGCACAATTCTCATTAGTTCCTTCTCGCACATGAAGTTTTGTATTCTTTTCAATTCTTTTTGCCTATTCGCATCCGCCAGCTGATGGACAAGTTTTCCCATTTAGTCTTTTCTTATAACCAAAACTAAAATGAGCAAATTTTCTTCAATTCTTCTTCTTCTTTTTCTCTAAAAATACCTTACGTATACCCTTTTCTTTAGCATCTTTCGCTTTCCATTAAGCATCTGCAATCTCCATTTCATCTCTCTCATGCCGATATGAAAATCAATTGAATTGTTTATGGCGGCAACTGATCATTTTTTCTTCTTCTCTTTTTTTTTGCACAAAATACAGTAAATATACAATAAAAGGAATAAGTAAGTAATGTTTAACTGTTTTTTAAGTATTTTTAATTGAAATAGTTAAGCAAAGATTGGGTTTTCGTAATTGCTATTAAAAGTTAAGACAAATTTGTTTGTTTTTTGTTTAATAATAAAGAAAAAAAAAACTTTTTTTGTTTTAATTTATATATATAAAGAAAATACTTTTCCATCAATTTAATTTAAATTAATTATTTAAAAATCTAATATATATGAATTTTTAATTAGTTTATATACTAAACTTGAAATCAATTTCAGTAACTTAAAATTTTATTTAAAGATTCAAAAGAAATTTAAAAAATTATTAAATAAAATTTTAAAAGAAATTTAAAAAAAATAATATGAAACTTCCAATCAATTAAATATTAATCTAAATTTTTATATATAAATTTCTGAAATCTCTGAACTTTTTATATATAAATTTTTATAATTTCTGAACTTTTTATATATAAATTTCTAAAAGAATAATCTTTTATGATCCATATAGTAATGAAATTCTGATTACCGAAGTATACAGAACAGTTTTTTCTATATGATATATATGAAATATTATATATGAAATTCTGATCTAAGAAAAATATAGAACAGTTTATGTTTCTATATGATATATAACAAAATATATTACTTATCAAATTTTGATCTAAAATGAATATTAAACACTTTTTGTTTCTCTTTACTTTTGTCTCTTTCTCTTTGTCTCTCTTTTACAAACATTTCCCTGTTACATTTTGTGTGTATTTACTGTACTTTAGGCATAGTTGTTTGTATGGCAATTTAATCCTTCTGTCCTCTAACTAAATCCCATAAATTTAGTATATACTGTATCGGTTAGATTATATATGCGTATAGACAGCAACAACAACAAGAGCTAAATATCTTTTAGTCTGTCTATATCTATCTGCAAGTGTCTAGGCATTTCCTTGTCTAGTTTTTGCGTTAGAATAGATATGTATATGCATATGTATGTATGTATGTTTGTATGTATGTTTTTTTTTTTTTTTATTTTGCCCACATTTGTTTATGTCCGACTAGACCTATCTGCGTACTATGTGGTATTGGATGGAAATGGGAATGGGATGGGTTGCAGCTGGGGTTGGCGTCTCGTCTTTAGTTCAACATAGTTCTACTCTCTCCCTCTCTCTCTCTCTCTCTCTGTTTCTCTTGCTCTTTGCCTGAGAATTTTGCATGTGAATACAATTTCGGTTTTTTTTTTTTTATATCTATGTAGCAACAACAACAATAATAATAACCATAAACTGCCCGACCCGGCACGGCACTCTGCCCCTATCTATGTCTATGTCCATGCCCATGTCCATGGCCCAGCCCCTTCCTCCTACTCCTATTATGCCTGCTCCCTTTCCTTCTTAACCAACGACTATTTGGCGTCTGTTGACCTCATTTCAGCGAATTTTGTTGGGTTCGTTTTTGGTGTTGGTTTTTTTTTTGGCGCTAGGCAGCAGGAAAATGCTTACGCATTAGAAAAACAAAAAGCACATGTGAATTTTAATAAGTATGCTTAAAAAGATATATATATATATATATCTATGGTATGTATATATATTCTATATAATATATATCTTTCAGCATCAACAATGACTATTTGACTGATAAGAAATGTCAGAAATGACGGAACTCTTAACTATCTGCTCTGTTTACCTGCAGAAATATTTTACTGCTCACTCTTTATTATTATTTTCTCGATTATTTTGTTGTTTTTGTGTGTGTGTGTGTGTGTTTTTTCTCATTTTTCTTTTATTATATTTATACATAAATATTTGCTTAAGGTGTTAAACGAGGCCCACACATTCAGCCTATGACGAGAATCGTATAAAAGATACAAAGCAAAATAGATACGGAATTGTAACTCTAGGCCACACACACATAAACACACCGAATTTTATATATACACTAACTAAATAGTGCGAGAGCTATTTGGTTAGCCAATAAAACTATTAGGTCGTTATTTAACACTACATAGATAACCATAAAAGTGTTGTAAAATTGCCTTTAATCATTAGCATTTTATTATACATTAATAGAATTTCATTATTTTTGCTGCATACCTTAAGGAGCTTTAAAACAGACACTACAAGTGTTGTAAAAGCAGTGATTTCTATTGAAAGAATAGATTTATAAAAAATTGAATTGAAATAACCCACAAACAATTAAAACAAAGGTAACCTTAAGCCATAAAAATATAGTTAATGATTTATTTGATTCGATATTTATATATAATTTATATACTCAGCCTAAGCTGAGCTAGAAAGTATTTTTTTTACATTCTCATAAAAACACATACATATACCCCAGAATGAAGAGATTTAATAAATTCATTAAAATCTATTTGTAGGATATGAGAGTGTATCTTTTTGCCAGCCTTATCATTCTTCCAACATGCATATACCTATATATATACATACATATATATAGATTCACCTCATACCTAGAATAATTTGCATTTTTGTTTACAATACAACAAGCCGGATCATATTTACATAATAAATATAAGCGCAATCTAATTAGGCAAAACAGAAAAATTGCAACGCAAAAACAAAAACAAAAAACAAAATGAAATCGTGAAGGTCTCCGACTCAGTTACATTGACGATACCATAGGACAGTGATGGAGATGGAGAGCGGGAGTTTGTGGGGTACAATCTCTTATCTTGAAAACAAGTGCATGTACTGTACTGATTGCATTTCAGTTTCATTTCGTTACATTCGGATAATGTACAATATTTGTAATATATGAAAAATGTTAAAAGAATTCCAGTACGTAAATATAACAAGATGCGTTTTTATAACGAAAATGGTAACGACCGTGAAGTGTAACGTGAAAAAGGGCTGTTTGCTTACGTAATTCCATTTATGTAATGAATTCTCCCATTAAAGTACGTGTTTAAATGCTGATCGCACAAATCTAACAATCACTCAACTGTATCTAATTATAATTGTTAATTGTTGAAATGTGCTCTTTTAATAATTCTCAACTGGTTCAGAAAGAAATATTAAATAGTTGGTAAACAGTTTGAAAAGAAAACTTTGAAAGCTTATCACGCATGACTCACACCCCTTATTCGTGGCTCTGGCACTCCAAGCTTCAAATCTTTCAATCTTTGCCGGTTTGAGGTTTAAGGGACCGCACAGGGAGTGCATATGCACGTACCAACGGACAGAGAATGACACTGACACGGTGCATGACGTCCATTTGTCAGCCATAAATGCACGAAACGGTATTCAGAGGAACTGTGGAACTGTTTCGGCAGTTGATAGAGTATCGTTGAACCTGAGTGAGCGTTGAACGTGTAAATGGCATTTTGATTACAGGCGGTAAATTTGAAAGACGCTACGAGTAAACCAAAAAAATGATGAAAACAAAATGTACTGTACTTCATATTTTGGGTTGCCATCTAAAAGGATCTTTGTATTTGAGTTAATATAAATGAATACGTTAACATAAATATTGGATTTAGTTAAAGGGTCTCAGTAGCGCCAAACACCCATGCGCATCAGAGTGGCTGAACTGCGAATGCTGCGCTGTTCCAGTTGCTTAGCTTTAACAGCATCATCGGGTGACCGTCCCTTTGAATCGCAAGCGGAAGTCGCACGTTTGCGCCACTTGGGACGAACATTGGACGGTGATCGCATTTGATTTTGGCTGCTAATGTTGATAAAATCATTAGAAGATTTCGTTTTACTAGTCATAATATTAGCATAGTGCTTCATTTGCTCATTATGGGCCACCAAAAGATTCTCCACCAATTGTCCGCGCTTCTCAACGGGCAACAGGAGTCCGCAACAAAAATCTTGATAACGCAATGGATCAAAAATACGCCGAAGCTCACTAACGCAATATTGTATCTCTTGGATACATTCTCTCAGAATCTCTATGGTCGACTTCTGGGCCCCGGCAATTTCTCGCAATTGTTCGCGGAATACATTGCTTGACGAAAGGGTTAGAATTCGTGACATCTCAAACTCGGTCCACTTAGTCTCAGTACAAGTTATCAGTTCGTTCCTTCGTTGTATAAGTGAGAGCAGCAGATCAATTAATGCGGACACCTGTTCAAGGCTCGGTAATTCTATTGGCGGGGTGGAAACGATCGCTTCATAATTCAGCATAAATGATTTGTCAATAAAGCTCCCAAGTTTACCAGTTACCGATGGTAACGCTGCCTGTGTTTGCTTGACAGTTGTCTGCGGAATAGGTGTGGGTGATGTCACTCTTGGCCTTAAAGACGGCATTTGAATCAACAATGGCAGTGTCCTCTCGCTTGTGATTGGTATTCCAGATGTAGTAGGACGAATTATTTCCCTAACAATCTCCGCCAATTTCAGAGCACGCATATTCTCATGGATATCGTCCGCCTCTTGAGTGATACACGTTACACACACTGTTGTCGTGGGTTGCGCCACATCGAAGAAATGCTTAAGCAAATGTGATATACGCGCATCTCGACAACTGGGTGAACGTTTTACCGACTTTCCCTTCAATATGGCCTGTTGATTATAGCGCAATGTGGCCAAACAGGAACGCAAAGAAATGATCATTTCGGTGACAGTGGCACATTCTCGAGCATCAATATCGACACTGCGTGGCGACAGCATATCAACTAATGTTAGTTGACCCCATTTGATCTTATCTTGGGCAGTAAGTAACTCATAAGACTCCAACTGTCGATTATAATTGACATTAGCCATAAATATATTGACAATCAAATGACTTTTGGCACCAAGACTCTCGCGTCGTCGTAACCCCGTATTTAGAATATCCATGGCTTCCGTAACATTGCGAATTTGAAGTCGTTTCGCTTCGCCAGCATAGGAGCGTCCTAGTTCATCTTCAACTATGAATAGCGGTGCAGAACGTTCAGTTTTGCCGTCGAGCAGATCGTATACCATCGTTCCGAAAATCTCCAACATGCTAATAAAGCAGGCATGGCGAGGTTGCTGCGAAATGATGTGCCTGTTGCTCCGCATTTGCCACACGCCAACAGAATGAAATTTGCAACTGCTAGAGGATCGCTTCAAACGCATAACGGATTCCGCGGCTGGTTGCAAATTATTTTTACAGAAGGGCCCCGCCGGTGTCATCATTACAAAGGTGTTACCACATCCCGGCTGTATTAAATTGGATTCCGTCAAGTCGTTTTCCACACACTTGAAAATGGCCTCAAAACAGCGCCTAACAATACCCCAATCTTTTTCATTCTTGTCATTGCCCAGCATGGTGTGAGTTTTTCCCGAATTTGCCGCCCCCGTGCACAGAATCAATCCACAGCCACCGTGCAATAATTGATCAAGAGCTGGCCCAGATATTGCACAAAATGTGGCCGCCTGAGTGGTATCTTCTGTAAGCACTTGCCGGAATTGAAATTCAATGTCACGGGTTGGCGGTCGAGGTTGACCGTTCAAACCGCTAATAGCGGCTGGCGGAGGCGTAACTTGCACCACAGTTGAACTATTGACTTTCATCCATTTACGTCTCTTACCCAACATGGATTCCGGTGTGGATTGCAATTGGGGACGTATACGAACATAAGTGCGAACCATTTGACGACGTATGCGGACTGTATCCAAGGGACTTGGTTCACAGCAATTATATGCGGTCATTACGGGTCGTAGCAATCCGGTAAGTTTGCGCAGTACCTCCCGATTTCCGAGACTTCCGGGCATATATAACGGAGTCTTTTGAATTAAACTTTGTGATCGTCGCTTCTCTTTAGCACATTCCTCCATATTGCCGCATGTCAATTTATTGGATACACTTGGAGGTATAAAGAAATTCATCTTTCTATAAGGATGATGGGAGAAATGGGCAGGCGGAATGTCGATTAGTTCTAGTTATGGTTACAAGTGTTGAGAACGACAAACAAGAACAACAGCTGCAATTGCTTTGACCTACTAGTTAGATGAACTAGAACTAAAAAAACTTAACGACACTCTTAATACCCTGATCATAAGAAGTTCGAACCAAGAAAAAGATTAAAATTTAATTGCAAATTATAATAAATATATTATAAATATTTGCAATATAACATTTTTTTTTTTATATATTTAAGTAATTTTCAATTTCAAAATATTTCTATTACTAATGTAAGAGTATTTATCTTTTGTTACCAATTTTTATTGGCATTCTTTTTGTTTTTATTGTCTGCGCTTGATTCCGGCTCCGCATTGTCTGCTCGGCCAAGTTTGGCATGGTTTAGTAAAAAGAAGGGGGGATTGTGGGTGAAGGGGGGCTACCACTACTACTACTGTGTGTCGTAGTTGGATGGGGAGAGGAGCGAGTGGAAGACCAATGTTGACAATCATAGACAGAGACGAGCGAATGCCACACCAAGTTCTTGTTGTAATTGTTGTTGTTGTTGTTGTTGTTGTTTTTGTTATTGATGTAGTCGTTTTCATGTACAAGTAAGTAGTTGTTGTTGTTTTTATTATTGTATTTGCCCATTTTGAGTAGTTTAAGCCATTTTTGGCCTTCGCACCTTTTCGTACAAATCTTTTGGAAAAACCATTTCAAAAAGTTCCAAATGCAATGACATCCGGCAAAACAAAAAAAAAAGAGGGAAACAAAATGTAAATTACATTTTATTTTACTCTTTTTTTAAACAGTCGGAAGGAATATGTCTCATCATTCCTTTTATCTGCATAGATAATATTATTTATATAAAAAAAACACTAAAGTAAATATATATACAGAAATGTATATTGGATTACTGATTATTAAGTGCAAAAATATATAAAAAAAAAAAAAAAAAAAAATAACGGAAATGGATTGTTTGAGAAATAAATAAAAATAAATAAGAAAAAAAGGAATACACTTGGGATTTTCCTTATCGAAAGTTGTTAAAAAAACACTTTTTTTCGAAGAATTACTTATTTGCTATATACAAACAAAAAAAATATATATAATAAATGAGAAAAACACATCATCATTTTAAATAAACAAATATTGATGAGATAAAAACAAAAAAAAAAAATTATGTATAAAAATGAAAACGAGTTCTACAACAATTGCAAAATGCAAAAAACGACAAAAAATGAAAAAGAAAAAAAAAAATATATATAGTATCATTAAAAACGATTGAATTAACGTTTAGTAAAACCTGTTTTTAAGATATTGCTACTGCTAGTCATAGATATATATATATATATATATATATATATATATAGTATATATATCTACATACATATACATATGTATCTAAACACTTACCATTTCGTATTATTCTTGGGATCGCCTATGACATGTGTGGCCACGGAATAACCAAAATATGCATTAGCATGTCCGTATTTAACAATCGGCAAACGTTGTTCCAAATTGAAGCAATCAATGTTAATGACATTGATCAGTAGAAGGAACAATATTATATAGAAGTATGAACAATATGTTGAGCGAAACGAGAACTCTTTGACTTTGCAATGAAGTCTCATCTTGGTGGTATGGTGTTGCACGTGTTTCACCTGGCAATGGGACTATACCAGCAAAAACACTAGATTAATATATATAGAACTCTTACGAGTGAGAGAGAGAGAGAGAGAAAGGGAAAGAGAATAAGGTGTGGAAAAGAGATAGGGGTAGCCTTAACGCAAACACCGGGCGCCGCTTTATTCAACAGGTAGTTTTTCTGCAGATATACACATTTATATATATATATATATATTTCTTTTCTTTATATGTATATATATCTTTACTTTATTTGTTTCACTGAACTTTCAGTTATCGACCTTTAGGCCGGCTCTTAGTATCACACAAACACTATAGATTACACTAACACTTGTGCATTGACTCGCACACCGATCAACACAATAGAAAATGAAAAAATTTACGATTACAAAAAACATTAAAAAAAAGAAATAAAAGAAAACAATAACAAAATTAATATTACGTAAAAATAGTTATCTCGTATCAATAAAAACGTAACGAAAAAATTGCAAATATTTTATATATTAACCGCGCATTGAAGTTGTTCAATGAATGAATTTGGATCAGTGATTCTTTTTATTTTGTTGTTGTTTTAGATAATTAAACACAAACAAGTACACATTGGTTATTGCAGCAAACGGACGCGCGCACTAAAATACAAAAATGTATATGTATATATCACGCTCTCATTCACCTGTTTCTCAATTTCAAATATTTTTCAAAAAAAATGTTTTGTTTTGAAAAAAAAAAAGAGAAAAAAAAAACGAAACTTTTTCACAACCGACAATAACGCGACCCACACACACACAGAGGAACGCTTACCTAGACTTTCAAAACAAGACTAACTAAAGACAAGACTGAAACGTCTGCACGCAACAACATCAAACAAACAGCACTAAACATCGAACATCGAACATCGAACATCGAATCTCGAACATCCAACATATGACTCTCAAAAGCAAGCAAAGAATACAACTGCTTTTTTAAAAAGTACTCACCTGGGCAGCTACAAAAGTAAAAAAAAAAAAAAAAATTCCAGCTTCAACACTTTTGTAATTTTGAATTTCTTTTTGTTCTAAACAGCTGGAAACTTGAACTGTGAATGAACAAAATTATTTTTAACATCTCATAGAATTGTCATTATTCAAAACATGGCCGACTTTGATCAATTTTTTTTCCAAACTATTTATATAGATGCAACGAAAAATTCTATTTTTTAATAAATGCATATCAAATATATTATTAAAATTAATTTATTCTGCTTAAATAATGTATGTATGTAGATAATTTCAACAACGTAACAAACTGATCGAATTAAAGAGCTAAGGACCAAATGTGGTATTCCACAAATAAAACATGGGAAATAAAATTTAGTGGTTTTGCATTAAGTAGAAACATATATTTAAAGTTGGTACTCAATTTAGAATTATTTATATACTACAAAAATAAGGAGCATTTAAAAATATCTACCTCAAATTGATGTATTATCCAACACTTACATTTATTAAAAACAGTGGGAAAAATATAACGGGTAATAGTTACTCTATAATCGATTATCGACAACAGCAAACAAAAGACCGCCAAAAATAAATCCTAAGCGCGAGCTTAAAAAATTAAGTTGCATTTACATAGACACAATAAGTAACTTGCTTTATATCAACATTGAATCAAAGAAGAGAATAAAAGTCCTTTCACGCAAGGATGTGCTGATATGTTAACAATGTTTGGAAGCAGTTCCCGATTGAAGTTCCTTGGAAATGGTTATAAGGTGGTTCTCCTCTCGTCTAGGATATTTTTCTATTTAAATTGCGGGGGCGCCACTGTGCAGAGCAATCTTCTTGCTTCTATGTGTGCGCGCGTCTGTAGAAATCGATGAAGCTGATTTTGGCAAGTTCATAATAAAAGTTTTTTTTTTCCAAATATCAAACAGAATTAGAACGAAGATTTAAGCAATAACAAAAAAGGAAAAAAAAACATCAAAAAACAAAATAATCAAATTACAGAGAATTTGCACAACAAAATAAGAAAAATTCAGAACAAAACCTAATATCAAGCTTGTGCTGAAATTGGAAGTTAGTTTTCGAGAAAGCCTGAGCTTTAAATCGATAATTTTTGGGGAAGGGAAGGTCCCCCAAACTGTAAAAACCCTTGAATAGCGCAGCAGCAGCATCAGAAGGAGACATGTCTTATGTGAGTTATGCATAATTAAACACAAAACCATAAAGTGAGAAGAATTTTATGACCTTTACAACTTGAATTTATTTACAGCGTTTGAAGGCCACCAAATGTCCCACGGATGAGTTATCCCTGACGAATCGGGCCATTGTGAATGTTGGCGATTTTCCGGAAGATGTGAAGTATGTAACAAAATCGGCTCCAGTAATAATTAATTATAATTATCACCTGTCATTATAGGTATGCGGACATTTCACCTGCTCCAGGGCAACATTTCATTTTTGCCTTGGAAAAGACAGTGGAAGTACCTCGCGGTTATGTGGGTTTTTCTCTTGTGCAGCGTAAGTGGGCGATGCTCTCTATCAATCAGGAGCTGGAAGTTCGTCCCTATCGCTTTGATGCCAATTCCGATGTCATCACCTGTGTTTCCTTTGAAACGGATTTTCTGCAAAAGAAGACGTAAGTTTGTATTTTCTTTTGAGTCCGATTTTTGGTTATGTAATAATTTGTTTTTTTTTTAGTGTTTCAACGGAACCGTATGACTCCGATCAGATGGCTAAGGAGTTTATCATGCAATTCGCTGGCATGGCCTTGACGGTCGGTCAATCGCTCGTCTTCAACTTCAAGGATAAGAAGCTGTTAGGCTTGGTGGTCAAGTCCTTAGAAGCCATCGATCCGAAAAGTTTGGGCGAGGGCAAGGAGCCAGCCATGCGCAATGTTCGTTTTGGTCGCATTCTGGGCAACTCGGTAGTACAATTCGAGAAGGCCGAGAATAGCTCGCTAAATTTGCAGGGCAAGTCCAAGGGCAAAGTGGTACGGCAGTCGATCATCAATCCAGACTGGGACTTTGGCAAAATGGGAATTGGTGGCCTAGACAAGGAGTTCAATGCTATCTTCCGACGAGCATTTGCATCGCGCGTTTTTCCTCCCGAGCTGGTCGAACAGCTGGGGTGTAAGCATGTTAAGGGTATTCTCCTCTACGGACCACCCGGCACGGGTAAAACTCTAATGGCACGCCAAATTGGCACTATGTTGAATGCAAGGGAGCCAAAAATTGTCAACGGACCCCAGATCTTGGACAAGTATGTGGGCGAATCGGAGGCAAATGTGAGACGTCTTTTCGCTGAAGCTGAGGAAGAAGAGAAGCGCCTTGGTCCAAATAGTGGTCTTCATATTATCATTTTCGATGAAATCGATGCCATTTGCAAGCAGCGTGGCTCCGTAGCAGGCAACAGCGGTGTCCATGACACTGTGGTTAATCAGTTGCTTACTAAAATCGATGGTGTGGACCAGTTGAACAACATTCTGGTCATTGGCATGACCAATCGACGGGACATGATTGATGAAGCTCTTCTCCGACCTGGTCGCTTAGAGGTTCAGATGGAGATTAGCCTACCAAATGAACAGGGACGCGTCCAAATTCTCAATATCCACACGAAACGTATGCGAGATTTCAACAAGATCAACGAAGATGTCGACTGCAAGGAGATAGCCAGTTTAACCAAGAACTTTAGTGGTGCCGAACTGGAGGGTCTGGTGCGAGCTGCCCAGTCCAGTGCCATGAATCGTTTGATTAAAGCCGATGCCAAGGTCACTGTGGATCCGGAGGCCATGGAGAAACTTAAGGTGAATCGTGATGATTTCTTACATTCGCTGGAGAATGACATCAAGCCGGCCTTTGGTACGGCCCAAGAGATACTCGACAATATGCTGGCTCGCGGTGTCACCAACTGGGGCCAGCCGGTAGCCAGTTTGCTAGAAGATGGCATGCTCTATGTCCAGCAGGCAAAGGCTCCCGAATCGAGTGGCTTGGTATCGGTACTTATTGCTGGAGCTCCTAATTCGGGCAAGACGGCTTTGGCTGCCAAGTTGGCCAAAATGAGTGACTTTCCGTTTGTTAAAGTCTGCTCACCAGAGGATATGGTCGGCTATACCGAATCGGCCAAGTGTCTCCATATACGCAAGATTTTCGATGATGCTTATCGTTCGACCCTTAGCTGTATTGTGGTTGATAATGTTGAGCGTCTACTGGATTATGGTCCAATTGGACCACGTTATTCCAACTTGACTCTTCAGGCACTGTTGGTGCTGCTGAAGAAGCAGCCGCCAAAGGGCCGAAAGCTTTTGATTCTCTGCACTTCTAGCAGGCGGTAAGTGTCTAAATCCCATTCCATATTCTATTGCTTATTAACTATGACTCTTTCATCACCCAGTGAGGTATTGGAGGAAATGGAAATGCTAACAGCTTTCACCTCAGTACTGCATGTACCGAATCTCTCTAGTCCTGAGCATGTGTTGGCTGTACTTGAGGATACGGATATCTTTAGCAAGGGGGAAATTCAGGCCATTGGCAAGAAAATGGCAGGCAAACGGTAAGTAGAGCATTGACTCCATATCCTAATCGTGAAAGTTAATTAAACTTTTTTATTTAAATAGCGTCTTTATTGGCATCAAGAAGCTATTGGGTCTAATTGATATGGCCCGACAGACGGAACCATCCCAACGGGCAATTAAGTTCCTCTCCAAAATGGAAGAAGAGGGAGGCCTGGATATGGTGGCACGTAAATAAATTGCAACCATGACAATTCTTCCAATATCTAACCCATCCTCTGTGCAATCTCAATTACTAGATGTTAAGTTAAATAATATTCCAGTTATTGAAAAAGAACGTTACTCGCATATACAATAATTGTATGGTCCGCCCTAGACCTTGCCCTAGCCTTTGCCCATCCCTTGTGTAAGGCTTCGCGTTAATCCGCTCCCAATTATCCTTACAAATCAAAGTGTGTGACAGAAATGTGAGAACCTGTGTGACCTGATTTGGCATAGCGGCTGGTATTACGAAATATACAGATATAACGGTATTAAAATATTACGGGATATTTGCGATAACAATATTAAAGTAGCCCTATTTTTTTTCCTAAATTATCTTAAACAAAAAAATTGTTAATATCTGGTAAAAAAAACACAAACAGACATATGAAATTTTCTTCTTGTTAATCTTAAGATTTGCTTGATATATATATATATCTATATAGCACGAAAACTAACACCAAAAATCGATTAATTACGTTACATTTGGGGGAAAATGCTAAATTAATTAAATTAAATTGTTAATCGCCAATGTTATATTAATATATACATATAATTATATATATACCATATTTAACTTAAATAAAGAAAAATTGTATCAACATAAAATTCACATGAAAACTATAGTTTATATATACACGAAGATATTTATATAACAACGAAACATTTAAATTATTTGGTTTATCCAGAAAGTTTAAATTTCCAACTGGGCATTTTCTGCTTACATATAGATCGGTATAACATAAGCATAGAGATGAGATGGTAAACTGTGACTGGAGTCACTGCTACTGCAATGGTGAAATGTGTAGGAACAATTATTAAAATGCATTTGTAAGTTGCTTGAAATATCAAATTATTGATTACTGATTGATTAACTTAAAGATTATATAAGTAGTTACATACATATATTTTCCTCTGAAGCATCAATAGATAATTATGACGTATTTATGTATGTTGAAATGTACGTACATATGTATGACATTGCCACTATCAAAAGTCGTGCATGGAAAAAAAAACAACACTAGATAATTGATATCATGCTCTCTTGCACCTCTCAGTTGTTTATTAGACGTTAACCTGTTCACTACCTACTCCACTTGTGGCAATGGCTTTAAAATTCGCTGCAAACTTGAATTTCCTTTTCACTGAAACAGCAACAACAATTGCTGAACGGATTAATTTGGCCCATCAAAATGGATTTCCAGCAGTTGAAATACCATATCCTGAGGGCGAAACCCAAAAGGTCCTTGATGCCATTGTGAAAACGGGCATAACAGTTAGTCTGGTCAATTTGTCATTCGATAAGACTAATGAAAAGCTCCGCTTTGGTTCGACCAGTATTCCTGGATCGGAGCAACTATTCAAACAACAGTTAGAGGAAACTATTGATTTTGCCAAGCAAGCCAATTGCCAAAGGATTCACATAACAGCTGGCATTATTTCAGAACATTCGGAAAGTGATCATGCCCGAACATATTTGGCCAATTTGAAATTGGCTGCTGCTAGCCTTAAAGCAAACAATTTACAGGGTGTCATTGAGCCAATCAATAAATATGCCATTCCCACTTACTATATGAACTCCTATCCAAAGGCATTACAAGTGTTAAGCGAATTGGGCTATGATAATATTAAAATACTTGCCGATCTCTATCATCTGCAGCATATACATGGAAATGTGGCATATACATTGAAAGAGTATAAGAATTCTATTGGACACTTTCAAATTGCCCAAGTGCCGCATCGTCATGAACCAGATGTAGCTGGTGAATTGGATTATGGATATATTTTCAAACAGATTGAAGAGTTTGGCTACAATGGTTGGATCGGTTGTGAATATAAACCAAAGACCAAAACAACAGAAGGTCTTGGTTGGATCAATAAATTTGGTTACAAATTGCAGTAAAAAAACAAAATTTATTAATAATTGTTATACATATATATATATAAATATATTTTTTTTTTTACTTGCTGTTTCCAATAATAAAGCTTTATGTTTGTCAAAAGTGTGTTGTTTGTGTAAGGAAAGTTTTAGGAAATAAGAAATATATTAACATGGATATAAAGCACTAAAAAGTTTCCAATCTTTGCGGTTTTGCACGACCACATAGCGACCTTAAGCAGTGGTTTAATGGCAGATAACACACCATAAGAAATATTTTTTTTTTTTTGATAATAACATTTAAATGACCTACCCATAGAGGGTAAATAAGTAATGTAGGCAGATGTATAGTCACTCAAAACTTTTAGATAAGATAGTAAAACATTTAATTTATGTTATAGATTTCTCTTATCCTTTTTTGGTTTCTCATCACTTTCGTTATCTTTTTGCTTTCTTTTGGTTAGTACACGCCTGGCATATTCCGCAATGTGCACAACTCCCATTGTAGGTGATGCTATATGCAAATTCTGGCCATTACAAAAGACGGTATTAATATGTGGATTGTGCAACTCAGTAATTAAAGTGTGACACGCCGTGGAAGAGTCTCCAGTTGATTTAAGCATATTCTAAAAAAAGAGAAACATTTTAATTTATGCATTTAATTGTCACCTTATGAAAGGTATACTAACCATCCAGAATTCATTGCCTGGCAGGGCATTACCATCCCAGGCATATGATACAAAGAGCAACATGTTTTTATGCTCCGGTAGTGTTAGTTTCTGTGCAGGATTCCGTTTGGAAATAAATATGCGTATACCTTTTGAAGGATGCTTTGTAAGCTTAAGCATTGCCCCATTCTGGAGCTCACCGCAATGACTTAAATGAAACCAAGAGAAATGTACAACACCAATGTGAGTTAATTGTTCAGCCAGCTGTTTAAGACGTTGCTCGAAAGTTTCCAAAAATATTTGCTCTTGCTGTGGAGCAGCTTTCCACACACCTAGACCAAAGCCCACTACATGTATATAGGCCATTTTATCCACAGACTTGGCTCTGGCCTGGGCCTCTAGTAGCAATGTATCAAAACTTATTGCATATCTCCTCTTCATTACCAGATTATCAAATATGTCCTGTTTGTTCTTGGAAACCCCAAAACGTTGATTGTTAATGGTGACCTCGCCATGGCAAAAGTCACGCGTCTCATAGAATCGGCGCCATAAACGACGATAACTTTGGGCTTTTGTTTCTACCGGTTTGGCCAAATCAAGACCATAGCCAGCCTCAGATGTGTTTTGGGTGCGGGCAATGACAATTTCCTGGAACTCCATCAAATTGCGACGCGACAGGCGGGCTCCAATTAGACCCATTATAATCCCCTCAGGCTCTAAAAGACGGCGATCACTTTGTATGCGTCCGCAATTGGCGCGTTCGCCTTCATTGATAAACTCCGTATGGGAGCTGACAGATAAGAGAGCTGACATTTTAACATCATCATAGCTTAGGACATGCTCCAGTTTAAGTGGTGACTTCTCCTCTAATGAACCAATTGGTTCAAATCCACTTGCTCCCGTTTCGCCAGTGAGCAGAAGATATTTATCATTGCGGGCAAAGAAACTTGCGCAACGTTTCTCCAGCAGACGCTGAATGAATCCACATAAAGAAAGGGGTTCATAAACAGGTCGCTCCACCTCATTGCCTGGAAACCAAGAATAATATGTTACATGAATATAGGATTATATGAATTTCACAACTTACCCCACTGACATTTGTGTTCCAAATAGTTTAAATACAAAACCAAAGTTCTTTCATGTATTACTGGATAAACTGAGGCTATTTGCTTGGATATGTGCTCACGACGTGCCACTGGTTGACTTCTCACCCGGCAACTTTGCACCCCAAACTGTTGAATATAAGGATGACTTAACCGCTTGTATCAGTCAAATTTTATATTACCTTTAATGGGAATTTTTTGGATTTGTCAATGAATGCCTGAACATCCACATTTGACCCATTCGCTTTAGGCTTCTCAACCGATTTGCATTTCTCTAAGAGTTTTTTTCCAAATTTACTCAGGTTTTCAGTATTGCTTTCCATCGATGGCCAAATCGCATCCACTTCAGTACCAAACGAACCCATGATTCCTTTTCAAACAATTTCACAATTATAACTAATTGCATTTGCGCGCAACGTAGACACATTTATAGAAACGATAGCCGGTAAACAATGTATGTATAGGTTTCTCTGTTTTGGAGTTTAACAGAATTGGAAATGCAGAGAAATGTTAGTGCACCGCTTATTAACATTTCGATTCTTACAACTCAACTTCCCATAGGTGGCGTCTATGTGAAAACTAGAGGTCGCTAGTAGATTTGCTGTCATTTTGTAGCTAACGTGCTTCCGGTTTTGCCACTGTTCTTTCTTTTTGACAGCGTCCGTCATCGACGAAGGTAATGAAATTGTGGTTAGCACGATAAAAATATTTTTAATAAATAACTTAGTAATTTTAATTTATTGCAGTTAGTTTACGGCTCAAGCATACAAAATGGTTGCAGTAAAGAAACAAAAGAAGGCTTTGGAGAGCACCAACAGCCGTTTGGCTTTGGTGATGAAATCTGGCAAATACTGCCTGGGCTACAAGCAAACGCTGAAGACCCTGCGCCAGGGCAAGGCCAAATTGGTGCTGATTGCCAGCAATACCCCCGCTTTGAGGTGAGAAAGAATCATCCAGAACTGACTGAAAACAATGAAGGAAATTGTGCAAATTGCTACTGAGAAGTAGATTTCCATTTTTCTGTCCAAGTAAAAAAAAAAAACGTGTTGTTTGGTGGAACCATATGGAGTCTGTCTGTAAGGCGGACTGAGAAATATGAGTTTCATACACATTGATATGGAAACTATGGAGTAGTCAATCTGTAAGTGTTGAACAATATTCTCAGCCGTTCAGGCAGCAACAGAATGGACTATTAGTGCCTCCTCCAAATGGTTCCAGTTAACGACAGACGCTTGCTTGGGTAAGAAATTTGCCATTACTTTTTGGTTTGATTTTTTTTGCCCAATTTCTCCAACAATTTTTATGATGATACTCGTATTTCCGAGGGCCATGACGAACCTTATATTTTTAACTAGAGACTCTTTCTGATTTGCTTCCCATTTGAACCTTTGACAGCCCAAAAGTAGCTTTTGTGTTATTAACATGATTTAAATATCATCCATGCAGGAAATCGGAGATTGAATACTACGCTATGTTGGCCAAGACAGAGGTTCAACACTACACCGGCACCAACATTGAATTGGGTACCGCTTGCGGTAAATACTTCCGTGTGTGCACCATGTCCATCACCGATCCCGGAGATTCGGATATCATCCGTTCTCTGCCCGACAACTAAAGTGGAGTTCGTAATTATCGTCGTTTGTTTTCCATCTTTTTATAATAACTAAAAGAAAGCAAATGTTGAAATAAACAAAAAAAAATTAATTGCATTTGTTGTTTTATAGCAATTTTGCGGATTTCGATATTTAATCGATAACCAGGAACGACATGGCACCACCATCGTGCATTTATGCGTGAGCATGCGCTTTGGCAATCGGTAACCTGGCACAGTGGTTCACATTTAAATTAATAACAATAAACTTGCAAGTTTCTAAATGTTGCACAAATAAAATGTAAGGATTTCTTTACATTTGTTTTATTGTTTCTACTAAAAAGCTGTAACACAAAAAGTTTAAGTGACTTGTTGGCTTAATGAAAAGCTTTCCAGGTTGATGTTGCGGTTAGTCAGCAGTGATTGGTGTCAGATAATATACATTTTTTACAGTGTATGACCCACGGTGCTAGGTCACCCCAACCCAGTCATTGCCCCATCTCTAAGTAGATGTCGATTTGAAAAAAAAATTGGTTTTGTAGTTTGGAGGAGCAAACAAAAGGAAAAGATAAATAGAAAATGAGCTCCTCTGAATTTATGAGCGGCTATCATATACCACTGCTAATTGGAGGATCAGCTCCACCTCCGGCTCTATCACAGGGTGATCAACGAAATCGAAATGGCTCACCGCCGCATCGACCAAAGGATTCCCTGAATACCACAAAACGTCTTACAGCGCCAGGCAAACAGGGAATGTACATAGATGCCGATGATGTCCCACGTGCAAAGAGGCAAAAGTTAAGCAACGGTGGCGACATAATTCCGACCTCTACGAACACAAGCAATGGTGGTGACGGGGGACCATCATCGCTGGTGATGTTTCCAGGACGCGACGAAAGTTATCCCGATGAGCTGAACAAACTGATTAAACCACTGACATGTAAGCTATGCCAGACACAGATGACGTCAATGAAGAGTGCCCGGGATCATTATGAATCAAAATCTCATGATCGTCATATTAGCGCTTGGCTGGCCAAGAACTATACGGAAATTGGACTTCAAATGCCGCCAATCAAACGTCTTATTAAGCAAGGACCAATTGGTCCAAATGCTTTTCATTGTGATCTCTGCGATTTAGCACTGACATCGACTCCACATATGCGTCAACACTATGACGGACGTAAACACAAATTGGTTGAACAGAGACGATCCAAGCCATCGGGAGCCGGTTACTATACGAATGAAGGGAAATGGGTACGGACTGGAAGCAAAGTGGATGCATCACCGCAACATCCACTGCCAGATGGACGCTTTGGCATTGGTGCAATGTTCATCATGGAAGATCAAATGCAGCCAGTCGAACAGGAACCATTAATTGATCCAGCTCTTTCCATCTCTCCCGATGCCTCTGGTACATTTATGCCATCGATGTACGAGAGACTTACCTGCCATATATGCAAAATTAATGTCACTTCGCCATCTCAAATGCAAATGCATTGTGAAGGGAGTAAACATCAAAAGAATCTTCGGAGTGCCAGTGTTAATCCTGCAGCCATGGAGCAGCCAGTTCCAATTTGTGAAACATCACTTTTGTCCGCCACCAAGGATAAATTAGAAGATGGCGATCTGTCCATGTATAGAACACCATCTGGTTCATACTATTGCAAGCTATGCAATAAATATATGAATCATGTGACCATTTTGCAGCAGCATCTCATTGGCAAGAAGCACATCAAAATGGTTAGACAAAATACAGTCCAAACGGAAATCAGTGAAATGCCAGAATAAATGAGATATAGATTACTATGAATAGTATAGAATTATAAAATATATATTCATGTACATTAGGGGGTCCTTCGATTATAGACAACTAAATCAATTTTATATTACATAAATATTTATTTTTTGTTACTCCATTAAAGGTTCCTTCTTCCATGTATCCGCATGGTTGATAATTTCCAAATGTACTTTCTAATGTATATATATATATATATATATAGCATTACATAATCTGGCATTGATTTAAGCATGTTCGTTCATCAGCCGATTATTCCTAAAGGGGCTATGTTATATTTTGATCAAAACTGATATATAATAAGTTTGATTACCTTAATTTTTATAAACAATAACCTAAAGGCAAATTGTTCCTTTATGAAATCATTATAATTTAGACAATGCAATATCAAGATTTCTATATCTATACAAATGCAATACAAATTGCTTCGAGTTTTTTTTTTTTTTAAATATATTCTCAATCCTGTGGTATTAATATCCCAAAAAAAATGAAAATTAAATTATCTGCTGGTAATAATTAATAGTTAATGTATATACTATATATATAAATATATGTATATCGGATATAAATTCTATTATCTCAATAAGTAACTATAGTTTTTTTTTCTAGTTTTTCCAAACTTAAATTATTAATGAATAAACCAAAGTTATTCTTACCAATAAATGCGAATTTATTTTGCGCTTTATCTTGTAAACTTTCATATTTTTTCTTTTGTTTTTTGATTTTCTCTTTTCTCTCGTTTTCTGTTTTTTATAAATTCAAAGGTCATACATAGCTCAGAATAGGAAAACAAATGCATTTTAGACTTAATACTAGGCAAAATAAAAATAGTTTGTAATAAAAATTGTATGCATTATATACAAAGAAAAAAATTAAAAAAAAAAAAAAAATTATAAATCAAAAACTATTTAACAAGGAACGGAAGGGGAACAACATTATCGTTATCATTGTTGCAACATGAGGCATGCAAGCATATGTATGTAATCTTTTGTATATATATATGTGTGTGTGTGTGTGTGTTTACTGTGTTGGCGAGAATTCAGTTGGTGCCAAAACACGACAATGCATTTCACGGATCAGGGGCACAGTATAGGCCACACATTCATCCCAACCGGGGGAACGCCAGGCAGCCTCTCTGGTCTCTTTGCGATCCTGCAGCGATTTGTAGCCTGCAAAACAAACAAATTAAACTTAATAAATTTGCTAGAAAATAATATATATATATATGTACTTACACCAAATATGATGCACATTATATAGACGACCGATCTGTGAGAAGAATCCAGCAAATGCCTCATTATTGTGCTTACGGAAGTTAATGGCACGCGCCCAGTTATTACCCCACTCAATCATGGTGCCAGGCGTCAATCGATATGATCTATAAGTAATCAATCATTCATTAGAATATCTTGATTGGATTCATTATGGTAATGGAGTCCTACCGCATTTCGTAAATATTTTTGCCTGATCGACTGGCTATTTGAGGCCAATAACTAAATGCCAACAGATATTGCAAATGCCGGGAACGTAAAAATTTAGAACGTTCATTCATTAAACTAAGATATTCGGCATCATTCCATAAATCTTCTTTGGCCTGATCGATTTTTTCAAAGCCGCCAGTATATTTCCACAAATGTAAACATTGATCCATATCACCCACTTGGACGCTCCATGAGGCAACCAAATTACACGATAGGTTCGCCTTTTTATCATTAATAAGAGCCACTGTTGTTTTGCTTCAATAAAAAAGAGAGAGAAAAATAATATTCTTGATAACTGATTCATTTTAAATTTACGTTTTAGTCTTAGATTAGTAAAAACTTAATTGTATATTCATATGGTTAAAAAAGCAACACTTACTAGTTATTCAAGTAGTTACTCATAGAATCGGGTCGTACATTATGCGTGTGCAATGCATATATAATTTCCTTATCGCTAAGCATGCGACTATGCGATTCCTTGGTTGGTTCAATTTTACGTACTAGCAGTTTCGAGAACCATGATTCTGAATCTTTGCAATTAGCCGTTGATGAAATGGATCTGGAAAAACATATGCAGAACAAAAAACGTTTATTGTTAGTCTTAAATATCGTTACTACAAAGGACCATACCAAAAACAAATTGAAGTCTATTATACCTATACTCATTGGACCTTTTTAAATTTGGATTAAAATCTTTTAAAGACAAACTTTAGAGGTTAAAATTTATGAACTTTGATTTTGGGCAAACATTTTGACTTCATTATAGGGCTTATCTATCTATTATAGTATATTTATATTTGTGCTAATAAGATAGGAAAGCATAATCAGGTCTATAAAAGTGAATATCCAAATCTTATCTCTCATACCAAGAGTACAAAGGGAATGGATTGACTAAAAGTAATATTTAAGGCAAGATTATATTTTAATTAACTTTAACCTAAAGTACACTGTGCAACATATTTTCGTTTCCCAAAGTTAATAGACTTTTTCAAATATTTAGATTAGGAGAAATTTACTTTAAAAAAGTTTTAATAAAAACGAATAGAATATTTGAATATCACTTGTTGCCTAGTGTTAGATAGGTCATCTTTATAATCTTACCGGACAGCCGGAGCCAAATGTCCATTGCCATTGGCCACAGTTGGCCAGATGTTGCGTACTTTCAGCATTTTTCAAAAAATGCAATATGAATTATTTGAAGAGATGATGAAAGCGAAACTGGGGAAAAGAGAGAGAGAGAGAGAGAATGCATATATGTATTAAAAGTATAAATTTTGTTATTTATTTATTAAATATATTTTGTTGGTTTTGCTTTTGCTTGTTAACTGTTATCACTTAACAAATTGTTTTTGCAATGCCCTCGTGTACTTTAGTCAAGGTGAAGTCAGAGTCAGCGGCAAACAAGTGCGCCAACAGTAACAATTGCAACTGTGTTTGTGTCCGTATGTGGGGGTCGGTCGTCCTCTATGTTCTTAAAAAAGTTTATCTGCGTCGATTGATTCTGTTTCAGTGCCACCAAACACCCCCTTGTCATCATATTACACCCACGCAACGCTCACACACACAATCACATACACTTGGGCAATGAAGGAAAATATAATGCTCTCACTTTTTATTATTAGCAGTTTTCTTTTTCTTATTTGTTTTTTTTTGTAAAAAATTCAAATAAATAATTTGTAATTTAAATTAAATGTTAAATATTGAAAAGGAAAATAAAAAACTCGGACAACGGCAAAAAACAATGAAATTTACTAAATGTTGCGAAGAAGGAATGGACGATACACAATAAGCCGTATCGATATACATTATATTGTATCTTATCGCCGGTGCGCTTATCGATATTAAGATGCGTCCCGCATGTTATCGATAATTGATCAAATTCAAATTTTGTCAGCAAAATAATATGTTAATTTAAAACAACAAATAAATTAGTAAATAACTAATCGATATCTATTCTTGACAATATATATATATATTATATATATTCAAAGTGTGGGCCCGATATAATTAGAAATCAATGAATTAAAACAAATTTGTTATACAGTTTTTTGTTGGTTTTTCATTTGTTTTTCGAGAGTTTGTTATTCCCATATAATATACGATGTTCATAATAAAAGATTCTGACATGCGTGTTACAATTAAGAAAAATTATATTAAAGTACAATATCATCCATTTTCTTTTTTTGTTTAGCTTCAGTTTAACAATATAATCAATAATTTTCTTTTGGTTAGATTACAATGATTTAACTATACATAATCAACATTATTGAGGTTAGGATGAACTATATTTGTGTCTAATCAAAAAGTTGCAAAAATTTTACCAATTTGTACAATATTTACATAATTCTCAAACTTAAGAAAACCAAATTAGAAACCAAAATTATTTTATTACTTGTTTTAGAAACCCTTTTAATAACAGATATATCAGAATGTTGAAAAGAAAATAGTAAATTGATATATAAAATTTCGTATTAATTATATGAATACTTATTTTTATTTTGTTGGACAAGTCGATCTTAGGAAATTTATGTCAAAGAGTTTGTTTTGTTTATATGTACGCATGTTTATATGGTTGAGTCCAATTTCAATTCCTAATCTCAAACAATTACGAATTTCGGTTGAAGAATTCGATGGAAATTAAAGACTACAATGATAAGAAAGAGACACCAAGATATAATGTATATATTGATTTCAGATCTGGATGCCAAATTGTGTTGAACAGCAGCGGGTAATTCCCCTAGAAAATACAATTAATATAGAAATTATTATAAAATAATAGATTAACTATTTCTACAATTATTTACCTGTAAGAACTTGAACTTGAACAATTACTGTAAATAATCGTCCAAGGGAACATGAATAGTTTCCACTATCAGATAGTTTTGCATCTGGTATTGAAATTCTACAAGTCAACCATTTATCAGACATGCTGGTAACAAAATATTAAAACATAATTAATATATTTCGTTTTACTTGTTTATATTGAAATGTTTATTATTACGTATATCGTTTATTGGTCAGTGCTTGGAGTGGTTCCTCATCCTTGGCCCATGTTATGAAATTGTCCAACTGCCTTTCAAACTCTTGACTAGAAAACTTTTGTTGAGTTTCATTCCGATTGCCAATAAGATTTAATTCAGTTTTTATATATGCCATCATTGTATCATTAATAGCCGAAGATTTAAGTATATTATAGCTTTCCTTTTGAAAGAAATTTCTTGATATTTGACACTGAAGATCAACTGTACTACCCGATTTATAATAACGATCGCCAACATCACGTTCATGCTCATCAATAATACGTAATGGTGGCTCTATATAGAAAAACAATCAGAACACATCATTAATTAGATAAAGTTATCTTTTTAAATAAAATGCATCAATTTACCTAATATGGTAAGATTTGTAGTAAATACCCTCGGCGGATGGGTGGAAACCTGACACATATAGATGCCAGCATCTTCACGATGCGTTGGATTGATCATTAAACGCCAATTGTTTGGATATTGAAATTTAACGCGAATCCTTGGATCGCCACTATACGTTACATTGCCAACAGTTAGCAGGGATACTTTCTCTGTGGTGCGTCGCACCCACATGACCTAAGAAATATTTAAGAAATCCAATAATATTTCAGAAAATAAGTCAAGATACATTTCCAGTTTAACATTTTTAAGATATAATTTTACTTACCGTCTTATCTTTAAGCATACCGACACGACAATTGAGAACAGCTTCAGTGAATAGATGCACTGCTGCCACTAGATTCTCACCGCCCGTTGATATCGAAGATGATGATGATGATGATGCTGTATTAAGGGGCTCTTCAAAAAATGGTCCCCAATGATGTTCATGATGATGTTTACTGCGAAAGGTGCGCGGACGTTCCGTATCATAGGCTGAGGAACCTAAAGTAACCACAAAGACAACATGCGACGATTAAAATAATTGCATTTTTGTACGGAAGAGTCGGGTTCAGGTTCAAAATGAAAGCAGTTCTGTTGAGTTCAGGTTCAGCTGAATGGTTCTTTCTTTCTCCCCCAGGCAAACTACCCACTCCACTTACCACCAACGGTTGTCCAATGGTTTCTGGTGCGTGTTGAATCGATGGGTTGCTTGTTGGTGCTTCTAGCACTCTTTGGTGTTGACGATGCCGTCGATGTTGTTGATGTTGTTTTTGCTGTTGTTGATAGCCCAGTTGGGCCAGTAATTAAATTTTTGATTGGCGTGCTCTGGCCATTGCTAATCTCATTGCTGTTGCTGCTACTGATGTTGCTGTCGGCTGAGGGTATCGTTGTTTCTGATGGCATCTGATGGTTATAGGATGCGTAAAGGGTTGGCTTGGCGGTGGCTGCCGATGAAATCGCTTTAGTTGTATTTTGGTCATCAAAAAATAAATTATTATTCTCAGTACTGTTGCTGTTGTTATTTTGTTGTACAATTGTAGCTGTTGTCGATGAGGTTACACTAAATGTTGTTGTGCCTGTTTAAATGAGATGCAAAGTTTGGATATATATATATATATATAAGAAGTGGTCATAAAAAGTTATTTCTTAAAGTTAAGCTAATTACCAAAAACGAGAGAAGAAGAATTAAAATATCGACTTGAATAACTATTTCAAATGATATAGAAATCACATCTTGTCGAGAAGAAAAATCTAATTTAAATTCGAATTTGGCTAAAATTACTTTTAACAAATTCTTAAGCCTAATAAAAATTGAGTTTTTATATGGTTTTTGCATTGGCATTTTCTTGCTTTTATAAACGTAAATATGAATCTTTCAATAATATTACACATACGCCATGTTGCTCTAAATTAGAGGCCAGAACATGTTTAATTTAGGTTCTAGCTAACTTTTTTTTAAAGACTTTCTCTTGTATAAATATAATTAATTAAAGTTAAAATAATATAAGAAAAATTTGTGTGGAATTCACAAAAAGAAGGTTTAATTTATTAAATTTTTGATGCTCTTGGAAAAATTTTGTTCAACAAAAACAAAAAAAAATACCATTAGCCAGTAATTCATTTGAATTACTATAACCTTGACAGGTAAACTGTGTCAATAAATTATTAATAATTCCATTTAATAATTCAGTGAACAATTGAAATGCATTTAACCAAACCCATTTACAACAAGTGCCAAAAACGAAATATGAAAAACTAAAATAAAAAATGAAAGGATAATAAAAACAACTAAATTCACTTACACAGTAAATATAATTAAAATATAATTCCTTTATTAAAACCATTTTAATATTTTGTTTATAAGATGTTTTGGCATTTATAAATTTTCAATGAATTTGCCTCTAACTAAAGTTAATCCCATGAAAGTCATATAAACTATGTATATATATGTATATACAAAATATATAATAAAGAAAAGTTATATAAATTTTAATGCCAAAGTCTGTTTGCTAAATATATATAAAATAGTTATAATAACAAAGAGAAAATTGTCCTAATAGTCCTAATTAAATGCTAAATACCACTGAGGGACACTTTAAAAAACATTTGTATAAATAATTATTTGATTTATTTGTAATGTAACATTATAGCCTAATTAGCCAACATTGAAACAATGCCTGGAATGAGGCCTGGCCAATCGATTTGGAAATTTTTGAGGTTTTTTTTTTGGGTTTTTATTTTGTTTTATTTATTTATTTTTTATTAATTGAGGTAATTTTGTACTTACACAAGACACAAGCAAATTGTGATCCAATTATGGAGATAACAACAAATAGCCGTATTAGGCTAAGGCTTTTAAAGGGCAAATGAAGCAGCGGCACTGTTTGGCGTCCTTGGGACGTGTCTAATGCTGATGCTGATGATGTTGTTGAGCTATATACTATTGAACGCCTCATCCTTTGCACGGGACGACGTGACTTTTTAATTCTGGCCGATAGAAATCAGAAACCTTCATTTTATTCCCACAAAATGAAAGAAGGACGAAACCCAAACAAAACGCAGCCGGTGTTCCTTCAGTGTGAACCAATACAGTTATAGAAAAAGAGAGAGAGAGAGAGATGTGGAAAAAAAACGTCGTCTCTTTTTTTTCTTCTTCTTATTTTTTTTATCGTTTGCTTCTTTTCTTGTTTATTTTTTGGCTCTGTAAGAGAGAGAAAGAAAAAAGAAATTAAGTCAAAAATTATTAAAAAAAATAGGAAAAGGGAAATTTTAATTTTCTACAAACAACATAAAATTTTTTTCCTTTTTTTTGATAGCCACAACTATATATATTGCTTTCCCTTCCCTTTCTTTCACTTGCTACTTGCTATTTCCCTTTTGCTGTCTCTCACTCACTCTCCCTCTATCTCTGTTATCCTTGTGTTTCTTAAAGAGTTTTGCTATTCTGAGTTAGTTGCCTTGCGGCATCATCATCATAGTTTATGGTGCTATCTGTTGTATTTTTTTTTAAGTACCCTTTCCCAGTAGGGTATACACTATATGCCCATAAGCGGCCATGTTGATTCAGTATTTTGATTTAACTTGTTGTGAGTAACTTCTTTTCTTTTGAATCTAATTTTAAGATTAAGTAAATTTTATGAACATATTGAAATTGTTAATTTTTAACAATTTTTGTTTATTCTTTTATTTATAATATTACTTTTATTATTATATATATAGCTTATGAGTTGATCTAAGATATGATTTTTATAGTTTAAACTTTTATATTAGATAAAGTTAGCAAATCTAAACTTTTAGAATGCTTAATTTATATTGATATATAGTTATATCAGCTAAATATATATAAAAATTATATATTTTCTTAAAATCCAACAAAAAAAGTTAGAGTATACAAATATTATTGTAGAAATTCATTTTGTTTTAGGTTCGCATTTTTTTTTTTCGTGTCTTTTTCTTGCTTTGTTTTTTGTGGGCGTTGCTTCTGGTCTTTGCCTTGCCTTGACATAATCACCGTAATAAATATTATATTAGTATATATGTATGCATGTATATATATATATATATATATGTATATATATATGGTTGGTATATAGTAGTATCATTCTTCTTCCATTTTGTTGTTGATTGTTTTTGGTGCCGTTTTGTTTGTTCTTTTGCTTTGTTATGTCAGTTAAAAATAATTAAACGAAGTGTTACAAAAAAGTAACGGGATTAAAGTTGCACAAATATATATATATGTATATCTAAATATATATTAATATTAAAGGTTCGAGATTCCTACATGACACGCAGGCAATAAAAGTAAAATTATGTTTACCTTTCCAACCCAACCAAAGGAGCATACACCAAACTCCTTAAGGCATCATCATTAAAATCTCTTTGCCCTCCCTCTATACCCTAGAATCTTATTGGGGAATATTTGACTTGTTAGACAGACAGACAGACAGGTGTAAGAACTTCTTACCTCTAGTCAAAAAAGGATTTAAAGTGACTTATATCTAATCTATATCTATTTAGAATTGAATAAACTAAAAGGATTTTAATAAAATAGAATGGACAGGGAAATAGTTTCATTTGTAATGAAGTAAAAGACTTCCTTCACTGTGGTTTAATATCCGTTAGTTTCCCCCCGTTTTGAGGTTAAGTCAAACGTTGATCCAAGGGTATATAAAGTTGGTAGTGACAATGTTAGCATCCGGTATGTTTTAACTACCAAACGTTTTATACACACACACACACACACACACACAGAGAGAAACGTGTGCAGTTGAAACATTTTGGCATTTCACCTTCATCATGTTGCGTTCCCCAGTAGGTACTAATTCATTCCGTTTCCGTTTTCACGCACAACTCCTCCACCTTTTTTGGTTTTGAATGTGCCGCCTGAATTCCACCTCTTCGACGGCCATGTGTCACAACAGTTACTCCCAAATCCAAGAACCACAGGCTTTTTCCCGGCCTTTCCCATCGTTCTTATATGTTATTTTTTTCCATCGTTTTTTTTTTTTTTGTTGTTTTCTTTCTGTTTCATCTGCAACTGCCTTTTAGCCAAGAGCTCAAGCTTAAGGAACCAGGCGGGAATGTCTGTCACGTCTTTGTGCCGCTTTTTGTTTTTATTTTTTTCTGTTTTTGTTTCTGCTTTCGTATTTTGTTTGCCCTTCATCATTTGCCTCTTTCACCTGACTTTGCTAACTAGCTCTTAACGCTTTAGCTTAGCGGGGAGTCAAAAAAAAAGAAGAAGAAGAAGAAGGGGTGAAGAGAGGGGAGTGACTACTACTACTCCTGCTGCTTCACATGTTTGTTACTCGTATTGCTCCTTATTTTGCACCTGCTGTGGGGCATGGAGCATGGAGAGGCCCAATGGTTAAGAGGAAAGTAAAACGTGCTTTGTGTTAGATTTTTGTTTATTTTTGTTGTTGTTGTTGTTGTTGTGTGAGCGCATTAACTCTTGTACATACATATATATATTTTGGTTCACACCACCCCGCTGTGTTCATTACTTCCAAAAAACAAAAAAAAAAAAAAAAAGTGGCGGGGAGGGGGGAAGGAAGGGAAGAAAACAAAAGTAAATTCCACTGCTTTATATTCAGATTAAAAAAGTTCTTGGTTTGACATTTTCCTCTGCTTATGTTAATTTTGTGTTTTCTTCAAATTATTTAAGGCAAAAGCAAAAGAAAGTCTTTTAAATTGCCAAACAAAAATATCCTTTGTCCTTTGAAATCCTTAAAAAAATGTAGACTTGTGGTCATATTTTGATTTTAGCTGCATTTTGAAAAGAGTTATTAATAATAATCATAGTTTAGTTTTTAGCTAATCAACTAGTTTAATGCCAACAACTAGTTTAATCTAAATAGAACTTTAATTTAGTTTCCCCACAAATGTGTCAAAATGTGCAAAAATGTTGTCACTAACCTAGAACATTTTAGTTACAGTCTCTAAATTTTTAAACAGAATTGATTTATCGCTTTTCTTTTTCAGCCCTTAAACTATCCAGTGACCCTATAAATATATATATATATATGTATATATAGTTGTTTGCCTTTTGTATAGAAATATTTACATTTTGCAATATATTCGTGATGCATTTATTTCGATATGGTTGAAATTTGTCATTTATTTTCTTTTCCATTGGCTTCTAAATATGCTGAAAAGTTAAAATTTGTTTTAAAATATATTGAAATTTGCAAAGGATATGTGTATATCATGGGCTTCTGTCTTAAAAATTTATTTTCAAAGGACATTAAAAGGAATTTTAAATAAATTAAAAATTATGGTGAGTTAAATATGTCTATAAAATATTTAATACAATATTTTTGTTATTAATAAAGTATTTTTTTGAACAAATTTTTTATATATATAAATCGGTTATTGAAAATAATTGTAATTTTTAAAACTTTTTACATCAGCATAATAATTCTTATTTATATTATAAATAAGTCAAAAGAAAGTTCCTAAATGGAATGAACTTTGTAATGTTTGCTCATGTGAACTTTGGTTAAACGTTTTTTAAAATTTGCTAGAAATTGTAGAAATTCTTAAAATGATTTAGAAATTTTATTTTATGTTAACAATAGAAGCAACTTGTCGTTAAAATTTCACAAAATTTAAAAATTTGTTAAAAAGTTATTTATTAGTTATTAATTATCTGATTCAAAATCTAATTCATATAAAGAAAACTTAAATAATAAGAATGCTCGATAAGAATATAAATTTCATTTCAATTGATAACTTTGAAAAATTTTTAAAAATTTTCCCCTTTTAATTTTATAAAAGTTTAATTATTAGCTATCTTATCTTATCTCTTGAAACTATAAATTTTTAGAAAGTTTGTTATTGAATCTATTAAAAAAACTTTTTATCATTAGTTTTTATGATATTAAAGAAACTGATAGAACAAAGCAAACACAAACAAAAATATATTAAAAATATTTATAAGGTAGTAAACTTCTATTTAATGCCCATTGGAGTTGGCTATGAAGCCCATTTTCCTATTATATATATATATATATCTTGGCATCATAATTTAATTAAAGTTTCCTTTGAGTCTATGGAATTTACAGATTGTCTGAAATAATTTTCCCATTATTTAAAACCATAAAAATGGATTTACACATGTGAATGTTGGCCATAGAATATCTTAATATGTGTATTCAAGTAGGGAACATAAAAATTTTTATGACTTATCTGGCTAAAATCATTGAAGACCTAAATTTGGGCAAAATGTTGGTCAAAGTTCAGTATTATTAATATGGTCAAGAGATTATTCTTAGCTTGTAGAAGCTAAAATAATAAAATAAAATCATTTTTTATTATATTTATATGTATATACAGATAAAGAAGACTACACCCATATAACATATGTTGGCATATAGAAAGAAAAAAATCTATAAAAAACTACTTTAATCTTGTATAAAGTGAATGTTATAAGCAAAATCATGGTCTTAACCTATGACATTTGATATGCAAGTTTTCGTTAAGCATTGTCCTTTGCCATTGTACTAATCCATTACTAATCACAGTTGTTTTCCATTTATCACACACACACACACACACACATACATACTCAAGCTCAGTTGGTCCAACACACAAAAGCAGGTGTGAATTTATATGGTTTTTTTTTTTTTCCTTTAAATCATCAAGATTTACATTTTTACATGTCACCCACAAAACACACACACACACAGAGTCATATGTATGTGTACGTACAATAGTTTTCTCTGTACCATATCCTTTAACTTCTATTCGTATCCTTTGCATTTCCCAAATGAATGAAAATGGTTTAATAAATAAACTTTTCCTTTCCATTTCTATATATGTATATATACATATTCTTTTTTTTCCTTTTTTTTCTTTTTTTTTTTTTTTTTTTTTTTTGCATAGAATTGCAAGGTTTACAGTTATTTGATCCCAAATTGATTGAAATGTGAAAACCAAAGGGAAAGACAAATGGTTTGATGATTTATTTATATTCAAATGAAATGTTTTCAATTGAATGTTGTAAAAAGGATAATAATAGTTTCCTTCTTGTATTCCTGCAGTTACAAACTTTTGTTTTTAAAATACAGCTAAAAGTATTTAAAATTATTTGCATTGAAATAAAAGTAAATATATTCTGAGTAAAGAACCTTTTTATTTTCTATTTTCTGTTATAAAATAGTAAAATTATTTGCATTGAAATAAAAATAAAAGTATTCTGAGTAAAGAACCTTTTTATTTTATATTTTTAATGTTTAAAAAAACTGAAGTATTGTTTTTTTGGTTCTGAAGTCTATTAGTTATAGGTCCTTCTTTGTTAAGAGATATATAGTTTTAAAATAGATTAAATCAATTGTATTTTATTTATAAATGTTTTCCATAATTGTTTTTTATTTTATTTTTTAAAAAACAATAACATTTATATTAAATCGTATTATTTTTTTAAAAAAAGAGGTATTTATTATACAACTTTATAATTATACGATTCAAAACAATTAAAAAAATTTAATAAAATTTTAAATTCGTTTCCATTTTATATACAAATCTTATAAAAATTTTATATCTTTATATTATTAACTCACAGAGAATTATGTTTTTCTTTTAAGTTGATTTCATTTTCTGCCTATAATCTTTACATTCACAGTTAATGCAGAAATTTTTTAATAAAGTTTTCAAATTGATTTACAGTTGAATTGGTTTATGGGTTTTTTCGAAAAGAAATGCAATAATTTCCACTTGCTTGCCTACAATATATATATATATATATATATATATTTATTTTTCTTTGCCACTTACCCCTTACCTACCTCACTTGAATCTTGAAAATGAAAACTGATTCGCCAGTTTGCCGTATTCCGCTTAATATATATTTTAATATTTAATATTATATTTGTTTATTTATGCCATACACACAGATATATATATATATATTGTTTCACACACTTTTTGTATTGGGAAAAAAAGAAGAAAAAATAAATAAGAAAAGTTTATTTACTTTTCTAAATTAAAACATTTGTTGATTCATTTAGTTTTAGTATTCCTTTACTGTCTAATATGCGGCTAATGCGAAGGAACACGACAACGACGGAATAACGACAACGACAACGATGATAATATAGACGACGACAACAACCAACACGGTGACAATTATAGTGTTTTATTCTTGCGTACTCTGTTGCCAGCACGTGGACATCGCATATCCTTGAAAACAGTAATGAACTGTCGTCGTCGTTGGCACAAAAATTACAGAGACATCGACGAAGCATCCTTCAAATGAGTAAAACTTTTGAGTGTAGCCTTTCACTCTATTACTTAAACTCACTCAAACACGATGTCAGTTGCTCTCTATTCACCACACATTTCCCCTCATTTGTACAGTTGTCCCAAAAAGCTCTTGAATGAAGCTTTTGTGCAGGAATTGAGTGAGGAGTGTTGAGTGTTTATTATCCAAAAGACATTCTTTATCTTTGAAATATAAAAATAGCTAAAATTTTTAAAATTTTCATTTAGAAAACTTAAAACATAAAATTCGTTGAACTAGTTCCGAGTCTATCTAAAATGCTACCATAAGTACGTTAAGTGAAGGACAAAGTTAATGTTGGGAAATAGTAATTATCATTTATGATCAAGTAATTTAATAACTTAATCTCTCACATTACTAGGCCGGAACTAGTTCAGAGAGAAAAAAACGAAAGAGCTTAGTCTAAAATAAAATATCATAAAGTAATTTTCTATTATGTTCTTGTAATTTAATTACTCACATTACTCTAACGAATCTAGTTCCGAGTGAAAGAAAGAAATAAATTCTTCAAGCAAGAAAATTAAATACTAAAAAAGCAATTTCCATTTATAATTAAAAATATTAATTATTCACATTACAGAGATGGAACTAGTTCCAGGTAAATATGAGAAATTTTTTAAACACTAGTTATTATACTTATATGAAAAAATTTAGTTAAATAAGAAAATTAAATATAGTAAACTAAAACCCTATTATGATCTAGTAATTTAATTACTCACATTACTCTAACGGAACTAGTTCTGACTGAAAGAAACAAAAAAACAAAAAAGATAAGTTAACTAAGAAAACAGAAACTAAAAAAGTAATTTTCCTTTATGGTCATGTAAAGTAATTACTTTAATTATTTTGATGGAACTAGTTCCGAGTTGATTTAATTATCATTTATAGAGCGTTCTCAAGCGAAATCCGTTAAGCAAGAAAATTCATTCATTATCGTTTTTATTTAGGTAATTGGGTCTGTTTTGCACAACTCTACTTGTTTTTGCCGCAAATTAATTATTCACATTACAGAGATGGAACTAGTTCCAGGTAAATATGAGAAATTTTTTAAACACTAGTTATTATACTTATATGAAACAATTTAGTTAAATAAGAAAATCAAATATAGTAAACTAAAACCCTATTATGATCTAGTAATTTAATTACTCACATTACTCTAACGGAACTAGTTCTGACTGAAAGAAACAAAAAAACAAAAAAGGTAAGTTAACTAAGAAAACAGAAACTAAAAAAGTAATTTTCCTTTATGGTCATGTAAATTAATTACTTAAATTATTTTGATGGAACTAGTTCCGAGTTGATTTAATTATCATTTATAGAGCGTTCTCAAGCGAAATCCGTTAAGCAAGAAAATTCATTCATTATCGTTTTTATTTAGGTAATTGGGTCTGTTTTGCACAACTCTACTTGTTTTTGCCGCAAAAGAAAACAAAAATAAAAATACAAAAAAAAAAAAAAAAAAACAGACAAACAAACAACAGATGTTACAATGTCTATGGAATAATAATACAGTTTTCCTTTATATTATTATTTCTTTTTGTTTTTCCTATCATAACAATGGTTCTCACTCATCAAGGCCTATAAATAACGAACGAGATGATGTCGACCGGCGTATATGTCATATACTTAATGTCAGATGATTATGAGATTGCTGCTGGTGGCTATAGGAACGACGGTTTTAGGGTCTGTTGTGGCTCAAAATTACTGCGATCCGGATCTTTGTCCCGGTGGTCTTCGTCATGTTGCCTGTGGTAGTAGTGGCGTAAGTGGTTTACTCTAACTGAATTTTTATGTGTGAGATTCTAATTAAGATATTGATGGATGCTTTTGTCCCAGCGCTTTGTGAGTGGTTGTAGTGGTGAATTTGTTGCAATCGACTCGTATATTCCTCTAATTCTACAACTTCATAATGAGAGACGCAATCAAATTGCCAGCGGTGGATTAAGTGGTTTCCCATCAGCCGTTCATATGGGCACCATGACATGGGATCCAACATTAGCCGCTTTAGCTGCATATAATGCGCTACAATGTCGCATGGCCCATGATGAGTGCCGGAATACGAATACTTATCGGTATGCTGGACAGAATCTGAGTGTCCTATTCACACGTAGTGGCGATGTAAATGATTTTCTACGTCAACGAATTGCAGCATGGTTTGATGAGAATCGGTATGCGACCAGTGCCGATATAGAAAACTATCAATCGCGTGGTGGACCGTAAGCTAGCCTTGAAATACAAAGCCGTCCCAATGCCAATCTGGCTTATTTCACTTCAGCGCCATCGGCCATTTTACGACCATGGTTAACGAGCGGAACAATCGTGTTGGCTGTGCCATTGCTCGCTACACAGATGCCAATAATGTGCAGGCCACTCTCCTTGCCTGCAATTATGCTGTAACGAATGTGATCAATAATCCAGTGTATCGGTCAGGTACACCGCCCGCTTCAGAGTGTACAACAGGTCGAAATCCAACCTATCCAAATCTCTGTTCAGTGAATGAGAGTTACAATTACAATCAATGGTCGGGATAATATAGAAAAGTCTGCTCTAGGAATTGGTCATATGCTATGACTGAATATCGTAATTTGGTACTGTCAAGCTTTGGATAAGATATTTTAGTACATTTCATAAAAAGTTCTTGGAAATATTTTTGCTATAATAACCGATTCAATTGCTTTTTTTATGGTTGGGTTTTTATAGTATAACGCCCATGTATATCGTAAGTTTATACGGTATTTATCATTACCCTCAAAAAGCTTTCTAATATCCCTTTTCCGTTTTCCTGAATCCAATTCAGTTTTACAAGAAATGGTTTAAGTTTTGACTAGAGGAACTACCCTCATAAGTTCTCTATTTGACCAAATTTGTGCAAAAAGGAAAATTCATATCCTTAAGGATATATCGTAGTACTTTTCCTTATTTTAAAATAAGCACACAGGGATAATAAAAGCTCAAAGCTGCCTTTTTTTACCTATCTAAAAAGTTATCAGAAAAACTTTTATCCTTTAGAGAAAACTTTGCAAGTGGCTTAAGTATTTGAAAAAGCTTTTCTCTCATAAGTTTTAAAATAATAATAAACAAAAATATATTTTTAGGAATTATATTATATATATATATATATGTATATATATGTAGAAGCATTTGGTAAGTATTGAAAGAAAATAAGAAAATATGTACAATTGGGCTATACATTGATTGAAGACTTCCGCTAAACCTCTTCAGTTGTTTGAACAATGCGACTTATAATGGGTATATCTTCAACTTTGGTATTATTTGCCAATGATTCCTTATCCAATTGTCCTTGCACATAATCATTACGAAAATGATCCCATTTGCGTGTCTTAATAAAGTCAGAGAAGAGAGCCTCTCTTGATGGTATATTGCAATCAATATAGAAACGTTGTCTTTGCCAGATATTACCTGGATTCTGTCGCTCCTCCAATAGCCAAAAACGTGGAATAATAAGGCACTGGACAGTGGTGCGTGCCATTATTACACGATGATCCATTTTCTCACCCAAACCAAATATACCACCATATGTCAATGATCCAATATCAATGAAATGTGTTTCGAATTGTTCACTAGGAGTTAAATTAATAGATGATTTTATCGCTGGTATTTCTATATGCATTTGACGACTTGATGATGACGATGAACTGCTGCTGGATGAGCTACGAGATTCAGTATCCTCGAACATAACGTCATGTTCAGAATGTATACTACTACTTTGAGTTTCAATTCTACGATCATATTCATCATCTTTATCAAGAAGTTTATGAAGTTCATCCCAATTATCACTCTGATCCTCCTCATTTAGATAGTCAAAGAGCTCATCATCGCTTCTAGCCGATCTATAGTAAGCACTAGACATTTCCGATTGCCTTTTCTTTTTCCTTTCCAATTGTTCATCCGGCTTCATCCACATATCGCAGGCTCTTTCAATTTCTTGTAAACTCATTTTACGTATCTACAAATATGAAATTAAACTTATTTTGTTTTGTTACCAATCATTAATCGAGTACTTACTGTGCTAACGGTCTTATTCTTTTTATTTGTTTCCTCTGACGATGAACTAGTTTGTAACATTTTGGCTGTATCAAAAGTCGATGTTTGTTTCACAGACATGCGCATAAGTTTTTTTGCCTCTTCCGATAAAACTTCCTCTACACTTTCACGTTTCGAGACACTAGTCAATTCAAATTGTTTCTCCCGCCCCACATAAGAAATCTAAAGAACCTTTTCAGTAAATACACACAGATTTAAAACTACCCAAAAACTGACCTTCATATGAAGACACTGCAGTAGAGCACATTCGCCACTCAAAACAAAATACACATAGCTCATAATTCCTTTGTCTTCTGTATATATAGTTTCTAAAGGATCAAATTGTTGTATACTTCCATATTTGCAAGCATTTACAATCTAATAGATCAATGTATAAATATGACAATTAGTTTTTAAGTACCAGTACTTAATTATTAACTTGCCTGCTCTTCATTGAAATAATTAAAATAATCCAATGCTCTCAAAGCCTTCTTCTTCTCACACCATTGTTTTAATAAATATGGCTTAAGTAGTCTTACATAATCACTTTCATGAACAGCCAAAAGTTCACAATTGCCTATAATAATTAATAATATAATTATAATTATAATATATATATATATTATTAATATATTAACCCACTGGTAGCTGTATAGGTATTGGTTCTGGCTGCATCTTCAAGTAGATCAACATCTCCAATACAATCGCCTGGACCAAAAAGTGATTCCGATTTCGATTCATATTGTTTGGTTATTCTGTTAAATATATTCTTGGACATTTCAACTTCACCATTGATTATAAAATATAATGTTATTGGAAAATCACCCTCTTTCATTATCTCACGTCCAGAATTGATAGCCATAAATGTAATATAGGGCACAAGACGAGCTCGAATTTTCTATAAAAAGGAAAACCAGTTACGAAAGAGAAAGTAAAATGCAATGCAAAATTTAGAAAGTTTTAAATATTTTAAATTAAGTTTATACCACAAAAACTAGCAACGACTTTGATGTACAACTTTATGAAATTGGCCAAGGAATAGACATGGAGCAAGTCCTCAACTTCATTAGGCTCTAATTAAGTCAAATTTTGTTCGATCTTGAAAAACTATATCTTTATTTGCTTCTTGGAATTGTATCTTTTAATTGCTATTAAAATTTGGGAAATTCATTTTTTACACATTTTTTGCAATTTTTAACGATTTCAAAATTTTCAAAAATTGAGAAAAAAAATTTTCAACAAGCTTTAAAAGTTTCAATGTAGTTTTTTACTACAGAAATTGAACATCAAATTGATGTAAAATATTTTCAAATCGGCCAAAAGATGGTCAACTTATACATATAAACAGGACATCGGGAAAGTCCTTTGGGGATACTGCAAACTTCAAAAAACTCTAGTTTAAGCAAATTTTGGTCGATTTTAAAAAACCATAATTTTTATTTGCTTCTTAGAACAGCATCTTTTAATTGACATCAAAATCTAGAAACTTTTTTTTTTGACTCGATTTTTGAAAATTTTAACGATGGAACTGTCAAAATTATTAAAAATTGAGTAAAAGTAGATAAGAGATTTTTTCATCCAGCCAAACAATGGCCAATTGGGAGCTTAAAGTAGTTACGTATGTTGACGGTTGAACAGGACATTGGAGAATTCTGAGTCAAAAGTCCATATAAATTTGCTTTAATGTTTTCATCAGGAATGTTTTTATATCCATTCAAAAAGTATCAAATTTAAATGGATCAAAAAGCTAATGTATGTATGTTTAAAAAATAACACACATATTCACTTACCGGTGGTATTTTGCCAAAGCATTCAAGATTAGCAACAATAGTGCATAATTTCTTACGATCTTCAACAGTGCGAGCAAAATGGGGAGTACGCAAAAGTGATTTTTCCTAATAAAAATAAAAACAAGGTTCAAATATTGTATATAAAATGAATCACTAGTTTAGTGATTAAAAATTCTGTTAAGTCGTCTCATGGAACTGTACAACACTGACAAATGACAAAATATCAATACGTTGTTAAACACTTACCGCCATTGTCATCATACCAACTTTACGCTTCTGACGCACTAACATGGCAACATTTCGTTTCACATTTAATGAGAGGCCCGATTCATCATTTGCCTCATTTAGCCATCTCATATTAAGAAGTACAGTTCTTACCAATTTCTTAAAACGCAGTCTCGCCTGCTTTCTTAACTCAATATCAATACCTTCTCGATTGCGTTTTGACATTTCGATTAATAGTTTTCATATAATTCCTCTATTTCACATATATTGACAGTAATTTATTTTGCTTGTCGGACTCATTCGTTGTGTGAATGTCGTTGTGTATCCAAATAAATAAATATATATATATATATTTTTGGATGAATAGTACGTAATCTACATAAGAGTTATATATTAGACCTGGCCTACTTGTAACAATCAATTTATTATACATACATACATACATCTATGATAAATTTTCAAGTACCCATTATGTACTACACTTATTAAAACTGAATGCCCCTCATGTGTATTGTATGCATGTTATTTCATTGGCGAAACGTGAAAGTTGCAAAAATTTAACAAATGATAAAATATATATATATATATATATATAATATTATTTATTGTGAGGTTAATTAGGCACCAGCAGATGTTCACTATAAAACGCAACATTTGTTAATGTTAATTCATTTTTATATCTTTCACTATGACCCCTTTTTATACCATCACTAAAAGGGTTAATTACATTATGGCATAACGTTTGTTATGCATCAAATAAATGTTTAAAATATATAAATTTTTTGATATCATTATAAATAATTGTTGTATATAGTTTTGTAAGATATGTTTTCACACTCTAAATAAGAGATAAAGTTCTTTAATGAAATTTAACTTAAAATATATTTCCTTAACTTGGCCAAGACTCAAGCGTATATACTTCGAGTTGTATATGCTAAAGAGTATATAACTTATGTGGTGTTAAAATCCACTTACATGGATATGGTTTTCGCATGGTTTTACTGTTGATGTGGCTATCATTTGGGTTTACTATGAGACCTCGGTACAAAAGAGATTGAATTTTGCATAATTAAGCCATCTAAAGTGGTTTGCCAATTTGGTGCGAAAATCTGCATAATAATAGTAAAACCCGTGAACCGGTTCCAAAAATTTAAAGCAAACATAAAAGTAATAAAAAAAGGTTTAAAAAAAAAGAAAAAAATTTGCGAATAAAAGTTTTGCCAATTGTTTTGTTTTTGTTTCTTTGTTAAAGATAAATCAGCTGATCTACTGATATACTGATCAGCTGATTGAGTAGCGTTACCCTCAGGTCAGGCCAAAGAGCAGCTCGAATTTCGAATGTCACTTTCGATATAAATAGCTGCCCTCCGGGCAGTTGTAACTAAGTTTGAACTTCATTCAACAAGCGCTTCAAATTAACCCAAGCAAAACCGATAACAAAAATGAAGGTAAGGTGAAAATTTGATCATTTATTTTTTTTATTTTGGTGTTAATTTTGTTTAACTTTTCATCGATAGGTGTACGTTTGCCTAATTGCCTGTGTGAGCCTGGTCCAGGCTGGATTTATTGGCGGTGGTTCGAGTGGTTGGTCATCCGGTGGCTGGTCATCGGGTGGTGGTGGCATCTCTGTTGGACCACCCACCATTGTTAAGGTGATCACTGAAGAGGATGGCGGCCATTCGGGTGGCTACTCTGGTGGCTATTCGGACTTCTCTGGTGGTTACTCTGGCGGCCACTCTGATGGTGATGTTCACATTATCAAGGTTATCCATGAGGAAAGCGCACCAATTGAGCATGGATTCAGTCACGATCATCATCATGAACATCATGAGCATCATGGTCATCAAAGCGAGGATTTAAAGATCATTAAATTGATCAGTTCTACAGATGATCATTCGCATTACAGCGGCGGTGGTTGGTCATCCGGCAGCAGTGGTTGGTCATCCGGCGGTGGATGGTCCTCCGGCGGCGCCAGTGCTGGCTGGGATTAAACTTCATTTCATACAGGCTTTTTTTTGCTCATTTCATTTGTTTTTGTTATCGAAGTTGAGTCATTTGGCCTTGTTGCTATTAATAGTTTATGAAATATATAATTAATATACTTAAGAAAAAAAAAAAAAAAATGTTAGTCAAACAAATGGGTTCTCTGTTTTCAATACCTGGACCATCTCATTGTCTCTATCCAAGCCCTGAAATAACATAATCAGATGGCCAAGTATTTTATACTTAAGCCATACTTTCTATACCCTTACCAATATGCATTTAGTGATTGAAACAAGACAGGAATATTATCTTATAAAAATGAAAATAAAATAGAAAGGTAAAAAAACCCCTTCAAATTATAATGATAATTATAGTGTAGAATCATCTTCTCATATAACCATTTGCCTTGGTACCTTAACCTACACAATTTTCAAGAGATGAAAAACTTTTGTACCATCATCATCATCATGATCATCATTGATGGTTAGATGACATAAGAGTTGAACCAAACGTGAGTACTTTTAATGTCAGGGTATAAAAAGAGTCGCATCATAATGCTCGGGGATTTTTCTGTTCCAAGCTCAAGGCCATGATTGAGCATTTAATGTTATCGACGGGTAATTTTGTTAACAATTAATCAGGTTTCTGTTGTTAATTATTTCTTCTTCGTCTTCTGCTTCTTTTTCTTCAATAGCTGTTGCGTTTCATGGAAAATTTGTTAAACAAAATATAAATTAAAAATATGTTACACATCTGTTCCAGTATATATATATATATATATATATATATATATATATATATATATATATATATATATATATAGGTACATATATATTAATATATAGCTAGCTGTCTTGAAATATAAAAGTTAAAAGAGAAGATATTGTTTAATAGAAACTTTAATTTAAACAATTTAATTTTTTAAAAAAGATACAATAGCTGAAAAAGTTTAAGTTAAGTAAATATAATAAATAACATTTTTTAAATGTTTTATGGAACAGTGGTTCAACAGTGTTTACAGTATTAACAATGTTTAAAGTGTTTACACTGCTTACAATTTTAACAGTGTTTGCAGAGTTCACAATGTTTACAGTGCCTACAATTTTTACAGTGCTTACACATTTGATTTTATTTAATATTTATGTACGACCATTAAATATACAAAAAAAGATTGCAAGGTTTACTTTTTCTTATTTATATGTAAGCCATTTAATTTAGTACATTTATAGGACTAGAAATTTACTAAATATGGTATATACTATATATAGAGAATATAGATGGAATATATAATATATTATTTAGTACTTTAAATGGATTTAAGAACCAACAGAATTCAAAATAATCAATTGAATTTGATATTTACAGAGTTAGATCTCTCAATTTGGATCATGAAGAAAACTATTTTAAAGTGTGAAAATATGTTACGATTGAAAATTTTAATAACAAAACTGATTATAAAATTATTTATTAAATATTTAATTAATAATTAGATATATTTCTTTAACTAACTATACCTATTATATATATATATATATATATATATATATATATATTGTAGGTAGATCTGTATTCCATTATCATTTCTAATATTCTATTCAGTATTCCATTATCATTTCTAATATTTGCATTTTATATTGAGCTATTCAAAAAACATTTATTTTTATAACAGATCGTAAAGGTTTTAAATTAACCATTTAGTATAATTTTATATTTGATTTTTAGTGTGATTATAAAATGAATTAGAAATTAACATTGAATTAATTTTATTATCTTACATCTTATAAAGAAAATAAACCCCTAGATGGATTAGTATTATAAACTAATATTAAGAGTCTCTTAATCCACTGAATATTTAAATTAATATTTAAAGACTTTTACAACACTTTTATAACTTTAACATAACATTAAAAGACTTTTAAAACTTTAAATTAATATTAACAACCTTGAAAATTTAACAACTTAAAATAATATTAAAAAATTTTAAAAACTAATGATTAAATATACAAATTAAATTTAAATATTTATTTAAATAATTTTTTATAAGACAAGTTTATGCACCAAAAGTTTATATAATCAAAAGATATAGTTCTTAAAACCTTGAGAAAATTTAAAAAAATATATACAAAAATATAATTATGTAAACTTATTAACCTATAACTTGCTTTTCGGTGAAAGGTAAGGCAGCATCATCATCATGATTATATATATATATATATATCATGTCGTATAGTATTAAATTTATGGACCTTCATATGTTTCTCTAATTGTTGTTGTCATTCGGTTTTAAGTAGTTGGCCCCCCCTCATGCATATTCAGTAGGTGAACTGCATTAGTTAAATTTTGATGCGATTATAACTCATCTAACTGGCTAGCTAGCTGGCTAGTTTGCTGGTTTGTTAGTTGACCAGCTGGCTGGTCTTACATAAACAGAAATTTACGCCCAATCTGTGATGAGATGGTGAAACAATACATAATGATGTTGTCTATATAAGGATGAAGAAATGAAACAAAACTACAAACCCTTTCTAGTAAAACCAAATTGTTGGATTTCGTGACCGTCTGTCTATATGTAGATATATATTTATATATATATTATCTTTTTCTCTGTCTGTTTGTCTGTTCACACGCTTCCGCAATGGAAGAGTTTGAAATAATTAACGTGGCTCATAAGATTCAGATTCGAAAATTTATGTGTCATCTATCAAGTGGCACAAAGTGAAGGTTGCCTAGCAATGGAGCCAACAATTAATAAACCAGAAAACAACAACCAAAAAAGAAACAACAAAAAAAAAAGTTTTAAAACAAAAATAGAAGAAAAACAAGACAAAAAATACCCCTCCGAGTGACCCCTTAGAGCGTTATATTAAGTATATTATATATTTCTTGATTTTTCTTTTTGGCGGGGGCAAATGTTAATGGCCTGCCATCAATCGCGATTGCGATTGGAGTTTTACATTGAAGTGGAAAACGATCTCGTACTGTTTATTGGTGGCATGCCGCTTAGGGCTTTTGTTTTGTTACTCTGTTTTTTAGCCAGTTTTTTTTTTTTTTTTTTTTACTCTGTTTCTTTTTTTGTGTTGTATTTTTTTCATCACTTGTTTCATTTTTGATAAATTGCATAACCAACTAATAAAATAAGCTGGCAAAGTTGTTGCTTTCATAAGGCCAAAGAGATAAACATTGGTGCCAAAATTCATGTTGGTACTTATGGAAGGACAGGTGAATCAAATTAAGGCAATGGAATGGAATTACTTAAAAAAAAAAAAAATATTTAAAAACTACTTTATCAAACAAATTTCTAGCCTCTTATGTAGCTTGATTATAGAATGTTTACTTTTAGAACAATCAATTTTTACTTTTTAACATTTAAACTATAAGGAAAGAATGATAACTAATATTTATACATATATTTGTTATATTTAAAAAAAAATTAATAAATAATATATGAAAATATGTAAAAAATTGTTCATTGTTATATATTAATATTTGAAAAAATATAAAGAAAGAATGATAACTAATATTTATAAATATATTTGTAATATTTAAAAAAAAAAAAAAAATATAATAAAATATATATATAAAAAAATTCTTTTATTGTTATATATTAATATTTAAAAAAGTTATTTTAAAACTACAAATATCAAATAAAAAGAAACCACCTTGAATAATGAATAAAAAATAAGTAAGTATTTATGTATAAAAATATATTTAAAAATATAATAAAAAATGATCGTTGTTTGAGTTTAATATAAAATAAAAAATAATTAAAAATAAAAATTTAAAAATGAAATAAAATACAAAAAAAAAAAAAATGAATTAAAAAAGTCAAATTTAAAAATGAAATAAAGTAAAAAAAAAAAAAAAAAAATTGAAAAACAAAATAAAAGATAAAATGAATAACAAATAATTCAAAAATTTATTGTTGATTTCTTTATTATAAAAATTAATAATTTAATAATAAAAACTATAAATAAATAATCACTAAAACAAAAATGTAAAAAAATGAATAATAAGTAAAAAAAAAAATATAAACATAAACATAAATAAAAGAAAAGGAAAAAATTAATGAAAAATAAATTAAAATATAAATTAAAATGTTATACAAATTGATCGTTGTTATTTCTATTATAAAATAAAAACTTATTTAAAAAATACAAAAAAGAAAATAGAAATAAGAATTTAAGAATGAATAAGAAATAAAAACATTTTAAAAAGTAAAATAAATAAATTTAAATAAAAAAATTACCTACAAAACATAAATAAAATATTTTAAAAATATATAAAAAGTAAATTTAGAAATTATAATCCTTAAAACTTTCTACAATACTTTTTCTTCTTTCATATAAGGAATAATTTTATATATATTATTATTATTTTTTTTTATACTTTATACATTATAGATAATATATAATAAAGTATAAACATAAAGTAAATAAATTATGTTAAACCGTGGTTAAATCGCTCTAAAGATAAACAAACAATAAATAAAATAATATTAAAACAATAAATTCTTTATTTAATAATATAAAAGTAAATATGTATATTTGTTTATTATTAAGCTCTGAATAAGTGTTAAAATAAAAACAAAAATTTATTTATCAAACTGTTAAATAAATTTTTTAATTTAATATGTTAAACCTTTTCTTTTTATTAAAATTAAATAATATTACTAACCAAAAGTAGAGCAAAAATTATTATAAACCTCTTCATTGCATGTCTGATAAAAAAAAACAATTAAATAAATATGTTACAAATTGAAGAGGGAGAGAGCAGATATATAACTGTAATATCCAAATCGTTTTCTTGCCATTTGACACCACTGTGCGAATTTGTTAGTGTTTGTGGCGAGGGCGGGGTAACCAAATGCAATGCTGTTTATGATTATGATAGTAATGATGATGATGATGATAATGATGGCATAATCCGTGTGGAGCATCGCGTGGACAAGCAATTAGACTGCCCCCACCCAAACATTAGCATAGACCGACTGCACCACCAGCAGCAAACTATCTTCGGGCAGGTCGCGATCATTCACAACAATCGGGTTTTCCAATGATGTTGTTTTCGCTGCCCATAAAAGCAGCTGCTGGACCAGACCAAAGTCACAGTCGAAGTTCGTCTCTCGTCGTGGTCCAAGCTTAATCTACATACACAAAAGAGAAGGCCAACATGAAGGTGCGTTTAGCTCGAAACATTCGCATCTTGTGGAATAGCGATATTTGAGCTTAGGCTTAAACCTTACAGTGGTTCTATTTGTTTTTTTTTTTCTTGTGAAAATTGTGATTTTTTTTTTAATGGTTTTCCTTTTTCCGTTCCAAAGGTATTCGTTTGTTTACTCGCCGTCTGCAGCATGGCTCAGGCTGGATTTTTGGGAGGTGGCAGCAGTGCTGTTAGCTCTGGTTGGTCATCTGGAGGAGGTGGCGGTGGGTACGGCGGTGGCGGCGGCGGCGGCGGCTGGTCATCCGGAGGCTATGGAGGCGGTGGCGGCGGCTACGGTGGCGGAGCCAGTACCGTTAAGGTTATTAAAGTCATCTCAGACTCTGGTGCTGGAGGCGGTTATGGAGGTGGTTATGGCGGTGGCTCCGGAGGCGGTGGCTGGGCATCTGGCGGCGGCTATAGCGGTGGCTCTTCCGGCTGGTCTTCAGGCGGAGGTGGTGGATACGGAGGCGGTGGTTACGGAGGCGGTGGCTATGGAGGCGGTGGCTCTAGTGTCAAAATCATCAAAGTCATCTCTGATGGTGGTCACGGAAGCAGCGGCGGTTATGGCGGCGGTTATGGCGGCGGTCACGGTGGTGGCTACAGCAGTGGCTCTTCCGGCTGGTCCTCTGGTGGAGGCGGTGGTTATGGTGGTGGCGGTTATGGTTCCGGTGGTTCCGTTAAAATTGTCAAAGTCATCTCTGATGGTGGTCATGGCGGTAGCGGAGGCGGCGGCGGCGGCGGTTGGGCTCCCCAAGGTGGTTGGGCTCAAAGCGGCTGGTAAAGAACTGACCAATAGATCCACACAATCCATATCCATGAGAAATTCCTCCTGTACATTATCTATTTTCCTCCAATTGTAAATACTCATCCCGAATCCAATAAAACTCTTTAAAAAATAAAATACAATCAATAATTTGCTTCTTGTATATGTTTGATATAACAGTGTAGTATAACGGTTGTATAACAGTTGGCATACAAATTAACTTCCGGATCCGTTAAAGCAAGGTCGGAAAACTCTCTGTTAAAATCAATAACTATCTGAAAGATATTATATAACAATATTAATGAAAATGACTCTTGCACAATTTGAAAAAGGTTTTTGATTTGATTTGATACTTTTCCTGTATGAGTTGACTGTATTTATTGATTGAAATCCGTTTGCAATATGATTTGCATGAGTTGATTGAAGAAATGAAAATAAATGAATTGAAACTAACAGTGGTTCAATCTTTGTGTTGTAAGATAAATATAAATTTTAAAAGAGGGCATTATAAAGACGATTTATCTACTCTGTGCTACTTTGTATTTTCAGCAAATCAAATTTATTATTTTGTTACTTATCAAAATGAACTTCGGCCTTAACTATCATTTACTATTTATTATAGTAGTCCGATCTAACTGATTTTAATACTTTATCTGCCTGATTAATTTAAGAGTTTATCTGCCAAGTTTCAACCATATAGCTTAAAATTTAAGTTCTATTTCTAGCAAAGAAACAGACAGACGGACAGACATCGGACCAATTTCATAATATCTTCTGCAAGGGTATAAAAAGAATTCAACTATTAGTTAAGAGAAAAGTTAAGGAATCAAATTTCCAGTTAGTTTAAGACAGAAGAAGATCGTTTCAGCTTAAGCCCCAATTCAAAAGTCGATCGATTGCAATCATATCATTGCAAGATACTTTTCAACTTCAGCCCCCTCAAAGCCAGTTACAGATATTTCTTAACTTAGGCCTCTTCTAAGAAATTGATTGATTTTACAGGTTTAACTTACCCAACCCCCCCCAAAAAAAAAAAAAAATATATATATATATAACAAACAAAACAATTTCAATTTTTCGTTTATTGAATTCAATATTATTTTGCTTTTCTTAATATCATTTTTTGTTTTTGCATTTTGGTTTAGATTTTCTTTCCGTTTTTTGTTTGTTTTTGTTTTTTTTTTTTGTTTAAAACATTTTTATTAATTGCATATTGTATTGATCGCTTTATTTACTAAGTTAACATTGTTTTTTGTTTTCTTTTTTAAGTTTTATTTATTTTTTTGTTTTTAATTTTCATTTTGTGTTATTTTGTTGTTTTGGGTAGTTGATTCATTTTTTGTTGTTTAAATTTTTGAAATATTAATTTTTTTCTTTTCTTCTTCTTGTTTAGTTTCTTAGTGTGTGTGTGTGTTTGTTTTGTTAATTTATTTTGCTTTTAGCCTTGTTTTGTTTTTTAGTTTTTGCAATATAATTTTTAGTCGTCTCTAATTGGTTTTTCTCAGTGTAGTTGTTAATCTTCTAATTGCTTTAATATATATATATATATATATTGTTTTTTTATTTTATTTTTTAGTTTTCATTTGAATTCTTTATTTTCTTGATATTTTTTTTTTGTTAATTTTTTATTTTGCTTTTTGGGCTTTGATTTTCTGTGCCATTTTCGTTAGTTTATTTATTTTATTTTTTTAAATTTTTAATTGCTAAAACATTGTTTTTTGTTGTTTTATTTGTTACCTTTTTTATATTTGTTATTATTTTTTATTTTATATGTACTTACAACCATATGCTTTCAATTATGACTATTTTGTTGCCTTTTGCTGCGGATTTTGGAATCTTCATGAGAGTCTAAATATGATTCATGAATGCCAATGGGTGTTTTTGTTTTGTTTTTTTGGTTTTTTTTTGAATAGGTATAAACAAATAAATGAATACATTGTTCTTATGATTGATTTATTGTCCTAGACCAGTGGAAATACAAGTATTTATTTTTTTCTATATATTTTTTATCATCTTCTTTTTTGGCATTATGCATTAATTATTTTTTTATTTTCTCTTGCTCTTGCACCTTTTTCTCTTTTGCATCCTAACATTTTCAGTCAAATCAATTGGGGAGTTAAATGAAATACAAATTGATTTATATATTTATATATATATATATATAGTATAAGTTTGTATATACATATATTTATATATAGATTTACGAATCAAAAAACCCTATCAAATCATTTAGAACGGACGGAGTGTAATCTTCTATATAGAAAACTTTCTTTAATTCCATGCAATAAAAAATATTTAAAAATTCTATATGAATCATAGAAAAAAATTCAATAGCAAAATTCAGTTAATGTTTAGATACAATTTAATTACAATTCAATTTATATCGATCTAATTAACATTAACAAAATCAAATTGCAACTAATTGTTACATTTTATAATGATTTAGAAAATATGGAATTTGATATGGTAAAAATTACAGATGAAATAAGTTCTTCAAATGGTTTATTTTAATTATTAAAATTTTTATTGCTTTCAGATTTAAATTTGTATTCAATGATCATTAAAATATAGAGAAATATTAATAGAAAAATTGACTGTAAAATGTGAAGATGCAATTAAAAAAAAGGTCAAGGATCATTTTCTTAAAGTGGCTTGAAATGTACACCAAAAAAATAAATCATTTTAAAGACAGACAGACAGCTAGATAGATAGATAGATAGTTAGATAGTTGGTTAGTGCAACAGATTGAATGTATCTATAGATCAAAGGTTTATTGCCACATTTAGAGAAATGATCTTTTTAGATAGGAAGAACATTTGGATGCATAATGCACATTCAATTGACAATGGATTTTTTAAATTTTCTGTGTGCTATTAAGTAAATGTTTATTAACTATTATTATTATTTCTATTATTCAGTAAGCTTTCACATAACCACTTATCTATATATCAATGGTGTGTGTGTGTGTGAGTGTGTTGCTTTAGTTTTTTTAAGTGTATGTAAGTTTATTTTCAATTCATTCATTTCTATGTATATATCATCTGAAGTTTTCTTTGATACGGTTTAGTCTAAACTGATTGAAGAATACTCGAGAAATTGGGAATGACTAATGAAGATTGTTACTTTTTTTTCTATTTTATAGGGTATAAGTCAAAGCAGTTTTTTTTTTTTTTTATTGTTTAAGACTCTTAACACTTAAATGGGCTTTAACTATCTATCTATACAATATATATCATATATATATATATATGTATATACCAACTTAAGTATGTGCTGTCTGTGTGTGTGTGTGTGTCTCTTAACTGAATGTTTTGTTTAGTATTTTCCATATTTTTGTTTTTTTTTTTTTGTTTTTATTTAGAAACCGAATAAAGTTGAGGTGTTCATCATTGACTTTTGATGTTCAGTAAGTAGTTAAAGGTCTTACAAAGGTAACAAAATGAGCAAAAAAAAAAAAAAAAATAGAAAAAGAGGTTCAAAAAAGGATATCCCAATATGTTTTGGTAGTGTGTTGTTGTTGTTCTTCGTTTCTTTTGTTTTTGTTTACTGCCCTATTGTCAAAATGATATTTTAGATTTTATATATATACTTTTTTTTTTTTGTTTTTTAGGCGATTGTCTGTACATGATAAATCGCGTTTTCAATTTAGTTTTTTTTGGTTTTGTGCACTAATTTTCCAGCCTCACATTAACACATTATGGTTTTTCTTTTATTTTTTTCAAATTTTTAAACTTTAATATGAAAAATCAAATTGAAATGTATATTTTTTTTGATTCTCCATTTTGGTATTTTAGTTTGGGTCAATATTTAGTTCACAACAAGTATTTGAAATTTGAATTTATTTATTCTTTTAATGTTAAGCCTGAAAAGTCAAAGGGAATATTATAGATATATCTATATAGTTTCGATATAGTATATAAAATTTTTTATATAATGAAATGGTTGAACAATGCTTAATGCACTCAAAGGAAAACTTTTTATATATTTTTCAATAAAATAAACTTTATATTTAAAAAAAAAAAAATGTATAAAAATCTGTGATCTCTGATTCCTCAAAAATGATTATGAAATGAAAAATATTTCAAGTTTTTAAAATTCTAAAAAACATTGTTTACCAATGTAAAATATCGGAGTTATATATAGAATTGTAAAATTATTTTGTTTGAAAATATAATTAAAATTGAAATTTTTATTTGAAAATAAAAAATAAATCAGTCATAACTAAAACTTTGTTTAGTTTTTATTTTTAAAAATGTTTTTTAAATTTTCATCTGGCTTTAAATTCAACTGATTTTTATTAAGAAATAACTTTTAGATAGATTTTTTTTTTTTAAATTTTGGCCTTAAGAAATTTCAATTCAAGTTTCATTTATATTTGTGCAATTGTTTAAAAGACCAAAAAAAAAAAATTCGAATTTCTCACGCTTTTTGGTTTGTAAAACTTTTGATATTACTTTTTCCCATTTATTTTATACTTTATATTTTGCATTTGAAACCATTGGCATTTATTTATTTTTGTTTTAAGTTTTATTTTCAGCATTTATTTTCTAGTTTGTTGAGATAAATTTCCTTTTTTGGCTATAAATAAAATACTTATCAAAAATTTTGTCCACTTAAAACAAAAAAAGTAATTCCAAATGAAATATGAAAAATTAAAAATAAAGAGGACAAAGGATTTGACAAATGCTACAAGGAAAAAATTACCCTTTCGTTTTTGTTTTTGTTGTTGTTGTTATTGGTTTTCTTGTTAAATTTTTTGTTTTGTTTTTCACCTTAATTCTATTTTGTTTAAATTGAATTTTGATTTGTTGTTGTTGTCGTAACGGTTAAGTTTTAGTATTAATATTAATTAGTTAGTTTAAGTTTTGCTTTTTAAAGATTTAGTTTGCCTTTTATTTAGTTGTGTGTTGAAATATAGCATTTGTATATAGTGTATAAGTAATTAATTGTTTAATTTAATTATTTATTTTTTTTATTGTTTATTTTGTTTAAGTATTTCTCAGGGAATTAGTGAGTTGGGAGAAGGGATTTTTGGAGGGAAGGATAAGGTAAATATGGAATTATAATAAGGGCACTCCTAAGCGAAACTAACTTTTCAAAATCGAAAATGAAATAGAAATATCGATATATAGAAATCGGTTTAAGACGGAACATATAGAGAAGTGATATATGCAGAAAATATTTAGCTTAATTTTGAATCAGTAAAAATCATTGGAAAAGATGGAAAAATCACGTGAAAATGAGTGAAAATCAATTGGTTAACTTTTAAGTTTTTTTTCTTTCAATTTTATAAATTTTAAATGTTTAAAAAACAATATATAAATAGAATTAAATTACAGAAAATATTTTTTTTATTTTTTTTAAAGGAAAAAGAGTAAACGAATCTATAGGACAAATTGAAACTGTTAAAAAAGCTTTTAACTTGAAAGCTTTTTCCCCTCTTTGGTGTGTTTGATGTGTCCGTCAGGAGTGCCAGTGTGTGACTTAACTGTACTTTGGTTTCGGATCAAATTTATGGTTAAAATTTTGCCTTGTGTTTTATAGCACAAAACTGAGCTTTATGTGCAACCGCTAGTCGGCGCTAAAAGCTCCCATGCAATTAATTTGTTTTAGTTTCTTGATTTAGTTAAATTTTAGCTTTAGTTTTCAATTAAGATTTAGTTTTAAGTTTATAGTTTTAGTTGGTTTATTTTTTAGTTTAAGATTTTGCTTTTATGCTCTGGCTTATTTAGTTGTATTTCTCGTTTGTTTTGCTTTAATATTAAGGAAGACCTTTGCTTGAAAGTTTTTTTTTGTTTTCTTTTTTTCTCTTTTATGTTTTTTTTTGTGTATGTGAATCATCAACTTCGGAGACTTAAACATATTAACTAAGTATTCAATATGGGCCAGTACAAATTCTTGCATATCTGTCAGAGCATCTATGTATGTATGTATGTATGGGTTATGAACAAATCTGCAATTGGCATTACTATATATATATATGTATATATATATATAAGTATGGGCATTATACTTAGTATGTATCAAAATGTTTTTGTATGAATTCGCACTACTAAGCATCTTTCTATATTTACCCGTAGTACTCATGGGTCTTATATCTCTAGGCTGCAGAGATAATAATAAAAAAAAAAAACAACACTGCATGTATATGATATATGTTTTGTATATATCTATATATGATTATTTTCCAATCTACACACACACTTGCTTACAATATTTAAATCGATTTACTTATTACGTTGTTTTTCCATTTTTCCCATATATATACTTATATAATTCTTTTTTTTTTTTTTTTTTGGTTTTTGTTTGTAAAAAGAAGCATGTCAATGTGACACAATAAATCAAAAATTCGTGTTTACAGCGTAATTCTTGTGATCGGTTTTTGGGTTTTTTTTTTTGTGTGGGCCACTCAATAATGCAAATGCGCCTAACGGTATGCAAAGTAAAATACATACAAATTGTCTATGCATTTATATAAATGTATTTACCCTAACATATCCTTGCAGAAAACAAACACAAACTACACTCAAAAATGCCAAAAATCTTGTCAAATTGAAACTGATTATATATATTGCATGAATCAATTATGTTAAATCGGACCTTTTTCTATATTATTTGGTTCTATTTTCTTATCGTAAATGAAAAGACAAAATATATTGTTATAAAAACATCAATTTGAACAATAAGTGTATTTGATTTAGTAATTTTTAAAGTAACTTCTAACTAACTTTTGCCTTTCAATTTCAATATCTTACCTATTAGATATATACTAGATGTAGATAGATAGATAGAGAGAAAGTTTAAGAAAGAGATGGTGTGTTTTAATACCCTGTACCCACCCATAGGGTAAAAGGGTATATTAAAGTCTTTAAAATGTATGTAACAGGCAAAAGGTAGCATTTCAGACCCCTTAAAGTATATATATTCTTGATCCACATCAGCAGACGAGTCGATTGAGACCTATCTGTTCGTACGAACACCTATATCTCAGAAACTATAAGACCAAATTTGTTGTGAGCATTTGTCTTGTCTTTACGTAGATCAAATTTGTTTTAAATTTTTGCCACGCCCACTTCCGTCTCCTCAATTTAGGAAATACGAATAACTAGAGTTTTATTAAAGGTAGCCTATTTTTTTTTTTTTTTTTTTTTTGGCACGCTCAATAATATGGCCAAAAGGTATCAGCTGACCGAATTTCGTTAAAATCGGACAATATCTAAGACATATATATATATACATTTTGTACCGAAATTGCGTGGTAAGTGTGAGCGAGATAGCATGCGTTCGTTGCTGCCGCTTGTGAGAAGAATTTTAGTTTGAGTAAATGGCGAATTTGAAGGAGTTTAGTTTTATAAAGTTTCTCTACTTGGTACAGGATATACTCAAAGTCAGCAGGGACGACTTGTTTGCTTCACTTTCTTCTACTCTGTCAGTAATATTGAGTTTCTTTTTTAGTACTTAAACTTTCATTTTAATTTGGATTTTTTCAGAAACTGTTTTCAATTATTTCAATGTATTTAAAACGAAATACAGTGAAAACACTTTTGATTAGACAACAACTAGATAGATAGATATTTTTCCTGTTTGCTTAATAGAGGAGAATTGTTAGTTTTAAAAGTTTTGACTGAATTTGAATAAACAAAATCATACGTTGGCAGTTTTTCTTTGAGTGTAGTGGTTTGGTAACGGTTTTCTCTTTGCAAGGGTATGCATAAATTCGACTTGCCAAATTTCACAATTGTCCGTATTTTCGTTTCTTTTTTTTCATTTTGTTGGTTTTATCTTTTCGTTTGTTTTTTTTTAAGTTCAATTGAATTGTTTTTTTTTTTGTTCTTTTCTGCTGCTTTTTTTTCTCTTTTGTTTTGTGTTTTTGTTGGTTTTCAGTTGTCTTTCAGTTTACGCTACGCACGAATTTTCTGTTAACTTTTTGCTGTTGTTTGGAAATTGTTTTTTTTTTTTTTTTTTTTTTTCATTTTTTTTTTCTTTGTTTATATATTTAAAAATTCGTTATTTCTAGTTTTTATATATATATATATATAATTATTTTTTTTTCTATATTTTAAATGTCTTTTTTTTCCATAGAATGGTGTAATTTTGTTGTTGTTGTTGTTTGAAATATTTTTTGTCATATGTTTGTATGTATGTTAGTTTGTTTTGTATGTATGTATGTGTGTATATTTGACTACCCTTTCAATTATCTGTGTCAATTAACTTTTCTGCTTGTTGTTGTTAAGTTTTTCTTCTTTTTTTCCTTTTTAAGCATTTTTTCCATTTTTACTTATTTTTAGTTTATACATTTTACGTTGTTGTTGTGTGTGTGTTTTTTGGTTTTTTTTGAAATATTTTTTTTTTCTTTTAAATGTTTTTTTTTTATTTTTTGTTTTGCTGGTTTTAAATATTTAAAAATAGTTAACTTTATACTTTGTTTTCAACATCATTTTTATCCTCTGCGTCTGTGTGTGTGAATGTGTATATATTTGTATGTGTGTGTGTGTCTTTTGGCTATGTTCCTGTTCTTGGCAACATGGCAATTTGTCTGCTAATATATTCTTATAAAAAAAAAGTGGGCAAAATAATTTAAATAAAAAATGTTTCGAAAAAAAAAAACAATTTATCGTACTTATTGAATCCTGTGTTTGGTTTTATCCCTTTCTATAGCTTTATAATTGGCATTATGTTTGACAACTGTGTTTTTTGTTTCATTTGTATATGTGTGTGTGTATCTGTATGTGTTTTGTTTATTTCACATTGAAAATTTATTGTGTCTGGTTTACATTGATTTATCCCCTCCTCTACTCCTTTTACTTCCATTTTTCTTTTTGTTTGTTTGTTAATAAATTTATCTTCATTTTTTTGTTTTGTTTTTGTTTTTTTTTTTTTGTTTTTCTATCACAGCAACATATTTTTGTATACACTATTTTTTTTTTTTTGTGTTACAAAAATAAAAAAAAAACAAACAACAAAATAGAAAAACAAACCTGAAACCATAAAAAAAAAAAAATGGAAATAGAAAAAGTGTTTTTAAAATAAATTATTACAGATAAAAAATACATCTAAATATGTATAAATATATATAAATCAATTTTTATTTAGTTTATTATAACAATATAAAAGTAATAAGAGAAAAAAACACAAACAAAGAGTGGGAGAGTAAGACAGAGACAGAGAAAAATAATAACTAAATAGTTGAAAAGCATTTTTTCTTTTTTTTTTAATTTGCTTGCTAGTTTTTGTTTTTGTTTTATTTTTGTTTTTTGTCCATTTTAGAGTTCTCCTTTTGTCCAATTTTGCATTATGTTAAGTTCCTCGCACGATTTTACAAAACGTAAAAACAATTATTTTTGTTTGAGTTATTTTGCAATGTGCCGAGGAAGGATTTCTCCATAATGTCCATAATGTCCTTTTTGTTTTCTCTCCACTATTATCATCATCATCATTATCATCATTATCCACATCATCATTATTATTATTAATATTACTTTTCATGCTCAACTGCGCCCTGTCAATTTGCATTTATGGGAACTGAAAATGGAGAGAATAAAGGATTGATTGTCAATCAGATTAAATGCTAAGCTTTAGGGACATTTCATAGCTTTAAATATCTTTCATAGGTCAGCTTAATAAGTAATTGAAACAATATCTATTCCAATCAAAACAGAAGAGTTTAAAGTGTCTTTATCTTAAAAGGAAATGATATAGAGGTAGGCTAGCTAGACAGGTATAAAACAAAAACGAAAAAGAGAGCTAAACCCAAAACATTTGATTTCTTATACTAAACAAATGCACTAACTTAATTTTAGATTTAAATTTTTTTATAATTTTAAGACTTACAATAAAATGTGGCGCAGAGAATAATACCGCCAGTGTGGCTATAATCGTGAATAGTGTGAAAATAATAAGGCACAAACGATCAACGACCATGGCTGCAAATTTCCAGTCTCGTGTTATGTCGCCTGTCTCATCCTCTTTTTTAAGCTGTAAATCGTTAGAAATATTAAAGTTAAAAACAAAATAAATATATATGTATATAAATTTTCTATGTTTATTAACCTGATCAGTTATCCAGCGTAACTCTTTTAGTATTAACGCCAATTCATATTCCGCCGATGAACTTAAACAGGTATGGGATATGGCCTCATGCATTCGTGCTTCGGCAACAGCGGCTACTGGTCCAACTGGTCCGCCAACAGGTCCTACACTGCCATCGTCCCCTTGCCTAAATATATATATATATATGTGTATATGGAAATATATATATATTTTGATACGATTGGAAATTTGCCTATGACAAACAAACGCAGTAACAATGAAAATCAATTCTTAAATTCTTTTATCCCTATTGTTTGGCTATTGGCAAAAGGATTTGTTGCATAGTATGTATTCAATGGCAATAGTAGGGGTAGGGTTAGGGGGGGCATCGTTTCATATTTCCCCATCAATTCAATATATGGTCTACATTTCCTTTAACTCTACGAACAATTTAACACCTTTACCAGTTGGCAAAAGTTTTGAAATTCCTCTATAAAAGTAGAACATATGCATTGCAACTGATGTTTATCTCCCTCTCCCTCTCCCTCCCCCTTCCCATTTCCATTCCCTATACCTATTCTTATTCCACCATTTTATTTTCAACTATATTGTGTATTATGTCCTTTTTCCTTAAACACATTAAATGGAACTTTTCATTTTGATTGTTATTTTGTGGACTCCTTCATGCCCTGTCACTTTGTCTCCATTTCCTTTATATCTTACCCCACCTCTCTACTCATTTTTTCTTCTTCTTCTTTTGCTATTATGGCATGTCCTTTATTTTGCTGTTGTCACTGTACACAACTTGTCATTGTTGTCGTCAAATCGTTTAAAATTTCTTTCAATATTTCTTTTTCCGTTTCAATTTTGTCGTATTGGTCTTTAGGTCATCTTTATGAAGAGGCCATCATCATTATCATCATCACCATCACCATCATCATTTGTCGCAGTTTGGAATCGATGTCACGCATTGGCTACAAAAAATACTTTTGTTCACAAATGCACTAACAAAAGACTCATATATCACTAAAATTGGGCGTGTTGTCGGGTTACCCCACTTCCTTTTACACATAACAGAGAGAAAATATTGAAACTAAATGGTGTGAGAATAGATGGAACAGTTATAGCGCATAAAAGGACAAACATTTACTATATAAAAGTGAGTAAATGGAAAATAGTTACTTATATTCTACAGTTCTTTAAAGGATATATAGAGTAAAGTCAATAATTAGACTTTTTTCACACAATGATGCCATATCATAAGAACAATCGCTCTTAAATAAAGTACTTATCGAGAATGATCAAACTTATCGATATTTACTAGAGATGGATACTATCGAATCATTAGTAGTTCACTCACCTGTACATTGTCCTATAGTATGTGGGCTGATGCGGTAATGTGGCACTGGCACATCGATGATTACAACGAAAATCATCGTCTATATCAAGGACATTGGCCAATAGTGATTTCGATGATCTTATAGATTTGTTTATTTTGTTAAATAGAGCATAGAAATGAAATATAGTTATTATCAATATGGTTTATATAATTGTTTATATATATATATATTTTTGGTTAGGTATATATGTATACGACTGGGTCCAATTCCAATTTATTAAGTGTTTTTTTTTTTCTTTTTTTTTTATCAATTTTCGATCTATTCGATTCGGTTTACCTTTCCTTGAGCTCAACATTTTGAATGTGTTGTTGCTTTTTATCGCCAGCATTGGATGATGAACCCGATGACGAGGAGGGCGGCGGCGGGCACTCATAGCCAACCTGTCCGGGTCTTTGCATGCGCAATATGCAAGGTAACCAATAAAGGAATATTACTCTTATCTGTGTGAGGAGTGGCGGTGTTTTTTTTTTTTTTTTGGTTTTTTTTTATCGGTATTTCGTTCGGACAGTGGAGAGAGAGAGAGAGACGGAACGAAGTTGGTGTTGGGTAATGCGGTTAAAAATAATATATGCGATAAGTATTTAAGTATTTGTTTTTTTTTTTTTTTTTTTTTTTTTTTTTTTTTTTAACGGTTTTTAATGTTTAAGTTTATTCAATTAGGATTTAATTATTAATATTTTTTTTTTGTGTTTTTAAATTATTGTTTTGTTTTTTTTTTTATGGACACATACACAATTATAGTTTTTTGATATACAATATTTTTTTTGTTTTGTTTTAGTGTTTAATTAAAGTTTTATTTAATGGTTTTTTTTTTTTGTTTTAATATTTGATTCATTTAGTTTTTGGTTTTTTTTTGGTTTTGGTTTTGTATTATTTAAACACATGGATAATGTAAAGATTGTGTGTTAGAGTGAGTTAGCACCAGCTCGCGCATTGTTATATGTAGACAACGAGAGAGGGAGAGAGAAAGAGAGAGAGAGAGAGAGAGAAAGAAAGAGACAGAGAGAGAGAGAGAGAGAGAAAGAGAAACGGAAACAACAGTTGAAGAGGCAGTTGAGTTGAGTTGAGGTTGAGTTGAGGTTGAGTTGAGTTGAGTTGAAGTTGGGTTGAGTTTTTGTAGCGTTGTTGCCGGTTTTGGTTTTTTTTTTTTTTTTTTTTTTTAGCGTAGTTGTAGTTGTTGTAGTAGTTGTAGTTGGCCGGAGTTTGTTTGTTTGTTGTATTTTTTAAGTTAGGAAAAATAAAATTTGTAGTGTGATTATTGTGCTGGTTGCCAGTTTTGTTTTTCTTATTTCATCTTTTTTTTTGTTTTTTTTTGATTAAAGTTAGTATGTAAACGAAGAAGGTAAGTCAACATATATGTATATACGTTATTTACATACATATATATGTTCTTAGAGGCTTATGAATAACTCAAAAGGAACTCAAAATAATATTGTAGTTTGAATAACTCAAAACAATTGTAAAAATAAACAAATATTTATTAAATAATAGTTTTCTCAATAGGTGAATAATGAAATAATTAATATAATTAGTTGAAAAAACAAGTAACACTATGCAACATGTTATCACTTTTACTAAGTATAGTTTAATAATTGCTAGGCTTCGTTAATAATGAATGAATAAATGATCTGGCAACATTGGTTTCTGGTCGCAGAGACAGAGAAAACGAGATGGAAAGAAAGATCATAGAGATCTACAGTTAGTTTAGTTGGAACTAAAACGGGCAAAGCAAAGGCATATGCTGCTTCTTTTTCAGTATGGATGCTAAACGAATCTTTGAAATAGTAAAAAACATAGTTTCAAATTATTGAAAAATATTTCAGATACGTCAAGAGTAAAATATAAGTCAATGTTGTCAGGTGCATGTACAAATTTTTTAAAAAATTTTATATTTATTTCATTTTAAAAGCAATTTAAACATGGCGTTTCATAGTGTTTCTTGCATACAAAATACAAAACTTAAAGCAAAATAACTTCAGGAAGTCTTTGTATAACAATAATAATGATAGATAATCGAAAAAGATAGGCATATATCGGCAGGGCCGATAAACCAATTTTTAACGAGATATTTTTTTCTGTGAAATTGGAAAACTAGTTAACATTAAGTACAGAGATCTATATTTGGTTTGTGGTACATTGAAAATAACAAAAGGTTTTTTAACTACCAAGGAAAACTAATGTTCTGATCGATCGGTATAAAACATATAATGAATTTGAACACATTCAGATATTATTGAAAGTCTGATAACCGATAGGATTTATTTAAAATTTTATTGTCGAACATAGCCGACATTGGTATACCCATCACTCAACATTCTTTGACTTTAATAAGAGTATCTGTTAAAGGGATTTGTACTTAAAAGAAGATTATTTACCATATTATCAATATGTATCGGAATATTAAAACTTTTTGGGATATACAAGAAAATATATATGTAAATATCGGAAAAACATGAGATGAAACGTTGATTTTAACTCTAAATTGTTATTTTTGAATTGAAAATCAAATGGGAAAACATTCAAATTTTGTCGAAATTGTATTTAAAAAGTTGGAAAAACCAAAAATTTTCAATAAATTTTTAAACAGAGTAATTTTTTTGTAACATTTTTGTTTATCGAATGTGTCATAAAGATGAGATTTTACTTAGATTCGGTAAGGTTAATATGTATTGATATATATATATATATATAAGTAAATATATTTCTTTTATTTTGTGTTAAAATTTTTTTCTTTTCAATTCAATTGAATCGGATTTGATATTTACAATTGCAATTGAATGCACCACAATGGGGAAATGAATAATTTTCATTTGGAAACTAAATGGAAATTATTTATCAGCTCTCATCATGGCTGAGTGCTTTGAATTGATTGGATTCGATTGAAAAGTTTTCAAAAGTTTTTCGATCAATTTGTTTCGAACATGCAGCCGTGTGAAAGAAATATGAGTATAAGTAATAAATAAGTTTGTATATAATATTTTTCTTAATATTTTTTTTGTATTTTTTTTTTTTGTGTATTTTGTTTATGTTTGTATTTTGGGTTAATGTGTGTGTTTTTGTAATTGTTAATTTCTTTTTTTTTTTTTTTTGGCTTTCTAACTATTTACAAATGGAATATATTGCTGGGCATAGGGTTTAGGTTTGGTTTTGGTTTTGTTTTTTCGGGTTAAGGGGGGTTAAGGGTTTCGGTTTTTTTATGGGCTTCTTGTGCTTGGCATGTTAATTGTACAATTGGTTAGTGTATATAAATATATATAAAGATAGTTATATATATGTATATATATATATATGTATGTATTGGTGGTGTTTGGTGTTCTTTATCTCTTTTCTTTTTCATCATCTTCATCATCTCGGATAGTCGGTAAAATGATAGACGAAAGCAAAACCGAAACTAAAAACAATATTTAAAATAATAAAAGCTAATGATTTAAAATTAAAAAAAAAAAAACGTTTGAAACTGAATTAAAGATAATCAAGGACATTAGATAGTTGGGCAAGTATAAGTAAGTATAAGTAAGGTAAGTTAAGTTAAGTTTGGAATTAATTTGAATATATAAAATATTACCCATTCACTCATTTCATGCGTATCTGGATTTCTATGATGATAATTGAGGATAAGTATGGTTGACACAACTGATGAGGCCACCATAAACATAATGCAATTGAAATAAGTTCCTAGAAGGACACAAAAATTACACAAAAACATTTTGGTAATTCATGATTTTTCTTTTGTTTCTTTATATTTGGTTTTGTTAGTTTCTTAAGGTTCATATTTCTGTTTTTTTTTGCGATATTTTTTTTTTATATATCCCCAAAAGCTGAAACCTTGCAAAATTGTCACTTGTATTTTATTGATCGTAAAGCAAAAAAAAAAAAAAAAGAAAATATTGCAATAAATGTTCATTTGTATATCGTATGTACAAAGAGTTTGTTATGTATTTTTTTGTTGTTTTGCTTGTTTAAACACAGCACTCAGTGAAAATAGAAAGAAATACCATTGATAGAAGAAACATTTTATTGCACGAATTCAACTAATGCCACCTGCTGGCCTATAAATCATTCATATTTATTTGAGATTCAAATAATTTCTCTGAAGTTTTCAATTTTGGATTTAGTAAATAAAAACTTTAACTATTTTTGTTTTTACCTAGCAGGAGCTAGGTAAAAATGTTCATGTAAGCTTTAATATGAGCCTTACATATAAATATATAGTCTGGGCTTTATTTTGCTATATTTTGTTTAGCTTTTCGAATCAAAACTGAAGACCATTTAATCAAGGAAAGATAAGATAAAACTTTAGTAAACTTTGTCAACATTTTGTAGCATACTTTTTTGCGCCTATTTGCTTTTGTTTTATATTTTGAGTGCTAGATATATTTTGCTGAATGTTGATTAGTTTTTTAATTTGAATTTAATGACCATTAACTCAAGGAACGATAAGTTAAAACATTAAAAATCTTTGCCAACATTTTGTAGCCTACTTTTCCGTTCTAAACGTTTTTCGTACAATTCTTTTGCAGAAACCTAGCTATTTATGTTGAGATTAATGTGATAGTGTTCTTGATTAATATAGTTGTAGGCATTTAGTTTATTTAGTTCCACTTATTAATTTAGTACACAAATTCAATCTGTTTAAATTTTTACAATTTGTTTACTTTGAAGTTCATTGAATTGAAATTTCAATATCTGGTGATTCTTCCATTTCCTCTGAGTGAGTGTCTGTGTTGTATAATTGCTTGTTTTGTGTTGTTTTTGTAAGGCTTAGAATTTAATTAGATTTACTTGAGAGTTAAGTGTGAAAATGAACAAAAATAGAGACAAGTTCAAAGAGATAGATAGTATTATTGAAAAGTATATATATAACTATATATTGTATTAAGTAGATAAAACAAATTAATTGTTATTCTTTTGTTGCTGTTCGTTTGTTGTTGCTTTTAATTTTTTTTTTTTTAATTGTATTTTACAAGTGTATAAACAAAAAGCAAAACCGATTTATATAGTTCTTTTTTTTCATTTGGTAATTTATATATATTTTATATATATATATATATATATATATATATATATTTTTTTTTTTATTATTTTGTGCCCTAACTTTTTATCCTCATCCTGTTGTCCCTCTTCCAGCAGCGGTCCAAACTTGTGGCCCAATTCAAATGGGCCAAATTGGGAGCTGAGGCCCAAGCCCTTTGAACTGGACCACGCATTTGACTTCTCCCCTTTTGTTTTAAATGCTCATTTCTTTGAATTTTCTTTCTTGTTTTTTTCCTTTCGTTTTGTGTTCAATTTGTTTAACCTTATTTTGTTTTCTTATTTTTTTCTTTCATATTTTCTTTTCAAAGTTTTTTTTCTTTTATTTCGTTTACTTTTTTTGTGCACAACCAATTATCCGCAATCATCATGTTTGTTTAAAAATCGAGATCAGATCTAATTTTGTTTGTTTTTTCTCAATTAGTTGAGCTTGTATCTTTTAGATACATTTGTATCTAGTTCGGTTTGGTGGCATTGGTGAAGGGACGGCGGGGTGGAGGGGGTTTTTGTTTGGTTTAGTGGTAGGTCTTATATTATTGTGTGTGTGAGAGAGAGAGGGGGGAGTTTAATTGATTAAAGAGACGGTGCTGGCTTCTACAAATAGTTTTTTTTTTTTTTTTTTTTATTCTGTAGATGTTTTGTGAATGTTGAGGGTTTGATTCTTTAGTTTTTGTTTTGGTTTTAGCATTTTGAATTAATTTATTGCTAATTTTAATATATAGTTTTTAATTGTTTTATGCCCAACAGATGGAAGGATGCAAAATTCAAACTAAAAAAAGAATTTAAAAGGAAAATGAAAGGAAAAGCATAAACTCGAAATCGTTTTCCATCATTGGGCATAGTTATTTAATAATTATTATTATTATTTAGTTTAAGTACTTCAATGATTAGTATAATTATTAAATTTATAAAAATATAAATTCCTTGGGGCACACACTTTTCGATTTCAGTTCTTTCTTGCACTCTACAAACTACATATATAGCATATATATATATTTATTTAGATATATATATTTTAATATAGAGATAGAGACAGAGAGATATCGGTGTTTCGGGGAGCATTTAATCCTAACTATACGGATTGGGTGTTTTTTTTAAATTTATTTATAATTAGTTTAAACTAATTTCATTTCAATCAGTTTTTGCTTTGCATATATATGTATGTACATTAGGTTAGGATCGAGCATCTCATATATATTTCACGCATACATATGTACCTACATACAACATAAATGTTTTGTTTTTGTATTCATAGCCATCTACTATTCATAGTATATATGTATGTATGTATGTGTACGCATGTATGCATCATCTATATATGTATGCTGCAGATATATATGTATGACTCTTGATCATAGGAAATGCCATGGCTTATGTACAAAATGACACATGATAATATGTTGAAATATATTTAAAATATGTACAGCATATAATTTAATTATATATATAAATTTTCCATTTATTTGATTTTTTTTTTTTTTTTTTTTTTTGGGTTTCGTTTTCAAAACAGAGATCTACGCACACTACTTCACGAAAATAATTGCAAAAATCAGAAATATATAATATTTGTATAAAAATAAAACATATATTTGATATATATATACATAGACATATCGAAATATAACTAAAATTCAGAGAGAGAGAGAGAGAACAGTTTTTATATAAAGCATTTTGTTTTTTAAGTTTTTTTCTTTTATTTCATTTCAAATTAGTTGTTACCCCATTATATATAAGTATAGTCAATGGTCAATTCTATATAGTTAATGGTCTAAGAGAGGAATCATAAATAAGTATTATAAACCTATAATTAACTGAATCGTAGCCCCGTTTGTTATATAGAATCTACACTTAATATGTTTCTATATAAGATTATATAGAATACTATAGTTAAAGGGATTATTTAACAAAGAAAGATCGAGTTTATATAATTATTAAAAAGTCTGTGAATAGATTCTCATGATTAAAAAAATATACCTAATTTTGTTTCGTTTTTTTTTTTTCTAGATAGACTAAAAAGGCCTTTTGACCAAATATATGTGTATATATCTATTTTTTAGAGTGTAATTTACAGATTTTGTACCTAAATAATTAAATTCTTCCTTCCTTATGGTAAGGATATCAAGAGAAGAAATCTAAAGTTAGAGAAAGAAAAGGGTTGAAGATAAGTAAGAAAGGAGAAAGTATAGAACGTTGAAAATAATAAAAGACGAGTAAGAAAATTAAAAAAATATAAACAAATATAAATAAAGTTAGTTAAAGTAAAAATGAATCTAAATGTATTAAAAAAAACTAAATAATAATAAACATAAAATGGAATAAAATAAAAATAATACATAATATATAACAATAAAATAAATAAATTAATAAATTATAATAAATATATATATAGAATAAAATAAAACGAAAATAAATTTCAATAAAATAAAATAATGTAAAAAAAATAAAATAAAATTTAATAAAGATAAAACAAAATGGAATAAAAAAAAAATAGAAAACAAAATAAAATGAATAAAACTAAAATGGAATAAAATTAAAATAATAAACTAATTTAATTTAAGGAAGCAATAATTTAGAATAAATAATGGTATATATAAAAAAAAAAGAAAATAAATTTAAATTGAATAAAATTGAATAAAATAAAATAATATAAAAAAATAAAATAATATAAAGTAAGATAAAGCAAAATGTAATAAAAACAAAATAGAAAACAAATTTAAATAAAATAAAATTACTAAAAATAATAAACATAAAATAGAATAAAATAAAAAAATTACATTAAAATTAAATAAAAAATAAAATAGAAAATAAATAAAATTAAATTACATAAAATAAAATCTAAGAAAAGGTTTAAAAATGAAACTAAACAAAAGGTTGAATAAATATTTTAATCCCTAATAAACTAAAATTATGATAAAATGAAAAAAAAAATTTCATAAAAAATATTATAAAAAGGGTATAAAAACAAACGCAGTAAGATAACAAATAAAAGAAAATATGAAGCAAATAGGAAAAAACTAAAAAATGCAATGAAAATAATAAAAGAAGGAACATAAAATTAAATAAGGGTTTCTCCCTTATAGACAAAAATGACAATTTTGAATATTTAGTTTTTATTTTCTTTTAAGTAATTTAAACAAATTTTTTTGAAACTCCCATTTAACTTTTATTATTGTTTCTTAAAGGATTTCCTTTTTTTTTTTTGGGTTTTTTGATTTATCAAGATTGCTTTTTTTTTTTTTTTTGTTATTGCAACAATAAAAAGGATAAGCAATGCGAACATGCAATTTATTTACAGACAGACAGCAATAGAGAAGGAGAGACAAAGAGAGACAGAGAGAGATAGATAGAGAGAAAGAGATAGAGAGAGACATATACATAAAAAGAAAGGGCATTCTCATCTGCCAATATTTACATGGCTATTTCTGGCCCCAATTCCTCCCCTTTGCTTAACAAATTGTGTGCGTATCTGTGTCTCCTCCTACGCTTACATATGTGTGTGTGTGTGTGTTTATATATATGTGTGTAGGTGTAAAGCCAAATAGATAAGAAGAATAATTTAGAGCAGCAAAAGAAGTAAAGGTGCATACAAAAGTGTGGCAAATTCAATTATTGCCATAAACTATAAATATATTTGCATATATAGAAATATATATGTATATATATATATAGATATATTTCTATATATGTAGATAAATTCCCTTTCCCATATTTCTTGTACCCTCAACTTCATGGTGATTCAAAACAGTGTCACAAATATTGCAGTGGGGCGGGGTCAATAACAACACCAAGGGGTCATTTAGTTTATAAGGGTTTATCTCTGTTACATTTGGTTTTTCTTTATTTTCTTTTCTTTTTTTTTTGATTTGTTTTTTGTTCTAGTCTCTCGGACGCATTTGTGTTCTTGCATGCCAACAAGAACATTTTTTCTTTTACATTATGTGGTAGTGGTCCTTGGCAAGAATAAACCTCTCACCTGACACAACAAGAAACATAAATAAAACAACACAAACAACAATAACCTTAAACTGTTCAATTCCTTATACAAAAGGAAGAAAAAAAAAAAAACTAACAAACAAAATGAAAAATATTTGAAATATAATATTATCAATATATTTAATATTGATAACAAGTGCATACTAAAAATTCAATTATCTTAAATGAAAATCAAATAAAATCAGCTAACATTTAATTCTAAATATTCTATATATATTTATTTTTATATATATATATATATGTTGTAAATAAAAACAAGAGTAATACAATAACAATTTCCTTTTCTTTTATTTTCTTTTATTTTTGGCACTTTTTCCATCTAAAATGTTTTCAAATGCCATACCAGTCCTCGATTTTGATAAAGAAAGAAAAAGAATATAGAAACTAAAAGCAAACAAACAGAATTTGATAGATAAATTAAAAATAAATACTACGAGCTAATTTAAATATTTTAAGATTTATTTCACATTGACAAACAAATTTGCACATATTGATATTAAGGCAAATATCTTTGCCAGTATGAATTCTGCTTGTATATGTGGTTGTGTGTGTATGTATATGTATGTGTGAGTCTTAATAGTGTTATGTACGGGCATTGTTAGTTACTTAGTTATGTATGTATGTATGTATGCATGTTTGTATGTAACTATATGCTACTATAGTGCTCAATACATTTACAATTCGAATGGTGCATTTAAATAGATGAGAGGAATATGTGCTATATAGTACATGCTACAAACATTTTATATATTATTCTCAAAATTTTTTAAAAATTTATTTAAACTATATTCTTGAAATTCATATTCTTTAGTTCTCAGTTTAAGTTCAGGTTCCATTTAATAAGCAATCGAGAGAGAGAGATAGAGAGATAGAGAGAAAGAGTTCTGTAGTTCTATATTCCATATAAAGAAATGAACGTTTGTAACTTTTTTCTTCTATTTATATGAATTTTAATTATTTTTTATTAATTCAAAAGTATTAAAGTAAACAAAATTATAATATTTGTTGAAAAAATTAATATATAAACACATTTAAAAGCTATTTATATATATATATATATATATATATATATATATATAGCTTTTAATTGTTGTTATGACTCTAATCTTTAGAGCTATTGTTTTTGTATAGTTTGTATCCAGTAAAATAAATAAAAATAATAATAAAAATATTAAATATTATATGTATTCAACATAAAGAAGAATTAAACTTAGATTTGCATATCTGAATTCTTTTGGAAAACTTATTAAAGAGCGTATTACTGAGAGAGAAAGAGAACTGCAAGAATATAGATCACTTCAAAATCTGTTTTTATCAACAACAAAAATTCTAAGATAGACATTTATTAGTAGGTATATATATATATATATAAATCATGCTACATAATTCTTAAACTGTTGGTTGTTTTTTTTTCGCTGCTTTTACTGTTAAAGTTGTTGATGAACAATGGCCATGAGTTTGCGAATGATTATTATCTTGGCTTTACCTTGTTGAATCCCAGATGCTTTACGTTGGGTAGATATAAAAATGCAGGTTACACTGATGTGACATGAACGAAATAAGGTTGTCAAATACTAAAGGTTTATAGATTATATATATATATGTATATATAGATGTGTATATATATCTATGATGTTTGTTAATTATTGTACTTTATGTTTTTCTCACATTATTCAAATGGGAGTACACAAATGCATTCATTCTATTCATTCCTGTCATTCACTTCACTTACATTAGTTAATTGCTGCACACTGACTGCAAAAATGATAAAATTATGCTTAACATCTAACTTAATTCTCTCTGTGTAGGCATATGTGTGTGTGTGTGTATAAGTGTTTATGCCTCTTTTTTACTCATTTCGTAGCATACTTTTTAGAGCGTCCTAAGGAAATAGCTTTTTATACGTTTTTATTTTTAATTCTCCATTAAGAAATAATTTTTTATCACAGATATGATTATAGAGCATTCATTGACCTAAAATTTAAGTGAATATAAAATTGTATATCTAAAAAGAAAGTATTTATAATAATTGGTGAAATAAAACATAAGGCACGAATTGTTCTCTTGAAAATAAGTTTAAATTTTGAAATATTCGTTTGTCTTCCTTTATCTATAGTTAGTTAATTGAATTTTTTTTTGTTGAGTTTTTTTCAAAGTTAGTTCATCACTTGATATGTAATTTGACTAGTTGCGAAAAATGTTTGATAACAAATCAAACAAAAACGTTTGCCTTTGAAATGAAATGAAACGCCAATGGACAACAAAATTTTAGATCGAATCACTTGCAGAATTTTAACAGTTGGCATAAAGCAGAAGAAAGAAAGGAATGGATGGCCAGTTTGCTCGGTTTTTGCTTCTTGTTTTTTCTTAGCTTTTCTTTTTTTTTTTTTTTTCTTTTTTTGTTTTTACGGCAGGTGAGTGCGGGTAACCTGAGTCCTGGGGCAGCAATTTTGTGTTGTACGTGTTTATTGCTTTCAATCTTCTTTCAAATTTCAAACTAATAGTAAGAGAGAGTACAAATCTTTTGTGAGGGTGGGGTTGGTTTGTGGGGGGAGGGGGATGAGCGCGCTCTACTCTCTGGCTCTGATTTTTTTTTTTTTTTTTTCAACTTTTCCATTTTGCTACTTTTACTTTGATGAAAGGACTTTTTTTTCCTATATAAATGGTTTTGGTTTAATATCGTGTTTTGACTTTTCAGTTTATCCAATAGCCATTTTAATAACTTTGGACTGGATGTTTGTGTGTGAGAGTAAGTGAGTGTTTATATATATATATATATTTCTAATCTGTCATCGATTTCATTTTGTGTATATAGTTATGTGTGTGCCCCAAATTCATTAAAATAAACATTGTAAGAGAAACCAAATGTTTAAAAAAAAACAGAATAAAAACCTAAAGAATATATATATATATACATTTATCTATGTATATTTTGAAAAGAAAATGAAAAACCAAAAACGGAATAGGAGAATCTTTGTTTTCTTTTTTTTTTTTTGGCTAGTTTAGTATTTGCTGAGAGCGAGAGAGAGAGAGCGAGATTAGAGTTAGTTGTCGAGAGTGCAGCAGGAATAAAATTGTGCAAGGATCTAATGTTGGACAGTATTAACTTACCAAGCAAAGGCACAGCATCAGATGTTGCTGGCATTGTTTCGGCCACCATATTAAGGAAGACTGTTAGCGATAGTAAAATAGTAACTCCTGCAAAAAGAACAAAAACAAAAAACCAAACATACGCACACAAAAAAGAAGATAAAAAGAGACAAAGAGAAAGATATAAAAAGTTATGGTTAAATATACATTTACATATATATATATACATATGTATGTATATATCAGTATATAACTTAAACGTCGCTTTTAGTCAAATGTAATCTATATAGTTAAATATATCACAGAAAAAGAAACTAAATAAATAACTAAATAGTCTTAGTTTGCTCTTCTTTTGTTAATTCTCATTATAATCCAGCTTTGATCCTGTTGCCGTTGTTGCTGCCTGCTATGAATTTAAGGTGGATGTGTATGTAGGATGTGTGTGTGTGTGTGAGTGTGATTTTTGAAATTGAATTATTTTGATTCAATAAAAAACTACTACCGTATTTTCTGCTCTGAACCTCAAGTCAAATCAATTTGTTTTTATGTTAATTTCAATGTTTCTTTCTATGCAGTAAAAGTTTGTTTTATTATGCTATATGTTTGTTTGTTTTTTTTTGAGTCTTATTTAAATTGGCCAACTATAGTTCGAGTATATGTGTGTGTGTGTGTGCGAGAGAGTTTCTGTGCGTGTGTGTGTGTGTGTGCATATCATTCAAACTGTCAGGGAAAGAAATGCCGCAGCTCTTGAAAGTATGCAAGCCTTATCATTATTTATGACTCTTTTTTTTTTATTTTATGTTCTTCGCTGGCTCTTGTCATGGAAATACCTTTCATATACATTTATACGAGGGTTGTACCATAAGTATATAATATAAAAGACTAAAATGAATTGCAATAGAAAAAGTTGTCACAGAATTGCATTATCATATTATAAACAAATAAATTTAAATGTCATCATTTAAAAGAACATTTTTATATCAAAATAAATGACTTTGCATTAAAGTTATAGAAGATATATAGTATATATAGATAGAACCACAAGGGTGATTAAAAATTCTTTAGATAATGCTTTCCTGATGATGATTTTCTCAATTAAATATTAGGGATACCAATGAAAAACTTATTGAAAATAAAGGATATGGAAAATGGAACACAAGTAGACAGATTTTCTTCTATTGCTGCTACTGCCAAAAGGGTCAAGGAATTGTATAGATATATACTTATTAAGCAGCCCTCTTGCATATTATATACACTTAATGGTTGGTCTTTTGCTTTTCTTTTTTTTTTTTTGTTTGTTTTTGGTGTTTTTTTTTTTTTTTTTTTTTTTTTTGAGGTCAAATAAATTATGTCAAAAGTCAGCTGGTTGTGTGAAGCAAACATAAATTAGCCGCAGGACTTTACGCAAAACTTGTCTATTATGCATGAAGCCCGAGGGCCCCTAATGTGTTTTGGCCACACTCGCGCACTGATGTGCCGGCGGTCTATGAACAATTTTTAAAATATGGCATATGTGTGAGTTTGTCTTTTTTTTTTTGTCTTTGTTTTTTTTTTTTTTTTTTTTTTTGTGTGTGTTATTTTTGTTGCTGCGTAAAAGTTTTTGCTACTCGCTCATAAACGCGACGAAATATATTGTATAAAATTTTTGACATGCACCATATGCTATGTGTATGTATGTATGTGTGTGTGTGTGTTAGTGCGTGTGTTTTTAAAGTACGTGATGCTAATGTCTGTTTCGTGGGTCTCCTACGGTTTCTGTTTCAGTTTCTAAATGGCAACTCACGCACGACCCAAAGTTCAAAATGTCGACCATGTGATATGTTGAGTCAAGTTACTAAAGGATTTTCCATTATACATATATATATAGGTAGATAGATATATATATATATATCTTTTACTTGTATAAAGTTTTCATTCTTTTGTGAAAAAGTTGATACATATATTGTAAGCTGTCTCTGCCATCATCTGTTTTGGATATTTAGTTGTTCATATATATATATATATATATATATATACGCTAACACCAGATGTCAGAGATTTCTTTTATTTTTATATACATAGAAACTAAAGCATTGCATCAAATCAATCAAATGGCATTTCAATCAGTTTCATTAGGTTTTTTTTTTACACCCTATTTTTTTGTTATCTGTATTGCAACTTGTCAAGGACTATGAACTATGCCAAAAGGATATGTGATTAATTTACTTTTTTAATTCAATTTAAAATGGATTGGTATTCTATGTTAAATATTAAAGTCTTCTGATTACTAACAGGATTAATAATGGGTTCATTATATGTTTGCAAAAAAGGTATATTAATTTTTGTCAGAAGTTTGCAACTGATAGAAGGAAGCATCTCCGACTATATAAAGTTTATATATTCTCCGTCTGTCTGGATCAATGCAATCTCCTCCGAGACCCTCTTAGGGTTCTTTATATTGCAGGCATTGTATATCTTGGAATCGGATGACTATATCATATAGCTCCCATAGGAACGATCGATCGTAAATAAGCTTTAACCCCCATAACTTTGTTGTTTTCCAACGAAATATTACGAAAGCCGGTATTTGTGAGTTTTATATACTTCTTAACATATCCACTAAGTTTTATCAAAATCGGTTGACTATATCATATAGCTCCCATAGAAACGATCGGTCATGAATATGGACTTCAAGCAATAACTTGGTTGTTTTCAAAGCGATCATCTCAAAAATTAGTATTTGCAACTTTTATTAATTTTCTGACATATCTACCAAGTTTTTTTAAAATCTGTTCACTATATCATATAACTCCCATAGGAACGATCGGCCAAGAATATAGTTTTAGACGAATAACTTGTTTATTTTAAGAGCGATTCTCACCAAATTTGGTATGTGTATGTTGGGTATATATAGAATATGTTTTTATTGAGGCCGACTATATGCCATCTGAAACTTCTGTAAGTTTTCTTCTTGTCATTTAAATTTTTTATTGTTTTTATTTTTGTTAATTATATTATCCTTTTTCTAGCATATAGGCAATTAAATTATGTTTGACTCTTAAATCGTAAACTGTAACATTTATAAAAATTGTTTTACAGTATTTATATTTCTATTTCAATTTGTATTTGTATTTGTTGTTCTCTCTCCATTTTCCATTTGTTTTGTTTTGTTTTGCTTTGTTTGACTTTTGCAACTTTTATTTATATTTTTTTGCTGTTTTTTTTTTTTAGCTTGTTTGCAACTAGTGGCAAATGTGGCTATATTATGGGGTCAAGGCTTTATTGTTTTTGTTGTTGTTGTTGCCTGCCAGCCTCTTTGCCAGCTTGCAATATTTTTTGGTTTGCATGAAGGTTTGCCTTCTACGTTGACGTTGATTACAAATGATGGTTTCTCTTTGTTTGTTTTACGATTGCCAGTGGGCAAAACAAAATAACAAAAAAACAAGGCACCAAACTTGCAACAACTAGAAAAAAAAAACATGTTGCATTTGTCAATGCGGCAAGGAGAGAAAAGGTTCAAGGTTTTACCATTTGTATGTAGGCATTACCTTGTCCAAAGTGGATAAAGTGATTTTTTTTTTACACTTGAAGTGTATTTACTTGAAATGTTTTCAATACTTGAAAAGTTTTCCCTAAAATATATATGTGCCTATATAAATAAGATTCTTTGGGCAGAAAGAGAGAGAGAGAGAGAGAGAGAGAGAGAGAGAGAGAGAGAGACCTGTTCTACCTATAAGAAGAGATCATGCAACAATCACAACAACAAAAAAGTCTAAAAAATACTTAATAAAATAGTTAATAGAATTTATAACTTAAAATATAATTATTAAATTTTATTATTATTTTTTTAATTATTAATAATTCGAACTATATCATTAAGGTTTTAGTTCATCAAAGTTCTAAATTGAAATGGAAATGTATGCAAGCCTACTTTTCACACAGAGATAGTGAAGAAAGGTTAGAAAGAAGGATAGAGACAGAGATAGATAGATAGAGAGAGAGACAGATAGAGATAGAGAATTAAAACTGAATGAACTTACCAAGCGAGAGCTTCTCACCAGAATCTGGTGGCAGTGTAAAACCTAGCAATGCCATCGAGGCAATCAATACGCACGGCACAATCAAATTGAAAAAATAGTATAAAGTCTTGCGTCGTATCAAAATGGCGAATGTAATGTCAATATAAGGTTCTGGGCAGCAATTATAGTAGATTTCATTTCGTTTACCGGGCACACCTGATTATTAATTATGAAATTATATATATATATATATACATATACATATGAATTATAATATATATATATTTAAGTTTTTTTTTGTTGTTGTTAATAATGGTAAATGGTTGTGTGTGTGTGTGTATGTGTGTGATAACAAATATATGAGTAAAATGTTTCGATTACGAAATGCATAGGAAAGCAAAGAGAGAAGAAATTGTTTTAAATTGTTAATAAATAGTTTGTATTAAAAACAATAGGTTAAAGTTTAATTCAAGATATTAGTTTATCATAGAGTATAGAAATTTGATTTCAAAACTTACCTAATAAATCCCATTCACCGTTTGTTATAAAACTGGATATATCTCCGCCGGCTTCATCCTGCAATTGCAAATCCAACTGAAGAGAAAAAAAGAACAATTGGCTTTAGTGGCTACAAAATACAAATCTTAAACAATATTTATGTTTATATCTATATATATATATATATCTGTTTGTATGTATGTATCTAAGTATACTATATACATTAATCTCGTTCCAAAACAACGAGACCGCGCATTAATTTGCCGCAAAATCATTTTGTATGGGTAAATAAAAACTTTGCCCAATATCTACAAATTGATTTATCGCTTTCGCTTTCCCCTTGCCAATCCAATTCTCTTCTTTACTCGTTTGTTGTCGACGCTTTAACAATATTTTATGTGATTTTCGTTTCTTCTTTTTTTTTTTTTGTTTTTTTGGTTAAAGTTTTTATTGACCAGCCACACAAACATACACACACACACACACACACACATTCAAATGGACAAAAACCTCAGTAAGTCAGTCAAGCTAAAAAGGAAAATGTACAAGAAAATCGGTGGAGTATCATAAAGTCATAAGTCCAAATGGGCTATATGCCAGTTGCCCATTTCTATACCCTATATATACCATTTAATGGAGTATATTAGCCTAATAGATTTATCTGATTTAGTTCTTTGATTTTGAGTTTATAAGATAAAATTCTAATTTTTATATAGATATATATAGTTAAAATGTTAATAAAGTCCTAATAATATAATTTAGTAATGTTTTATAACATATTAGTAGATAAATAATTGAGTAAACACCAGATATTGCTATGATAATTGTTTGTACGATTTACTTTATTCAAACTTTAAATTTAAAAAAAAAGTATTAAAAAAGTGTAGCATACATTTACGGATAAATGTATGTGGTATAGAAATAGGAATGATAGATAGATATATAATGCAATATATGTGTATATAGATAACAGATACGAGATATAGTTAAGGTATATATATATACATATATATTTACTTGATATAAACAATGCATATATATATATATGGATAATATTGATTAGGGTATCTCTTAAGGTCATATTCAATCTTTAGTTATATAGCATACAAAAAAATATAATCTTCATTGTTATAAAGGGTATCCTTAAGTCATTGCATTCTTTTTTATATATACAGTTGCTTCATTTTTTCTTCGCATTTGGCTTTTTTCTTTTTAGTGCACATGTGAAAATATGTGCGATATTTTCTTCTGTTTAGTTTGTCAGCAGCAGGCATTGTGTAGAAGAGAGAGAGACGTGCGGTGGTCGTGGCATATAAAAGTTTTCTCATTTAAATGTTGCAAACAAAAGGCGGTAGGCAAATATATGCCAAACTCTTACCCTACCTCCCTATTTCTCCCACTCTTTTCTTCCCTTACTCTGGCATGCTTTGTGCAAATCAAAATCAAGTCAAAGTCAAAGCCAAAAAGAGGGAAAACTTACTATATGGCAAAAATACTTAAACACACACACACACAAGGACACACATAGATAGGGAGGATATATACATATAGATAGACAAATATATGAATATATTGTATGAATATTTAGTGAAATTCAAATAAGACTTTGGAACAACCCATTTCTAATTATTTATGTTCAGTTGGATTTCTTGTGTGTATTTAGCCTACAACACCCCTCTCTCCTCCTTCTCCTCCTCTCATTTACCCTACACTGACTTTTCTTTTAAAAGTCAAAAGCTATATATCTTATATCTATTTACAATCTTGTCATTATTATTAAATATTGTCTTAAAACAAAAAAGTTAAACACAGAAAAAAATTTTTTTTCTATTTGAATTATACATTTATTCTATATTTGATATAATATATTGTGCTCTGGTAACTTTTAATTGACTCCTTTTCAATATACTTGTGCAATTTCTAGACAAAATTTTAGAAATATTAATTAAAATAGGAAAATCCTCATTAATAAAATGAATTTCCTTTCCCTTTCGAAAACAGCTGAAACAATTGGATTTAAGTTAAGCGAGAGTAAATTGCTTATGGCTTAATCATTGGTCATTTTTCAAGTGTGTGTGTGTGTAGTTTTTGCTATATTTAATATATTTTTAATATTTTTTAAATAATTATAAATATTTATTATAAATTTTCATTATCATTTCATTCTGTTGCTTTTTTCCCATGTGCAATAAAAGTTAAACAAATTATTTGGCAATTTTATATGGCCATAGGTGGAATACAGGTTGTAACTATTTGATAATAAACATCCGTACAAGGTCATAGAAGTAGTACTAACAATATACAACATAGGGCAAAAGAATGAACAACTAACCAAATGGGACTAACAACTAACTAAAGTACACGCAACAAGACAAAAAACTCGACCGCAATACACATTAAATTTTCAAAATGTGAAAAAGTTGGACGTTGTGCACACACACACACATACATACACTCACACACATTGAAATCCTTTTCTCTGGTCTAAGGTCTCTGGTCTCCGGTCTCTGGTCTGAGGTCTCGGATCTCTTTTGATCTCCAGCAACGAGATGCAGTTGCAAAACTTAACAAACAGTACAAGGTGATGCGTTTTGGGGATAGAAATGGCAAGTTCTATAGGAGTTGAAAGGGGAGTGGGGGGGGGCTGGAGGTTGTTTGGTGACTCTTTGTGTGATTCATGGTGTTTAGTAAAGTCATGATTATATATAAGTAAGTAAATACAATATATACAGACACATATACATCTTTATATATATATTGTGGGAAGTTTGATTACTTTTGTTTAGATAAATTTTATTGAAATTGATTTTCAACGAATTCTATATACATAATTATATGGTTATATATGAAATTGGGAACCTTAAAAGATATAGAAACAGGCTTTTTATACTTATATATGTATATGTAACCAAAAAGATGTCTTTGAAGGCATTTATAAAAAAATGGAGAGCAAAAGTTTAAATTAGAAAAAAAAAACTGTGAGCGAGAGCAACTACCTAAGAAACTAGTTTAAAATTGTATATCAAAAAAAAAAGGGGAAAAACGGCGGAAGAGCGGTAAAGAAAATCCAAAAGTAAAGCAAGAGATGGAAAAATAGAAAAGTTGACAAATGGTTTTGCACACTTTGCTCTCAACTCAATTTCACTGAACTGAACTGAAGCGAACTGTAATCGCCGCCCTCGTGATGCTTTCTCTTTTTCACATCCATTTACTTGTGTGTGTGTGAGTCACAAAGTCGAATTGTTGCTGTTGTACGCATAGGAATTACCCGCAGCAGCAGCAGCAGCAGCAGCAGCAGGTTACCCTTTGGGCCAGGGACATGAGACATGGGACAGGGGACATGGCCAGAACCAGGACCAGGCACTCAATAAACTTGAAAGCATGAAAAACTTTTTGGCATCAGCATAAAAATAAAACGCAAGTCGTTTAGCCAATGCCGTGCCACACAATATTTCTCAGCTGCGTTTTACCTATTTCTTTTCTTTTCTTTTCTTTTCTTTTCTTTTCTTTTCCTTTCTTGTTGCTTCTTCTGAAGGGAAAAGGAGAGGTGCTTAATTTCATTTTTCTTTTCACTTTATATTTTGAGCAGTTTTAAGGTTGTTTTTCTCTTTCGTGTGACATTGAAGAAACTTGTGTATATTACATAATTAGCTTTAATTACTAATTAAAAAAAAAAAAAGCAAAGTTTTGACGAAAGTTTATATCAGTTGTTTGGTAAGAGAAGACCATTATCATATAAAATACATATACAGATAGAGAGAAGAAGAGATAGAGTGATGGAGAGAGAGAGAGAGAGAGAGAGAGAGAGAGAGAGAGAGAGAGAGAGAGAGAGAGAGAGAGAGAGAGAGAGAGAGAGAGAGAGAGAGAGAGAGAGAGAGAGAGAGAGAGAGAGAAATAAAAGCATATAACTATAACGCAAATATCAAGCTAAAACTCAGAGCCAAACCCATTTAGCATGGCCAAAAAAGAAACTGCCGCATTCAATGGCATTCGGCAGGCAAATGAATTGACATAATACAGAACTGAAACTTTTTTTGCTAAAGAGAGATAAGCCCAATGGCTGAAAGGGTGCTGTTAGCAATATGGGCATGGAGGTAAATGTAATTGGGATACTAAAAAAGAAAGAGAGAGGGAGTGATAGCCGCATTGTCAAAAAGTTTCAGCGATTTCGAATAAAGCTAAAGTTGAAGCTGAAACTGAAGCTTGGCAAACTACTTACTTACAGCAACCCTAGCTTTATATATATATATATATATATATATATATATATACTTATACAGTATATATAAATATATATATATATATATAAACTGGAATTGGTGGCATTCAGTTTCTATATATATATACTTTTGGCCAGCTGTTGTTGGTCCTTGTCTCAGTTACAGTTGAACTGACATTGAATTAATTGCACACCAACTAAGATGAATGTATATGCGGGAACAATTCGAGTCCTTTACACTGACAGAACAAGTGTGCCAGTAATTGAACTTAATGTTCATGTACCTGACCAAACAAATGGCACACAAGATTACATTACAACAATGGTCATCACTTTGTTCATGGCTAGAGAAAGAGATCTAATCTCTCTTTATATATAGAGAAATATTAATCATCTATTAAAAAAAGTAAAGTCCAAAGGAATGGAACAATGTTCCTCTATATATATAAAAAAAAAAAAATGGGAAAATAATCCTTAATCTGGGCTTAAGTACATTTGAATAGAATTAGTTTATTAAATGTAAAATCTTTAGATCTTTTGACAGTTTATTTTTGATTGAAAGTTAGCAAAATGTTGAATTTAAAAAAGAAATTTTTTTAATATATATTATTGAAAATATTTTCAAAAATTATTTAAAAAATTTAAAATAATTGCTTGCTTATTTTAATAACTTTCTTTGAAAAATTAATGATCAAAATGCTTATATAGTATTATATATAAACGAATAAAATATTTTTAAAATCGTTTTTTAAATCTTTTAATTTTTAAATATTTTTCTAAATTAAATAAATTTCTTTTGGAATCGTTTTTTAAATCTTTCTATTTTAAAATATTTTTCCAACTTAAATAGATTAATTTTAAAATCATTTTTTAAATCTTTCCATTTTTAAATATTTTTCCAAATTATAAAAATTTCTTTTAGAATAATTATTCCAATTGTTCTTTCTTATACTCATAAATATTCTATAATATTAAATATTTAAATAATTTTCTTTTGATTTCTATTTAAAAAAGATTTCCTAAACTTTTATATGCATATTATATAACTGTAAAACAAAGTCTATATATTTATATATATATGTATATAACAATTCTAGTATATGGGATGTTGAAAAGTTTAGCCATAGTAAATTACTGTCAACGACATGTAAATGGCTAAAAAGGAAAACCAATGGACAGGGAGAAAGCAAGAGAGAGAGAGAGAGAAAGAGAGAGCGAGAGGGGGTAAGGAAAGTAAGAAAGTAAGTTAGTAGAAATGTAAAAACGATTTTATGTTATATACCACAAGGAAAATAATTAATTTGCGCAAACTAGAATTGAAGAAGGAATTCCTGTAAACTATTTGTCAGTTTGTTTGGTTGCCAAGCGGCTTTGCAAAGCAAACATTTGAAACAATTAAAAAAAAATATAGAGACGAAAGAGAAAAAGAAAAAATAAACCCAAAATATAATAATGAGAGAGAATTTTTGTAGGTTTTTTTTTTTCTTTTTTTACTTATTTATGTGAAGGCCGCAGCAGAAAAGAGATGGGTAAATAGTTGCCTAGTTGCCCAGTTGCCCAGTTGGCCAAGTTGGTTAGTTGGTTAGTTTTGTTATTTGCTGGTAGCTGCACTTGGTCTTCATTTTGAGACACTTATTACAGCACACACACACATACATACACACACATACATATAGTGAAGGTCGCCGCATATTTATCTTGTTAGCGCGTCTTGTGGCTATTTGTTGTGGTTGTGTTGGTTCCCAAATGAAATACACACAAAGGTGCACTTGAAGAAAAAAAAAAGCACACATATATATATAAAGGAAAAGTTTTAGAAAAAAAATTTTTTAACTGGCAATTCAAATAAAAATTTTCCACAACTAGCAATTCAATTAAAATTTTCTTGTAATATGAAAAGTTTTATTGCCAAGTCCATCACAAATTAGAGAAAAAGAAATCTAGAAATATATATATATATATATATATACATATATATATAATATATATGGAAAAGCAAACTAAAACTGTTATTTCATTTGTTCTGCCTTTGCTTGGCCTTCTTCATCTATTTATTTAAGCATTTTTTCTGTTGATGTTGCACTCTCTTTTCCACTTTCACTTTGGTTAGACTCTTTCTATTTGCAGTGTACTTTTATTGTTGGCCAACAACAATAACTAAAAGAGGGAATAAAAAAAAAAAAACAAAATTGTATAATTGGGTACTTAAAGGAAAAGCAACGTTGATTCAATATTTTTCCTGTTCTGTCATAAATACAAATTGCAAGCAAATAATTTCTTGTAAACAAACTTTATTTGTCCTGGGAAGCCGCCGCCGCCGCCTCTGGTAGAAGGTAAATTGTGAGTAAAATAAAGCTGATGAGTTTCAAATTTGTTTTTGTGCCCATTGAGCTACACAAAAGTACTAAAGTAAGTACCCAGAAAATATGAAAATAAATCAAATCATTCAATTAACTATTCATCAGGTTCATAAGAAATATATATAGCTGTGAAATTATGGATGATTGATCTTAAATGTGAGAAGAGATTTTATACTTTGCTGCTCTAAACACAAAAAAAAATGTAGCATAAATATTTTCTATTGATTCCCTTTTGAGATTTTTATACCCTGTACCCATAGGGTAAAAGGGTATATTAAAGTCGCTAAAATGTATGTAACAGGCAGAAGGAAGCATTTCCGACCCCATAAAGTATATATATTCTTGATCAGCATCACCAGCCGAGTCGATTGAGACATGTCCGTCTGTCCGTCCGTCTGTCCGTCCGTATGAAGACGTGGATCTCAGAGACTACAAGAGCTAGAGCAACCAAATTTGGTGTCAGCATTCGTGTAGTGTCTACGCAGATCAAGTTTATTTAAAATTTTTTCCACGCCCACTTCCGCCCCCGCAATTTAGGAAAAACGAATAACTAGAGTAAAATTAAAGGTAGCGTATTTTTATTTGGCAGACTGCATAATATGGCCAAAAGGTATCAGCTGACCAAATTTAGTCGAAATCGGGCAAAAAATATCGGAGATATTTCTATATACATTTTGTACTGAAATGCCATGTGCGACATTGCATCGTAAGTGTGAGCGAGATAGCATGCGTTCGTTACTCCCGCTTGTGAGGAAAATTTTAGTTTGAATTAATGGCAAATTTTAAGGAGTTTGATTTAATAAAGTTCCTCTACTTGGTACAGGGTATACACAAAGTCGGCAGGGACGACTTGCTTGCTTCATTTTACTTGATTTTCTTGTCCTTGAGATGGCGGTATTAATATTTATATTTTTCTTATATATCTAGAAATATATATTGAAATAAAACCTTTCATTTTTATATTTACAATGCTTCAACTTCCTTTCAAAAATTAATTTAAAATTTCTATCAACTTTATACGGCTCTAACTCTGACAAAAAAGAACCGATTTAATAAAGTCATATTTGAAAACAATTCTGAGAGAATAAATTTTAAAATTAATTTTTGCAATTTTTTTATGAAGTAACAACTTTTAAAATTCGCAAAAAAGTAATAAAAAAATTAAAAAAATGTGGTTTTTAATTGGCTAACATAATACAAAAAATTATGATATTTTTTTTTTGTAAATTCGACAAGAATTAAATAGACTTTAAAATTAAATTAAATTGTTTTCCTCTCAAACTTAAAGAAAAATATTTCTGTCTAAGATTCTTCATCTTTAGAAAAGTAAAGAAGTTTTTGTTTAAATTTATACAATATAATAATTCAATGAGGAATAAAATAATCATTTATATATTACAAGTTGAGTCAAGATATACATTTCCCTTCCAACCCTCCCCTTTGTCATACATTTCTATAATGTTTCCACTTGCTCATGCCCATTGTGTTCGCATTATATTACACTAAAAATAGTTGAAGACAAACAAAAACAAAGAAAAAATATATAAGAAAACGAGAAAAAAGAGGAGGCGAAAAGACAGTAAGTAGGCGTGGCAACAAGAACTGCTACAATGCTAGTGACAACAAGAGAGTGGTAGAGAGAGAGAGAGAGAGAGAGTGAAACAGGGGAGGCAACAGTCGACAGAAGAAGCGCAAATAAGTGGCCAAGTGACTGAATGGGTGAGAGTATGGCCAAGTGTGCTTATTTGTTCAAGTGCAAACTCAAAGCAAAAGAATGCTTAAAATGCTTAAAAATGATAACTACTCGTACACACACACACACACACACACACACACACGTATGTATATATGTATATAAACGCGGTCCTTGGTGGGGTCCTACTCAGTTGCCATCTTCTTTGGCCATAATACTTATTATTATATATATGTCTGGTCTGACTGTGGCCTGACTGTGACAGGGCCTTATTGCCAATAATTATTACAGTATAATTTTATATTTTGCAAGAGTGTGTATGCCAATGGATATAGCATCAACTACAGTGTGTACCAAAAATATGTTACCAGGTCATAAAACTTAACTCAGTTATCTATAAGATGAGATGAGATGAACTTTTTCAGTTTTCAGTTGCTTCTTGGTAAGATTGAAAGATTTTTATTAATTTTATTTTGATAAAACTATTTAGATAAGTCTGGCATACTATACAAGTAACTATAGCACAGTTCTATTAAAAAAGTTTTGTATAAAATTTAAAAAATTATGAAAATTTTAGGGCTGAGACCCTTAATTAAGCTCTTTACCCCCCAATAATTTGTTATGATAGTTAATAATTTTAACTTAAAAGCAATCTTATCTTAATCTGATAAAATATATTTTTAAAAAATGTAATCTTTGATTAGGAGAAAAGTTTTGAAAGACATTTTAAAAGGTTTATGCATTTTGATTGAACTTTGAAACTAAAGATTCAGTTTCTATCCTTCTATAAAATTGTCTATAGAAATTTGTTTTCTTTTTTCTTTAGACTAGATATAAATCTGATTTTGAATTAATAGTACTACTAATTTTATAAAGTAAACAATAAAAAAGAATGTTTAGTTTAGTGAAAAATATTGGTTTAAGTTTCTATCTAAACAAAATTTCTTTAGATGATTTAAGTATCTAATGGCGTTCAATTACAATGTTTTTATGCACTCGTTACAAGTACACACACACACACTTACATATATAAGTATATGGTATGGAAAAAAAAGGAAAGAAAACTTTGTCTTGTCATCTGATTTCTGGGCCAGTGAGCAACATCTCAATAGAAATGCGGATCGAGGGTACCAGAGATGAACTGAAATTATGTTTGCTTCTTCAACGAGTCACAGAAAACAAAATGCAAGACAACAAAGAAATATATATATATATATATATAGGATATATATGTATATATCAACTGGCATTTACAAAAAGGGGACATCAAATTGAAATTGCATTAACTGCCATTTTAAGTGAAGCGATATACAAAGTTGTTGAAGGGACAAAAAGAGTAATACATTTTTATCTTTATATATATATATTTACATTCATTTAAGTGGAAAAATTTCCATAATTTACAGATCAATAAGAAGACAATAATTGTATCGAATTCAAATTATTTCATTTTTATTATACATTTGATATAAATTCAATTGATTTCTTTCCTTTCATCTGTCTCACATTACACATATAAAATTGAATTAAAATGTTTATTGAATAGAATAATTAAGACAAATGCAATATTAAAACATAAGTCTATATACATATCTTCTATATATGCATCTATATATATATATGTCTTTCTATTGAAAGTTATAACAAATGGGAAATTTGATTAGATCTAAGAGAATTTGTCATAAGAAAACTGTTTTGTTTATTTATCTGATATATCTATAGTTAACCTAAGTCTGCTTATAAAATTTATATAAATATTTTAAAGATTTTACAACCTTTTCTAACTGGTATCTATAAATTTTAAAAGATAATTAATCACACAAAAAAAACCATAAAAATTATCAATCTTTTTGCTACAAAATATATTTCACTTCATTTGCTTGTTACTTTTATGTTTGGATTTTGTTTTTATGTTGAATCGTCGCCAGTTCATTGCACCTTGGCAAATATGATGACAAACGTTGGTTGGTTGGTAGGTAGGGAGGGTGGGGAGGAGAGAATGCCAAGAAGAAAACAGAAAAAAAAGTTTACTCCTTCAGTTATGGCCTAGCTAATTAGCCAGCCATAACCAGAAGAGAAGCCATAGCCATAAGAGAAGACTGCGCATAATTGCGCGTTGCATTAAATTAAAAATTTAAATTAAGACGAAAAAAACAAAAAAAAAATAATAAAACACACAAGCATAAAAACCAAATTGAAAAAAATTATGAAAAGTGCAAAATAATACAATAATCATATTAAATGAGTGTAATGCAAATGGCGAACGGGTGCAGTGTTGGAAATGTCAGATAAGGGTAAGGGTGATGTAGATAAGAAAAGCCTGGGAAAACAGTTTGCAAACAAAATGCAAAAATCACCCCATGATTATCTGGGTTAGTGGAATTCGCGCATTTCCTGCTCATTTCAACCGCATTTTCAATGTGACAGAGAAAATTATAATAACAAGAGAGGAAAAAAAAGGACTCACAAAACAAAAAACAAAAAACCAGAAAAAAAAAAATAAAACGAAGAACCGAAAAGGATGAAGGGAAGCGAAAAAGTTGCCGTCAGATCTTGCTGTGCATGGAACAATTTATATATATATATATATGTACTTGCAAAGTATGTAGTATGTATGTAAACATATATATATATATATATATATATAAGTATATATGGCAAGCCAACGAGATATTTTCATAATTTACACTGACTTTCGAAGGAGCCTCCACCCAAAGCAAACGACAGAGGCTATTGTCTTTTTTTTTTTTCTTCTTTTTTGCCGCAGCGCATCGACGCCAACTAAAACCAAGGCGACAGTCACAGGGAATGGGTTGAGGCTGATAGTGGGGGGCTGGAGTAGAGAAGGGCAGGTAGCAGGAGGTTGGGTCGGTCGAGTAATCAGGCACAACCAACAAACTTTTACTTATAGTTAAATGCTGCAGCGAAAACGCAGGACGACGACGACGACAACGGATGATGACAGGAAATGGAGGCTGCTGCATCTCATTCCGTATAGCAATCCCCCCGACATCTCATCGCTATCCCTGCATCTATCCATCTATCCAACTTGCCCAATCCCTTTCCTACTAATGTCCTTGGATAAGGAAAAAAAAAAAAAACAGTCATTAAGCTCAGCATTTTATTGCTGTTGCTGCTGCTGCTTCTGCTTATGTGAGGCGCAAAAATTCTTGGAAAATCTTTTTTGAAGCTAAATCAGAACTAAACGTTCAAGTGAATAGGAGAATTGAACAACTCAAAACACACATATATTAAAAGCCATTCAGACAAAATGTTCAATTTAATATCATCAAGAGATTCAAGTTGAATTAACGATAATTCAATCTAGACATGTCCGTCTGTCTGTTTCTTTGCCTGTTTTAGGCATTAATTCTACAGTTATGTGTTTAAAATTTGGTAGATAAACTTATTAGATATACATGTGATGCAAGTTAAAGTATAAATCAGATCAGAGTACTATAATCAGAATAATCGATGTAGAAAAACATTGTTCTTAGCCTTTGACCATTAAATGCTATTTGTACATATATTGAAACAGATTGGATAATTATTAGAAATTTAATAAACTAAATCTTCTATATAATCAATTTAATTCAGTCAAGAATATATAAACATGTTTTCACCTATCTAAAGGACTTATTGTGAGAGAAAGAAGAAGCATAGACCGTTATGCTCTGAGCTTGTTAAATGCTATATTATTCTGGCATGGTCGAGTGGTAGTAGGAAGAGATCAGTTTTCCTATATTCTGCCATTATTTTGTTTCTCTTTGACAGTTGCTGATTTTGTTTAACATGTTAATCCTGCCTTTTAATTATAGTCATTAATTTAATTTACACTCACTAATAATCCACTCATCACTATTCAATATTAATCAAACTTTTTAATTGCCGACACTAATTGTAGGACTTTATTTGAAACAATTCGATTGTTAATTAATAACAATTAAATAGTTAAACGAATCATTAAAACTGACACAAGTAAAGTTTGTAATCAGTTTAAAGGTTATTATATTATAAAATTTAATAAAAAAAAATACTTTAAATCAACTTTCATTCACATTTAATTATATATAAACTTACTGCAACTAACATACCCTTTTGTTATTTTTGTTACTCAAAGGCAGAGATAACTTTTAACTTTGATTACATTAACTTGCAACAGACTTTCTGTTGAATGTCATTTAAAAGGAATCTTATGCAACGAATAGGGGAAAGAGTGCAGAATATCAAGTTAAGAATGTTCTGTTTGTAGTAATGAAAATTGAAAACAGGATACAAGTAAAAGGGGCAACATTGCCACTTTTTGTTAATCAAAAGGAAGTATCTATATAGAGATATACACTTTCCTTATAGGCCGACTTATTAGATTTAGATGTTTAAGCCATCATCATGATTTTGCATTTATCATTCACTTTTATTGTCATTTATTTGTATAGTATATTAAAATTTTCGTAATTATTTGGAAATCAATCATTTGCCAGTCTTTGCGTATAATAAAGTTATCTATCATCGCAACATTGCGGGGAGGTGAATTTCGGCGGGGTTAAAGAGTGTAAGGCGAAAGGCTTGACGAAAGAAAAAGGTCTTTTGGCTTTGTTCCCCCTTTTCTTTTCCCCTTTTTTTTTTTTTTGTTCTTCTTTCTTGGTCTTTTCTCTTTTGGGCCAACTGACGCTGACGTAACGCGCTGTTGACAGTTTCGACATTAACGCGTGGCAAGAAGGGCTTACAGAATGAGAACGATGGCATTTACAGTGGCAGTGAATGAAAGGGGGGGTTGGTGGGTGCAGGGTGTACGGTGTAGGGTATAGGTTTAGAGGAATTTTGAATGAAATTTTATTGCAATTAGTTGGAAAAACCTTGCAAGGCGCGACGACAAGAAGGAAAAGCCAGCTGTTTCGAAAGCAATTAAAAGCTTTGCCAATGACTTTGGCAAAAAACGGATTTGATTGAATTGAAAGTTGGCTCTGATGCTTCTCAGATACTGCCATGAAACAAAAAACAAAAAAAAAAAAAAAGCGACAAGGAAAATTCGACAAATTGAAATGACGTCCATTTAGTTTTGGTTGACTTGCGCTCTTTTCTCCTGCCAGTCAGTTTAATTTTTCATTTTTATAATAAATTAACTTTTGCCATATAAAGATATAGACAGATTTAATAATGCAACTTGTCTAGTTTAATAAAGATAGAAGATCCTTATATATGTATGCATTTATAATTAATATAAATATCAAGTAGATAATTTGTTTATCCATTTAATTAGTTAATGCAATTATGCTAATGGAAACAGCAAACGGACAATCAAATTACTTATACAAATCAGTGGTAAATGGATTAATTTGTAAGTATAAATTTTGGGTAAATTATCCCATACACCACACCCCTCCTCTCCTCACTCACACTCTTCTCCCTCTACCATTTAGCTGGCAGCAAATGGAATTTAATGAGTTATTTAACAATTGATAAAAGTTAACAAGAGCAACAAATAGATAAATGGCCTTACACAATATACTAACAAATTGGTAAAGTTTCCAATAATTGAAATGCAATTTTGTAAATGTTTATGATAATTGTAATAATTACACAATAATGATGATTATGATAATGAAGTTGCAACTTTTTGTGGCAGTTGATTGAATTATATCATTTAATCAATTTGTGTAAGAGAGAGAGAGAGAGAGAGAGAGAGAGCATACAAGAGAGATTAAATTAGAGTTCAAATTAAACTTGATTACAATTTTGTGGTAGCAACAATTAGTGATTACTCTCCCCTTTCCTCCTTCTTTTTAATCTCTTTTATTAACTAATACAAATTGAAAGCCAATAAATAAATTTCTATCTGTCTTACTCCTCCCCTCTTTTCCATTTCATTGTGTATGTGGCCAAAAAACTTCTTCCAGTTAGTCACATATTTGTGGCATAACTCATTCATTGCGTTTGCCGCGCATAATTTGTTATATGCCGGATATCCGTTTCCGCAGCTGGAGCCGTAGCCGTAACTATAGCCGGAGTCATATCCCAACTCCATAAATATTCAATTCAGTTGTAAGCCTTCACCCACACCCACACCCACACCCACACACACATACACACACACACAAATATATATAGATGACTAAACATTCTCCAAAGATAATTTATATCTGTCTATAGTAAGAACAATCCTAGCCTTAGTTTTTTTAGTTCAAATTAAACTTGTCTAAAATAAGTTTATTGCTAATATATTTTGACATAGATATCCAAATATATATATATATATAGAGTTAACTTTTCTTAATATAAACAGAAATTAATAAAAAATCCTTTTTTGAAATATTTTCAAAGACTTTTAATAACAAACAATTAAATTGAATTATAATTTAAATATTTCAAAAAAAAAAAGCTCCCTTTAATAATATTTATCTATATATATACATATATATATTAACAAATTCAAAGGTAACAAAACAAATATTGATTAAAAAAATGTATCTAGAAAATTTGCTTAAAATTTCAAGGGTTATGGTAAGAAAATGGTAATATATGTTAGTATTTTGGTATTCTAATCAGTGAAACAGTTTTGTTTTGGCATCGCCAGTTAGCCTCGCATGCCAAGGCAATACAAGGGCCAAAGGGGCATGGTTATATAGGGGCGGGGTGTGGAAGAGGCCAAGGCAAAGGCAAAGGCAAAAGCGAGTGCATTAATTTGCATGGCAGAAGACGCTGCTTGCTGCTCGGCTCGCATTGCTGACGCTGACATGGTAAGGCCACGGGCCAAAAAACCAACGATGCCAGCACACACACACACACACACACACATGTGCATTCTCACACACACACACACATATACAGATACCAATGTATCTTATATGCAAGACTACGCAACATTTTTCCTCCTTTTACTTCTTGGCCTGGCAAATTTTTTGGCACGCAAAAGTTGACACGTAAAATATTAAAAAAAAAAAAAAGAGAAGAGAAGAGAAGAGAAGAGAAAACGGCAAGAACAAAATAAGAAAAACAAAAATAATAAAACTTAGTTTGTAACTTAGGTTACACAAACCACATGCATTTCGCGTTTAGTTTTAAGCATGCCAATGCGTCGTGCGGTTTTCCTGGTTTTTCCGTTTTTCCTTCCATTTTTTTTTTTTTTTTTTTTTTCTTGCTGCCGCATTGAACAATTTTTGGCACACAAGTGCAAAGTCAAGCAGAAGCATTGGAAATTAATAAAACAGCAGCACACTTAGAAGAGAGAGGATGGGGGGGGGGCGCACAAAGAGAGATGCCGAGGTAAGAGAAAGGAAAAGCGTTAGACAGAGAGAGAGAGAGAGTTAGATGAGGAGGAAGTTTCTGTAGATACATTTCAATAAATCTTGTAGCCATGCTCTCACCCACGCACTTTTCCATTGCCCTTGCTTTTGCTCTGTCGATTTTCCTTGAATTTCTCTACTTCTTTTTATGGCACATTTGATAAATGTGTAACTCCCTTACCCCTCACAACTGCTACCAATTGAATCATACCAAAAAAGTGAGAAAAAAAACGTGTCTAAATTTAAGTTGGAAATAAAACTCAATGCCATTTCCTGGCCATTACATATGAAAATTGCGAAAATTTCCTAGCCATAAAACAAAAGTTTAATTAAAGTGGGTCCAATTAATGTTTAAATTAAGTTATTAAATAAAGGAAATTAGAGTTAAATAGGTAAGAAAGAAAAGATAAGAATGACAAATAGCAATAATTTATACTTGATCTGCCTATTCGTATATACCTATAGGTATATACTCTATGTTTACTCATGATATTAATCATTAATATTCATATAGATATATTAATAGTTAAATTGATTAATATATGAAGGAATGTTTGCCTTAAAGGCTGTTTGCCTCCTTCACACACCATCCGTTGTTACTTGTTGTATATATTTTGATGTATTTTTGGATGTTAAGGTCAATTTACTATATCTCAGAGTTGTCCAATCCGACTGATTTTCATACTTTATCTACCTAATGAATTAAAAAGCTTATCTAACAAGTTTCAATCATATAACTTTAAATTTAAGATCTATTTCTAGCAAAGAAACAGACAGACTCGGCTATTGAGGCTGAACAAGACTATATAATATATACTTTATAGGATCAAAAACGTATATTTCTATGCGTTACAGACATCTGATCAATTTTATAATACCCTCTGCAAGGGTATAAAAAATTAATGGACTTTTGATATGTACATTAAATTGCAACTTGCAAAGTGTAACTGGCTTACTGGCCTTGACTGTGTGTTGATGTTGTAAAAGGGAATTGAGGGTGGGGTGTTTAAATAAATTTCCTGCAATTTGTCAAAATTTCATCTGCCTCAATAAACAATAACAACAACATAAATGTATGAATATATGTACGTATGAGAAGATTTTGCAAAGCAAATTACATTTATCACATAATTAATTGGTCTTTTCCTTTTCCCATAGAAAACAAAACAAACTGCAATTAATTAAACAATACAAAAACAAAGAGATATATATATATTTGATATATACCTATATATATAATATAAATACCTGAAATCCATCATAGGTCCAGGAACCAAATTTCATTTCGCAACGCTGATCATCAAATGGAAACCAGGTGATATCTATTTTGCAAGTTGACTTAAATATGCCAGGTGGCACATAGAGGCAACTGCCATTGTTTCGTACCACAACATTTGTGGCATAGGTGCCATCGAAACCTTCGTCTGCACTGCAAATGAAATGAACAGCCGTCAATTAGTTTAGAATGGCTAAAGAATAAACTCTTAAATTGTTTAAAATCTTAATATATATATATATATATATATATACAAGCGCGTGTCTTGTGTATTATTCGATTAAATCAGTGTTCATATAACAAGAAACGATTAATCAATTTACAATTTAATTAAATTACTTAAGGCAAAAGAGCTTAAGATTAATAAAAAATCTGTACTAAGTATCTTATAGAATGTAGCCAAGTGTCTGGCAATGTAGTTAAACGAACATATAGATGAAAATTTGCATATGTAGTCGGTTTTTGGTGCATAAATCATTTTTTACACACACACACACACACACGCACACAAAGTTGATCCTTCATGCGTCCTTCCATCCATGTGTGGAACTGATTAATGATTAATCCATAGGCAATGCGTCCTCCGAGCTGCTGTTTGCCTCTGCTCTCTCTTCTCTCCTTTTGCTTCTTTTGCCTTGGTTTGCAAAGTCATTTAATATTTATTAATTGTACCCTGGAAACTGTATACGACCATGAGTTGTCCTGACACATTATATATATATACCTTTTCTGACACACACACATTAAAATTTACTTAATCAGGGTATATATGGAGTCTGTTATGGTTTTAGTTTCCTTTTTTTTCCTTTTGTCTTGTTCAACTTTTAAAACTACATGATTGAATGGTTTCTGTTACGTGCCCAACCAGGTGAGGTCAGCTGCTTTACCTTTTTAATAAAAACAATTAGTTGTGCTTAATAAATGTTACCAACGTTATGGGACCAGAAAACAAAAAGCATTTTAGATATATTAAAGGCAAATTTCATAAGGTCTTATAAAGTGTAAACTTATTTTTAGTTAGTTAGTTAGAGTTAGTTTTATATTTAAAGAATTTCTAAAGAAAATCTTTTTGGGTAAATTGAATCAAAGAATAAATATTTAAAAATATAAAATAAATATTTTTGTGATTTAATTTATAAGTTAGTTATTATAATGTATTACGTACAATATAAAAAAGTTTATAAAAAGTTGATTAAAAAATAATTAAAATGTTTCCTCTTTCCACTACGTTAACTACTTTCTGTCAGGAATAAACAAAACTATTAAGGATTGGGTGTGAAATTTCGCACTGGAAACCCTTATACAATTTAGCGTATATAGGCTATATAATGACTTGATACTTTTGATAATGATAAGGTAAAAAAATATATATACATATCTGTTGGTGGTTAAAAAATCATTTGAAATATTATAACAACATTTAAAAGGAGAGAGCCTGGTAAAGACAGAGTATGCCTAAAAATCCGAATTTCCTTTTTTTTAAAATGCTACAATGAAAAGTTGAAACTTGCACTTTCTTTAAAAATTTAACCATTCTCTTTTCATTTCTGGTTTTAACGTTCATGCTCTTATTCTTGTTTCGGCCCCGCACACAAATATGTCAACACAAAAATGTGCTTCATCATCAACATCAACATGCTGGTCGACTGTTGGGTCGGTGGGTTGGTGGGTCGGTGGGTCGTCGGTGTCGGTCGTCCTTTCCATTGTAGTCACATCATCAAAATCTCGAGCATCTTGAGACAACGACAATAACTAAAACAACTAAGTAAAACAACAATGGTCGCTGCTCACATGCAAGTAGCCTTCATGAAATATTTGTGTTGGCTTTTTACTGCTTTTTGCCTAGCTTTGTTTCTGGGTCCTTTACCTCCCCCCTCCCCCACCATCTCACTCAACCCATAGCCATTCCCATTTCCACTCCTTTTTCATCATCATCTTTACCTAGTGCCAACATTTTTGCCGCCAACTTAATTGTATTTTTATGCTTTGTTTCACTAGTCATTTTACTTGGCCGTTAAAATCTTAACTGGTTATTAAAAAATTTTACAAAAAAAAAAACATGTTTTTGAATTTAATAGAATTTAAGGAAATATTTACTAAAAAACTAGATATCTAAATACATTTTAATATATTTTATTATTATTTTATATTAATTTTTCTGTTTTTCTATTTTAAATATTTTTTATTTTGCTTTCTATTTACTTTTTATTTATTTAAAATTTGTTCTTTATTTTGTTTATTATTAGTTTCAATTTGATTCTTGATTTTCATATTTTTTATATATATATTCCTTTTTTTCTCAACATGCAAATTGATATTATTAATATTACATTAATATAAAGGAATCCTTTTATTTTTATTTTTTTTATTTTTATGACCATCATTATGATTGCCATGTTGGTTGATGGGCTTTTGTTTACCTGTTTTTCTTCTGCCTTTAGTTTGTTTTTGTATTCTATATTAAATTTTATGTTTTTATTACCCTATTGATAATTGCACACCTCACAAAAACATACACACACACATATATATATATACTTCTTTACCTACTGTGGCCAAAAATTTACCCTTATAGATATTTATATTTGATTTCTATGCGGTCAAACTTATCTTTATAGTGTCATAAATATTATAAAATATTTTATAATCCAAGTTTTTATTATCCTAAAATTAATGCCAACAAATGCAAATGAAGCAAATAAATGTAGTGTATACACATTTCGGCATAGTCAACATTTTTGGTCGTTGTATTTGTTTTTTTTTGTATTTCTCTTTTTGGATTTGCATTTAATGTGTTCTTTTGGTTTGTTTATTTATTATTATTGTTTTTTTTGTGCTTTTGTTTGATAATAAAAATTTGTGTTTATTTTGTGAACAAAAAAACAAAAAAAAAAAGAGTGAAATCCTTTTTTTTTTATGTTTATGAGCTGGCATTTGTTGACCCACGTTAGCCATATGCTTTTGTTATCAACTTGCATTGTAATAATGACCAAAGTTCCCGTTGGTTGAAATTTCATATCCGTTGATATGAACACACACAGATACACACACCCACACAAATTTTGTATATGTATGAGCCTTTTTGTTTTTACCTTTTTTTCTGTTGTTGTGTTTGAGTATTTATGTGAATATTGATATGGTATAACCCTTTCCATCTTTATTCTTTTGTTTATTGTTATTCTTGTTGTTACAGCAGCTCATTCATAATTTCAAATGTTATATATACATATATTTGGTTTAGATAGAGTTTTTTATGTTTGGCTCTTGCTACCCACCTGTTATACATGAGAACATCCGGTTTCCATAAGCGGTGCGGTGGTATACGTAAGTCCCTTACACCACCAAATTCACTTGAATTCCAACGCAGATTCATATCGTTCCATTCCTGAAATACAAAAAACAAAAAGAAAATTAAATAAAAGAATCAAGAAAATGTATAAATAATAAAAATGGAATTTAAATGTAAAATTTGTTGCTTATTATATTAAATATCCTTAAATAAGAATTATGATATATGCAAGGAGTAATAAAATAATAAAAATGAGAATTGATAAGTCGAAGTTTGTATACCCTTGCTAATTATGTTTTTGATTTATATAAATTTAAGTAGAATCATAAATAAACAAATTTACTGTTCTTGGCTTGAGAAAAAACATAGTTTTTTATGCTAAAAATAAGTTTTGTTACAATTGTTCCTATAGCAGCTATAATATATAGTCGTTCGTTTCTGGTGCAAGGCAATAAATATATTTTTTTATATTTTGAACTTAAAAATACCAATATTTTATGAGAATCAGTTTTAAAACAATCAAGTTTTAGATCTAAAACTATTCTTAAACCGTTCTTTAACTATGGGAGCTATATAATACAGTCAACCGATTCTGCTAACATTATATAAATATGTTTAAAAGTAGATAAATCCTACAATATTCGATAATCGTTTGAAAAGTAAGAAACTTTTTCATGCTAAACTCTATTCTGAACCGATTGTTTTTATAGGAGCTATATGATATAGTCAACCGATTCTGACAAAACTTAATAAATGTGTTATAAGAGGTAAAAAAAAACACAAAAACTCATAATTTCTTGATATTTGTATAAAAAACAAGAAACTTAGAAGGGCAGTCATGTTAAAATCTATTTTCAAACAATAACTTTTGTAGGATATAGTCAACCGAATTAGATCAAACTTTTGAGAATTATCTAAAATTATATAAATCGAATAACAAAGTTTAGTTTTACAAGCTAGAACGAAGGATAAAGATAAATTAAGTCAAACTCATTGTGCTGATCAGGAATATATATGTACTTTATATAGTTGCAGATGTTCCCTTTCAAACTTAATATACCCTTTCTGCAAAGGTATACAAAAGTTGGTCCTTAAGGCTTACAAAACATATTCAGATGGCTCTAAACTGCATATAAATATTATTTACCTTGCTTTAAGATTCCAATTTTTCTAATTCAAATTCTTTTTAAGGTAAATTAAACTTAAGAACTAGTCTAAAAAAAAAAAAAAAGAAAGAATTCTACCTAAATTGCTGACAACAATAAAACAACAATTCTTGGATCTTTGAATTACAATCTGCATTCTTTAGTATTAAGAAATTCATTTATAATCTTCTAACTAAAAAGTAATCTGTACTTTATAATATTAAGAGATTTAACTTGAAACTAGATTCCGTGTTATATAATAAAAAAGAATATTCATTGTTTGATTTCACTTTTTAACTAGTTAACTTTTATTAATTTTAATTAATTTTCTTATGTATAAAATAAAGACAAATTCAATTGCTTTTGCTTAGAATTGAAATATGTCTGTTAACCAATTATATTATTAAAGGGTATTTTAAAAGTCATTATTTGTAGTCAGTTACTGCTGTTGCCTTTTTTGTACATACTTTTGTATGCAGTCTTGGAAAACTGTCGGATGAAATGACTTAAGGATTTCTTCGATGAGTAATTGTAGTTCTTATTTTTGCATAATAATTGAAATTTTATGAAATATAAAGGAGAATTAATTTGCCAAGTCGAGAACCAACTGCTGCAAATGACATATATATACTACTTATGTATTGTATATGTATAAGTTTCATTGTTTATGTCTGTGTGTGTGTGTTTGAGTGTGAGTGTATGTAAATGGCCAAAAGGTGGCAAATTGTGAGAAAAGCAACCATATTTTCTTCATTTATAATTGAAATGTCATAAGCAGCTAATAACTTTACTTAATTAACTTGACCCAAGGAGACAGAGAAAAAACGACGAAGAAGAAGAATAAATGCTAAGAAAAATCGACCCAAAAAATAAAATAATAAAATTCATTAAACTGAGACGAGCAACAACAATAAGAAGAAAGCAAAAAAAAAAAAAAAATAATAATGAAAAGGTTTTACACAATGAAGTCATCTTTATTGGCGAAAGGGTTTCGCTTTTTTTCTCTTTTGAAGACTTATTCTTATAGGATTTCCTTTAAGAGACAAGGAACATATATATATATATATATATAATTATTTTTAGATATATTCATTTCATATACGTTCTGCAATCGAGCGAGTGCGTGATTAATTCTCACCAATATATTGTGACATCTAAATGCAATTGTTTAATTTGATTAATCGTTCTCAGTATTTGGCCAAGTTGCTGTTGTGGCCTGGCCAAAATGAGTTTGGGTGGATAATCGCCTTAAGTGTCGGCAAAAGCAAACAAATTTAATTACGTTTCGCTTCAGGGTGCTTTTGGCCAAGTTTTCTACATACAAACAAATATATATATATATATATATATATGATTGATGATTGGAATGGAAAGGGAAAAGGTGAAGAGTATTTTATTTGCAATTTATTTCTCTTTGAACACATACAAGATGTAATATATATATAAGTGATTTTTTTACGTTACCGTATTATCAATACACGCTGTATAGCGATAGTATTAATTATTATTTATTGAGTTTATTTAATAAACGCGCGGTGTTGCGCGTTATTGAGAAGATTTGCGATTTAGTGTTAGCGGTTGTTACCGATGTTCTTTATTTCTCAAAATCAACTAAAACTAAAAGACACAAATTCTTATATGGTAAGCTAGCCCTCAGCCCTAACTTGCTGACTCTGCATACCACGCGAGGAGTCATATCTCGCTGCAACACAGTTGCGCGTGGGAATTTATATTGTTCTTGCGCAACATCCGCTAGAAATGTTTGGAGAAGCAAATACTTTATGCTGACAACGCATGGACAGCCTGCATATTTGCAATTTGATGGTCAGATGTGTTGACTTATACATTTTATAATATATAGTAAAAGAGATGAACATATTAATTGCAAATTAATTTAAACGTTTAATATTGTTTATTTATATGATACCCAACATTCAAAAATTAGAGTTTATCTTTGGATATAATTTGAATAAAAATAGAAAGAATTGTGACAAGGGTTATATGCATTTTCATTTGTATATACCTATATATATATATATATATATATATATTTTTAGTTGGGTTTCATTTGACTTGATTAGGTGCCTAAGCTCTTGACAGAATTTCATTTTACTTAATTTCCCTTCATCAACCCTATTAGGGACAAAAGCCTAAAAGTCGTATGATGATTTCAGTTTGGTTCTTTTGCTCGGCATGGGGATTTGCCTAAGGCAAAACATTTACGCAAATTTAAGCTATTAAGCCATTAAGTGATTTGGTTTGTTTTTTTTTCTTCTCTCCTTTTTTTTTTGTTTTATTGTATTGTATTTTTCAAAAAAAAAAAAAAAAGAAGTCCTTCAAGCAAAAGCCAACAATTTGTGAAAAGTAATTTAAAGGTTTTGCTTTTTTCTGTTTTTTATGCTTTTTTGTTTGATAAATTGTGGCAATTTTATTTGTTAAAAACAAAAAAATACAAAAATTTAAATGTCTTTTTAGGGAAATTGCATTCATGCTGAAAATTATATACCCTAACTTCTATGGCAAAGAAAGAATATGTGTGAAAATGTATGAAATGAATAAATTAATTACAGACTTAAAAAACAAATGGCTTATACTAGAGTACAGTTATCCATAGTCCATGTACCCAATTTCTTTTTTCAAGGGTATAATGGAGGAGAAAAAAGTGAGAATTCATAAATATTTGCTTCTGTGAACTCATTTATTTGTATAAATTTGCCAATGAATAATTTTTTTCTCTCTCCCTCTCTCTCTCTCTCTCTCTCTCTCTCTCTCTTTGTGCCAATATAAAAAAATAATATTTCAATTTGCATGCCAAGTTGCAGGGAATTTATGCCTCAATTGATATTTTATTTTGCTGCAATAATTTATGACCGAACATTTTTTTCTTATTCACAAAACAGCAAAAAAAAAATGTAACAAATTCTTTTTTGTTTTTAGCATTATTTGAATTTGTTGTTTAAATATTTTATTGCTTTGCAATGAAAATAAATAAATGTAATGAATGTTAAATTTTTACAACAATTAAATTTCCATGAATAAAATAATAGAAAAAATTAATTTTAGTTGAGAAATTGGCTAATTGTTATAACCATTTCTTAAGGACTTACCAGTTTAAGCCATATATTTGTAATGAGCAGTTGATTTTTTTCATCCTGTAATGACAAAAAAAAAATGGAGAATTAAAATAACAATTATAGTTTTTTTTTTCATAAATTTTTCGTATACATAGTTAATTGGCAAATAATGGGAAAGAAAAACAATGTACAACAACATCTCTGTGGACTGATATAAAAGTAAAGCAAATTTGCACTGATTGTGTTGTGTCCCTTTTTTTGGTAAGGATGGGATTGAAAGAGAGAGGGAGAGATAGAGAGAGAGAGGGAGCATGAATATGATAAACATGACAAATGACAAGCATTAAATCGCAATACGAGTGTACAATAAAAATGACAAAAAAAATAAGAGAACAGATACACAACAACATATATACACACATACACACCCACACACACACACACACACACACCTACACTTGCAAACATACACAACTCGAAAGGGAAAGAAAGAGAAATTGATTGATAATCACTATACAAACAAGAGCCATTAAACTGTAGGGACACCCAAACCCCAAACACACATTCACTCATACACACACACACACACACACACAAACACACATATACACTTACACATACTTGCGTTATGATGATGCTGATGGTCGTTGATACTAAAATGAATGGTTGGAGGATGACAAAGTAGAATGTGTCAGTTATCGCTCAAAATCAAATTATTCTCCTCAATGGACGAGACACATACAACGTGGCGTATGAGCAACATTAACCAGGTAAAGCGAAATGATGAAGAAAATAAAATAAAACTCATACACCCTCGATGAATATATTATAAATGTACAATGTGTATATATATACCTATACAATCTAAAGTCTGAACTATATAATTTATAACTAAAAATAAGAGAAAACTTTTAAATTGAATTTTAATCAATTTTTACTTCTCTTAAATTGAATCTCTTCCCCTTAGATATAGTCTCGATCTAATCGGCATTACAATTGAAATTCAAAACACTTTATTGATCGAACTTTAAACATTTTTTGGGATTTACTTTTTTTTTATCTTCTATCAGATTTATTCTGTGGTCATTGAGCAGGGGAATTCGTCTAAAGCCAACTGAAAGGGGGCGAGATGTGGGTTGGGACTAGTAAAGGGTAGTGTAGCATTCTTTTTACAATTTATTACAACTCTTGTTAAATTTCCTATATCTATTTCCTATATCTGTTGTGCCCCTTTTTAGTTTCCCCATTTAACTAACCGCAAGCGTACACATTCATCAATAGTCTATCTCTTTCTAACATTGGCAGTCTATCTTTTTTTTCTTTCTATCTTATTCCCCTTCACTGGTTTACTCTTTTGCTTTGAGTTTTGTATTTGGCCTATTTGTCGATTTCTGTTGTTGCCACTTACAAATTGGCTTTTGGCCACAAACTGCCCTCGCTTAGTTGCAGCCAAATACAAACACACACACACACACACATACACATTGAGTCTCTAATAATATAGAGAGATAGAAAGAGAGAGAGAGAGAGAAAGCAAAGTAAAGAGAAAAAGCACAAACGAGTTAATAAGCCAAAAGGTCAAGCATTGCTCCGAATCCAACAATTGGCCTCAGGCTGCTTCGAGCCATGAAATTCGCAAAAAAAAAAAAAAAACTTCATTCGTTTCCATTTCCATTTATTTGATCCCTATGCTAGGCACGAAGAAGCATTTCCAGCGAAATGATTTTTAATTTATATGTTAATCAGTATAAAAAAAAAAAATATGAAAATGCCAAACAGATTTCGAGTTTTCTCTATTATTATTATTATTATGATTTCCGTTTCGTCTTCTTGATGATAATGAGTCATCCCCCCCCCTGCTCGACCATCCTATCACTCCCTTTTCTTTCACTCATTTAGTGTCATTTTATATGATTGATGATAACAATAATAAGAATTTGATTTCATTTCAAAACAAGTGAATTCTCTCATAGAATAGTCCTTGGAATTGAAATTCAAATTTCTTTTTTTTTATCTATATTTTTTTTTTGTTTTTTTCTTCAGCAGTTGAGCAAAACTAATTCTATTAGCAATACTTCATTGACTTGTTTTTTTGCTCTCTCTCTCTCTCTCTCTCTTTCACTCCATTCTCTATTCAATAAACCATTGATCGAGTAGGTCCATTCATTTGCCAATGAGGAACATCATTATTTGCTTTTACATTGGACTTTCGATTGCTCTTATACAAAGTATTTGGTGCTATTTTTTCTTTTTTTTTTTCTATAAAAAAGTCGCCTTTTGAGCAAAACATCAAAGAGATTTAATTCTATGATTCTATTTACGAATTAAAATCAATTTGCTTGAACTAAAGAAAATTGTATACAAGTTTGTATATTTAACTCATTATGCTTAGGATAAAAAGAAAAAGGATAGCCATTTTCCCCCTTTAGGTATGGCATACTAAAGAAAACAAAAAAAAACAGTATCTAATGTATTTTTATATAAACTAATTAACATAAATCTCAATTGTTTATGCAAATGCACACATTTTTCTATATATTTTATATATTAAACCCAATTAATGTTACCTCGTGAGCTTCATTGCACATTTTTGCTTTAATGCTCTAAAAGGATACACTAGAAATAGGATTTTTTTTTTGTCTCTTCTTGTTGCGTTTATTAAAGCATTGGCTTGTGTGTGTGTTTATGTGTCTGTTGCTTATAAAATGGAACTTTCCCACACTGTACAAGTATAGTAAATTAGGGTGGCTCAGAGTTAAGCATTTTAGAGTCAACTTTTATGCCTCTTAAGTTGTATAAAATAGGTTTTCTATATTAAAATTAAACAATTTTTCTATTTAAAAGTATGTATTATATATAATACCAGGATAATATTTGTATATATCATTGTATACCTTTTATTTTAACTTAAAGTTGACTCTTGCTTTGAAATTAAATTTGAATGCATTTTGTTGTTGCAAATGGACAAGTTGAACCGTTATGGCCTTAGATATATAAGGAATATATGTATATGTATATATATACATATATATATATATATACATATATCAACTAACATTGCATTTTGTTTGTTTTGTTTTGTTTTAGGATATCTCTTGCCTTTTTTTTTAGCCTTTTCTCACTCATAGCAAATTGAATCACCCTAGTGCAGAAGCTTCTGTTGCTATTGCTGTTATTTTGTTTTCTTTTTTTTTTCGTCTGTGTGTCTGTCTGTTTGTTTGTCAACTAACAACAAGACCCACATATTCATATATCTTGCATATGTATATGTATGTATATATGTATGTATCTGCATATGTGTGTGTGTAAAGAGGTATGCAAACGAAAAAAAAGGGGTACGAAATACAAAAGGATATTTTTAAATGAAGCAATGCCAAAGCAGACAGAGAGAGATATAGAGATTGAAAGAGAGAGAGCGAGAGAGAAAGAGAGAGAGAGATATAGAGCGAGAGAGAGACACACTTAGTTTCATTCAATTAGCGTTGCAAGTGTACGCGGTAAAAACGGATGCTGGTATGGATAAGGATGGGGCATGTTTGAATGTGGGTTTCCATTTGGTCGACTGTCCCCGGTTCCGTTTCATCTGTGGTACTTACTATTGTTGTTGTTGTTACTGTTGTTGCTGTTGTTACTGTTATTGTGGTTTCTGCCTTTGTTTAGCTTTAGCAGCGCTTTTTTAGAGACAACCTCCTCCCCTCTTACCCCTCTAAGCCCCTGCATTCTGCCACACACATACACCGATTTCATTTCGGTTGCTTTTTTGCAATTGTTTAACAAAGCAAATGCCACGTGAGCTTAAAGCGTATCACCCCAAATAATTCCCATGATTTAACCAGAATCAAATTCTATATAAAACCATTCATCAGTTGGCAGCCAATTGGATATTGGATTTAAGGCTTTCAAAATGTCCTTTCAATGAACTTGAATAAGCCAAAGTGAAGGCTTAAATGTCACTGGCTAAGACATAGCATCGATGGTGAGCATCCGGTATGGTCTGTGGCAAAGGGGGGCGGGGGTACCTAAACGGAAATGTGCATCCACATAACAACTGGTGAGCACTGACTGTGCATAGAGCAACTGAACTGAATCTCGTCGTTTTGCGTTTGCGTTGCATTGCATTGCATTGCGTTTCGTTTTTAATTTCCTTTGAAGAAAACTTATCACCCAATGGCAGCAGCAATGGAAACTAGAAATTGAAAGTTGAGACTAAAGTGGAATCAACTTTTTCCTCACTTTCATTCTACTCTATTTTTCTAAACAGTAGCTACAATGGAGGGTAATTTACAGGGTATATATAGAGTATGCTATAGAGTATACCTTTTGCCCTAACTCTCTCTTCTTTAAGTTATTTAAATTGTCTTATATACCCTACTTTTACCTCTATTTAAAGTGCTAAAGTATCCAAGTAAATGTTGGTACTAACTAAGTATAACAAACAGAGGTCCCTGGTCAATATAAACTATAATATGGAATTTTCTATACTCTTCTATTATTTTATTAGTCAATAGATAAGATCTAATACTTTCAATGTTTAAACTATTGGTTTAGCAAATAAATCTTAGTTATAGAATATAAATACTTGAAATATTATCTAAGGATAATGCAAATTTAATTTGCAAAGTAAATATACCCCATTGATCAATAGTGTGCTTAAGGATTCTAGAAAAAGAAACAAACAAAAAAAAAAGAGGGGGGGAGAGAAGAATTTAGCTTAAGAGCAACTTTGGTTTCAGCAGCACGGCAATGGCCATGGCAATGGCGCCTTATTGTAAGTTTTGTGTGATTTAAAAACTGCATTTGACCCCTCCACTCTTACCCTATGGCAATGGTTTTTGCTATTGCTGTTGCCATCTCTTTGTTAAGGGGGAGTGTGAGTGTGTGTGTGTGTGTGTGTGTGTGTAGGTGTATATATGTGTGGGCACAACCCTGTTGTTGGCGTTGCCTTTTGCACGCTTAAGGCACACGCTCAACCGCCGTTGGCTTGGCTCAGTTTGGCCCGCGACAAGGCCAAGGATAATGTGCAAGTGTATGTGTGAATAGGAATGAGTATATGTATGAATGTGAGTGTGAATATAAGTGTGAATGCGACTGTGACAGTGTGTGTATGAATGTGTGCATATAAGTATGTGTGAATGGGAGAGAGAGTGGACATGCAAGTGGACGTGGAACAGGCTCTGGTAATGGCAATCAACAGCTGCAAATGCTTAACCCAGACTCATTCCCACCACCCCCCTCTCCCCATATATATGTATGTATGTATGTTGGTTGCACTTGCAGCCATTTGTTGAAATGAAATGACCTTTAAGAGCAGCTACGGAAAAGGGTAAAAAAAAAAAGAGAAGTCCAATAGCCAAACCTCATCTATGTCGCCCACCGCTTGCATTTTGTAACCAAGCAAAGGCAACAAGACAAACAAAAAGCAACAAAATTGTCCAAGAGTTAAGTTTAGTTTTAAACTCACTCACTCTCTCTATCTCTCTCTCTGTCTCTTTCTCTCTTTAAATTAAGTGGGCAACTAATTTTTAATAACAAATGCAAACAGTTTTACGGTCCAACATAATGCAAATTTCAACAAAACTGAAAACCTGTAAGTGTGTGTGTGTGTGTGTGTGTGTGTCACATACAGGCTTTCGCCTCTTTCTCTTCTCTCTTTCCCTCTCTCTCTCCCCTCTTTGTGAGTGTGTGTGTGTATTTTGGCGAGTATTTTAATTAATTGTTTAGTTGAACTTTTCATGCGCGCAAGCATGAATGTGTGTGTGAGTGTGTGTGTGTGAAGTAAACCAGTTTACAGCAATCCACCCAACCACTTTGATCCAATCAGTTTGTGTGGTGGGCTCATTTAAATTGCATTTGACGCTAAACAAAATGCGGGCCAATTTACAAAATATTTATCGCTAACACAAACACATGTACTATATGCATCCTGCTGGTTAGAAGGAACAAAAAAAAAAAAAAAAAAGGAACCAACCCCACCCACTGACCCACTCACTTGCCCACCCTCTATTGCATCATGCTTCATCATCATATCAAAACTCTGTCCCCCATCCTCTCTCTCACTTTACTTTGCTGTGTCAAATTTTCCATACATAAATTACAACAAAACATACACAAAAGAGAGAGCGAGAGAGAAAGAAAGCAAAAGAAAATGACAATAAAAGCATAAAAAAAAGGACAGGCAAACTTTTTTGCCAGGACCAAAAGTTTTTGCATAAAGTAAAAGCAAATTGCATATATGCATTTACAGCTTTACGTTAGCTAGCTATAGCATTCCGATTCTAATCAAACTTGACATTTAGATTAAAAAAAAAGAAAAAGAATACTGAGAATATTGTTAAGCACTCTTAGAATATATGTATGCTATCTCTTTCTATTTTTTAAAATTAAATTAATTACAACTTTTTAATATCGGGGGAAACTAACAAACTTGTTAAAAAAAATGAAATTACTTCTCTTTAGTGCATGAAAATACTTTTTGGCCTTAATGATAAGTTTAGTTTTTAATTAGTTTGTTCGTATATTGAGATCAAAAATTAATATTTTCGAAATAACAAAAGAATAAACTTAGTGAGTTAATATATATATTATACATTTGATTATAAGAAAGACAAAAGAACTTGTATTAATTAAAATTTATTTTTATTTAATTGAAATGCAAAATAAATGGCATAGATAAACAGTTTCCAACGACTTGGTTATACGCTTTAACTGATTCAAGTATCTAGCTCTTAAGCAAGTCTTCATTGTCTAATAATTGCTAATCAGGAATATATATATATATATATATATAGTTTATAGGATTTAGTTTATATAACCATCTTATGCCTATATACTAGGGCGGGTCAATTTGTATGGAGCGAAAAAAACGTGGTAAGCGTACCCCAGAATCGGATTCTACGAAGAATTCTAAGAAAATTTCACGAAGAAACTATGTCCCTAAAAGGACTTCCTAGCCTCCGCTGAGAAGGATGAAACTTGCGGGTTTTGGTTTTTTAGCGGTTTTTTACGTATTTAAGGTATTTACACATTTTTCAGTCAGTTTGGGGTTAATTCTAATTTATTTTTTTACAACAAATTTTATAAAAATTTTTGTCTTTCGATGAAACATGTATTTTCTTTTTAAATTGACGAATTGTGCAAAACAAGCCATATCCTGATGCTGACTTAAGAAATTTGCAGATAAAAGTCTGTAACTTTTTAACGAATTGAGCTATAGATCTGAAATTTAAAATGTATATTTGGACCCATTTTAGAAGTTTGGACAACTTTACAAAAGCGGGCGTGGCACTAAAGGGGGCGTAAAATACACAAAATATAATTTTATTCAACTTGAAAAAATGCATAAAAAATTAAAACATTGTGAAAAATGGAAAAAAATATATTATATATATTTTATTTTTATTTTTTAAAAATTTTAAATAAATTTAAGTATATATTTTTTTCAAAAAAAAACCCTCCCTACTTTGTCAGTTTTTAAAGTCTTTCTTTTACAAAAGTTCGACTGTAACAGTTTCTTTTATTGCTATGGAATTAACGGTAAAAATTATAAACAAACAACAGTGGTTTAGGTAAGGGGGATTGAAAACATTATTACCAATTGGAAAGTTATTCTGTTCTCAAATTTAGCTATCTACGGCATTGAACATTGTCGACTGCATTAAATAAAGATTAAGAAAGGTGCGTAAGGAACGCTTGGTTCACTTAGTAATTGGCCCTCCAAAAAAAAGAACGTGTGCTAATTTTTTAAAACTATGGAAACTTTAGCGATTTCAATAGATGCCAATTCTGAAAATGATAGCCTTGTAGTTATGTCTACGTCAAGTTTTAATATCAACCAGGTCGCAAGTCTGATTGGCATACCAAGTGGATTTTCGGAATTAAATTTGCCAAGTTATCGGGATGTATTAAAATATTATTATTACTTAAGTGATTGTAAAAGAAAAGAAAGAAAGGGTTATTTTAATGGTAGCGTATGTTTATTTGGCACATGATATGGCCAAAAGGTATCAGCTGACCAAATTTCGTTAAAATCGGATAATAAATATCGGAGTTATATCTATATACATTTTGTACTGCCACAGAATCGGGATGATGTAATGACGGTGACTTTAGAAAGTCGTTTAAGACTTCAACAAATTGAGTCTAAAAAGTAGGGAGGGTTTTTTTTGAAAAAAATATATACTTAAATTTATTTAAAATTTGTAAAAAATAAAAATAAAATATATATAATATATTTTTTTCCATTTTTCACAATGTTTTAATTTTTTATGCATTTTTTCAAGTTGAATAAAATTATATTTTGTGTATTTTACGCCCCCTTTAGTGCCACGCCCGCTTTTGTAAAGTTGTCCAAACTTCTAAAATGGGTCCAAATATACATTTTAAATTTCAGATCTATAGCTCAATTCGTTAAAAAGTTACAGACTTTGATCTGCAAATTTCTTAAGTCAGCATCAGGATATGGCTTGTTTTGCACAATTCGTCAATTTAAAAAGAAAATACATGTTTCATCGAAAGACAAAAATTTTTATAAAATTTGTTGTAAAAAAATAAATTAGAATTAACCCCAAACTGACTGAAAAATGTGTAAATACCTTAAATACGTAAAAAACCGCTAAAAAACCAAAACCCGCAAGTTTCATCCTTCTGAGCGGAGGCTAGGAAGTCCTTTTAGGGACATAGTTTCTTCGTGAAATTTTCTTAGAATTCTTCGTAGAATCCGATTCTGGGGTACGATTTTCGCCAAAAAAAATTGACCCGCCCTACTATATACATATACATAAATCTTGTTATATACCTCTTATTCCATGACGTATAGGGTATTAACATAGCGAAAGGGTTTTTTAATATATAATTTTATATATGCATTTGTGTTGCCTACGTAATCAGCGTCCACTGCATTCCCCCTCTCTCTTGTTCTTGTCCCTTGTCTTATATATTTATTTAAGCCAACAAAAATAGTTAAAAGAGTAAAAAGAAAAAACAGAAAAACGTAAATTAAATAAATAGTGGCACGTTCATTATTTTGTTGAGAGCTCTACTTTTTTTTTTTAATGGCTATTTTTCAGGTTAGACAGCAATGGGGGGAATGCTAAATTAAATTTCGGCTAGACCGGATACTAAATATTTGGCGAAATTCATTTTATTTCATTTCGTTTCGTCGGACGTATTTGCTTATTGCGTTTCACAGAATTTTAATTAGTTTCTTTTTTGTGGCTATTGTTGGGGAAATGCAATATCCATGACTGCCAGTGGACTATTACCGCACTATTTGGGCCTCGAGAACTGGAACAACAATTTCATGAAAACAAATTTAAACAAATATGGAGATGGCTAACATTAAGGCTAAATTGAAATTGAGACAGTCTCTAATGCTGAGATTCAGTTATTAAGATAGACATGTCGAATCTATAAATATAGATATATATGTTTATCAGGTGTCAATCTTAATATTTTACTTAATATTAGATACTACATTTTGCTCTTAGTCATTAGATGATATAACGGTAGCATTTTGTTGACAGCTGTAAATTGTCAAGTGGATACAGGTAAATGATTATGTGTTAGGGTGATTGAAAAAAATATAAAGAAATCTGAATATAAATTCTTAACTTAAATATTATTGAATGCATATAATAAAAGAAGAAATAACTAATAATTTGCATTTGGATTAGATTAAACAAGACACTATATATAAGTAAAAAAAAAAAGTTTAATTTACCCACAGTACGTATACGTAATATATTTAATATTAATGGTATAGAATAGTAAAGATTTAGAATTTAAGAACATTTTAAAAACAATTTATATTATATTGCAAGCAAGTTGAAAATAAAGCAATTTACCCACACTGGCATCTCACATTAACAGAATGTTAGCTTAACATTATTTTAACATTTATTTTCAATTAACTCTTATAACATTAATCCTTTTTTTTGTAATATAATATAACTTTGTAAAATAAGCTTTCAGATTTTCCCATCACTTTTTATTATTCTGCAGTGTTTATTTTATTTAAATTGATTTTGTTCAGTGTACGATCTATTGGCATGCATTTCTGTTTATTCCCTTTTGGTTGTTTGTTGTTTTTTTTTTTTTTTTGTTTTTACCACTTCATTGACCAATAAATTGTGTATATATGGTATAAAAATAAATGGCATAAACAGGCGAATGGCTTTTTAACAGTTTTGTGAATTGCATGCGAATTGCGCGTAAGCATTTAATTAATGGCATTAACTTTTCTTTTTTTTTTTTTAGCCACCCATCCAATATTCTTTCTCACTCTCTTTCCCCCCTTTCTTAACCACAACCACCATACCGTCACCTTCTGTTTCGTCTGTTCAATTGTTGTTTGGCCACTCGTCTGACTCTCTGGGCCCAGGACTTCAGAGCAACAAAAGCAAAAACGACAACAGCAACTGGCACAAATTGCACATTAAATTGGCACATAACTTGTGGAACGAAAATCTCATTAATAAGCCCAAGTGTAAGTGAAAAAAAGAAAATATTTATATACATACATCTATAATAAAAATTGAAATTGTACGCGACTTTGGAATACCTCTAAAAATAAATTGAAATGCATTGTAAAATGTTTGATAAGGTAAATAAATTTTGTGTTTGCCTAAGTTCAATTTTAAATGATAATAAACTGTTTAAATTACTTGAATTCATCTTTTTTTCTTTTTAAATATATTAGTAAAAATTTTTTGTAAAGATTTATATATGTTAAATGAAAAGAAAAAAGAAAGAGTTGTTTTATTAAATTTTAGAAAAATATCCTTTTCTCTGACTTATTAGGATTTATTATATAAACTTTAAAATCTAGCTTAAAGCCTCAAGGAATAAAACGAAACTTAATTCAATTTGTGTGGCCAGAAATATATATCTCAGATCTATATAAATGAAATGAAATACTTGCCCCATAAAGGAGACAAATTGGTGGCGTTTGGTCCTATCTCTGTGAATCTATTGGAGGGTATTTAATAGGAGCTGCAAATTATTTAATATATGTTTGTTTGTATATGTGAATATATGGTATTATTTTGTTTTTTTTTTTTTATTTTATTATATATATATATATTTTTTTTTTTTTTTGTTGTTGTTTTCATTTCGCCTTACTTTTGTCTGTCATTTTGTCTGTTTGGCCTGTGTGGCACGCCCTGTGGCTAAGTGCGTTTGTATATTTGTTGTAATTTATTGCCTACATACAATACGTGCCATGCCACATGCTGTGTGCATAAGTATATGTATCACTATATATATATGTGTGTGTGTGCAAATGAAAAGGTCGAGTAGCTCCACTTAACATAACACCGGGACAACTGACATGGCCTGGCCTGGACAACAGACCATACAAATGGCCATGGTATGGCATATAGCATATACTTATACTGACCAGGCCTTCGATATTTTCATAAATGCAACCGAAAAAACAAAACGACAGACAGAAAGATAGAACGACAGAATGAAAGACATATAGTCACGATACAGAGAGATAGAGTGGTTATTTTGTGGCCGTAATTTAATATGGAAAAGTGTTTCGACACTTATTTTATGCGGCAAACACACACACACACACACACACACAGATAAACCACATATTTATATATATATATATAATATATATATCTGTAGGTTTGTCTGTTTGTTTTAGTGACATGCCGTCATCTCATTCATATTTAATTTCAACTGTGTCCAACTGTCGACATCACGCGAAAGTGCAAAACTCTCACAATTATGAATTCATGTGGACCTAAATTAAATGTCTAAAATCTATGTATATATATAGATATATATCTTTATATATATATACATGATAACTATGTAGATTGAAAGTCAAATCGTGTGCATTTAACTATATAAGTATTCTGTTGATATTTTGTTGATTTATTATAGTTTAGTTTTAGAAAATAGTTTGTTTTTGGTTTGTTAATTTACAATTTTGAATATATATATATATATATATATATATTTCTGATTCATTACATAAGTCTCACAACTCTCTCTCACTCTGCTAAAAAGATTTCTTGGTTATATTGATGGTCAAACGAGTTTGTAAGCCAAAATCAGCAATTTGGTTGATCAGAAATAAATGATTAGAAAGAATTGTAAACTGAAGGCCTTAGTTACTCTAACATGGTAATACAAATCATATATAATCACATAAACTAAGGATATATCACATCTACTTTATTACCTAGTCAGACTAGTGGCTAACTTTCTCTTTAGCTGCTAATTATTTTGGAACTCTTTCTAATTTCAAAGGAAAGGTAAACTAAACAATTACAAAAAAAAACTATTAAATGAAGCAAGCAAGTCGTCCCTGCCGACTTTGAGTATACCCTGTACCAATTAAGGGAACTTTATAAAAGCAAACTCCTTCGAATTCGCCATTAATTCAAACTAAAATTTTCCTCACAAGCGACAGCAACGAACGCATGCTATCTCACTCACACTTACTACGCAATGTCGCATTGGGCATTTCAGTACAAAATGCATATAGATATATCTCCGATATTTCTTGTCCGATTTTAACCAAATTTGGTCAGCTGATACCTTTTGGCCATATTATTGGGTGCGCCAAATAACAATGCGCTACCTTTAATATAACACTAGTTATTCGTTTTTCCTAAATTGCGGGGGCGGAAGTGGGCGTGGCAAAAATTTGAAATAAACTTGATCTACGTTGACACTACACGAATGCTGACACCAAATTTGGTTGCTCTAGCTCTTGTAGTCTCTAAGATCCACGTGTTCATACGGACGGACGGACGGACGGACAGACGGACAGACGGACGGACAGACGGACATGTCTCAATCGACTCGGCTATTGATGCTGATCAAGAATATATATACTTTATGGGGTCGGAAATGCTTCCTTCTGCCTGTTACATACATTTTAGCGACTTTAATATACCCTTTTACCCTATGGGTACAGGGTATAATTATTTGAAAGTTTTTCATTTCATGGATTTGTTTTATTAAGTTAAATTAAGTTAAAGATGTTTTGCAACTACATATATATATATATATATATATATATGTATATATGTATATATATATATATATACACATATATATATATATATATATATGTATCTATATATGGTCAAACTCGTTTAAATTTCACAAGTTAGAAATTCACTTTACTAAAAAGATAAGGAAAAACAAACTATAGAAAAAGATAAGAAGTTAAATACTTAAAAGTGTTTTGCACTCTTCAATTTATATATACATATATATATATATATTTGTTGTTGTGGTTAAAAGTTTTACTAGACTTTCATTAGCCAGCCAATGTGCTTCATTAAGTTCAGGGTTTTCATTCTTTTCTTTTCATTCTTTTATCTTTTATTCAGATCCGAAGAAGAAAGTTAACTTTAGTTTATATTTGTTGTTATTGCATACAAATGGTTCCTGAGGTTATCCACAGGATAACTGCGGGTGCTGCAATAAGGCCAATTACATGCTGGACGCATTAAGGATTTACACAAACACACACACACACAGGAATAAGGAGTCGAGAAATAGAGAGAGAGAGAGAGACACAGTGAAAATAAACATTAGTTTTGCTAAACATAAACGTTCTTATTTTGTCACATAAAGTGTCAACAGTTTGACAGTCTCAACTTTACACAAATTTACGATGTTTACTTCTCTCTTACTCTCTCTCTCCCTCTCTATCTTTCTCTTTCTCTCTCTCTCTCACTCTCCTCTGTTGCCATCACATTTACACATTTCCATTCTCATTTCGACATTAACTCCTTTCATCTCATCCAGAATACTGCACATTTGCCACATTCACAATCAACCGCAACATCTTCAATGTATGTGTTTTTGTGGGTGTGTGGATGTGTAAGTGTGTGTGCTTGTGTGTATTACCGTGTATTGGACTTGGCTCTATTGTTAGCTTACTTTTGTCGGCTTGGCCATTTGTTATAAAATGACACATCATGTTAATTGCCAATTAGAAATGTGAGGCATTAAGTAGTTGTTACTTGTTATACATGTTTATGTCCATGTCCATGTCCACATCCATGTCAATGTCCATGTCCATGTCCATGTCCATGTTTTCTTTCTAATATCCATGTCCTAGGGATGTGTGTATGTGTGTGTGCCTATTACCGTTGATTGAACATTCTTTAACTTATGACCACGAAGACAGACAGGGATAGACGCAATTGAAGAAAAGTGTGAGTCAGTTAGTGAGTTATCCAATTAATGGAACTTTTCCTATAAGAAAATATGATTATACTCTCTAACTCTATATATTTAAATAATTTCATATATTTTAATAAATTTCCTTAACTATTGTTCTAGTTAAATTGTTGAGAAGATTGTAGTTTCTGTTTTTTTTTTTGCTTTTGTTAGTTCCAAGTTAGTTTCAAATGCCATCAATGTTATATAGAAGGGGCATAAACCTTTTCTTTTTTTTGCCTTTATTTTTTGTAATAAGGATAAGGCAGAGTGGGCACAACGACAACACAATAAAATGCCAAATGAGTACACACTCATACACATACACACACACACACAACTAAAGAACATTTGCAGTAAATGTGATATGAAGCTGCCATAGCAAAGGAACAAGGAACAACGATGACGAGTAAATTGCGTATGAGGAAAGCAAAGCACAGTAAATGGCTAACAAAAATATGGATATGGCCTTAGACCTAGGCTATAGTATATATATATATATATATATATATGTATGTATGTAGTATTATAGAGATTTTGCCTGCAACAATTTTCATGAGGTGTGCGACGTGATGTGCATGTGAAACGAATTGATTTAGCCACAGAGACATAGAGAGAAAGTAAGAGAAAAGAAAGCAGAAAGCGCGTGAAAGGATGAAGCTAGAAGGCTGTAGCAAATGATGCCAACAACAACATCAATATATATATATATATATAAATATATATACATATATAGTATATACATATACTATATATACATGTAATGTTTGTATGTATGTACACACTCAATAAAGATCGATGGGTTGATATAAAGACAAGAATGACAAAGCCAGCCAAATTTCTTGGCAATTTAATGAATTGCTCGTGTTATACACATTGGATAGATGAAATTGATTTTCGTTTAAACAAAAATTAGGCATCAATGTTCTGTGAAAATCGGTATTACATATATCAATGCGCATAAATTTACTGAAATTTAAATCAAGTAAAAACGTATACAAAGAAAATGTTTAAAATAAGATAAATTTTGATCAAGATAATCTCATTTTATATATAGGTACACAAACTATATTTTCATTATAAAACTTTCTACATTTATATATTGGAAAATCTGTCTAATTTAAATCAAAGATATTATAGATTTTTATTTTCAAAGCAAAGGTTCAAAGATTGTTATTTTTCTACTCGAAAATTTTAAATCAGCAACCTAATCCAAATCTGCAGAGAGTTACTGTGTCTTATGTGGGTTAAATGCTATACATATACCATACACCACACACACACACACACACATATACGAACTGTGTATAAACACACATACACTTAACCACTTTTTGTTTTTCTTTTGAGCTGCAAAAGAGCGGAAACGGATACAAATATTTCGTATTTTTCGGTATTATGGACTTCATCTAGTGTATGGTTGGGTTGGGTTGAGTTGAGTTGAGTTGAGGATTTTCCAGGCGTAAACCAACAAAAGCCATAGAATATGGTTGCCAAGGGCTTGCGGTTAAGGGCAGGTGTAGACGACGTCAGATGGGTAGCATTGGCTTTAGCTTGAAAATTGGGCTTGGGGTTGGCCAAGGCACGCACATAAATGCAGACAAATTGCGTATAAGTCGACGTCAGCGGCAGCACGTTCTACACAAAGTATCATAAAAATTACTTAAATAAAAAATAGAAAAGTAAAGGAGAAGAAAAAAAAAAAAACACACACACACCAGAATATGGCAGGCCTTCGTAGGATATATATTTATATGTATGTGTGTACAGATGGTATAAAATTTAATGTGTCATCTTAAAGTAAAAAGTGAAATTTCTTTGTCTTTGATTTGAAAATTCGATTCGTTTTTAATGAAGACTTTTCGTTTATAGTCAATTTTAAAACCATAAAGTCATCAGCAAAATCTAATGAAAATTATGATGCCTGCAGGGTATGGCTTGTGCGTTTTTTTCACAGTGTTGCAATGCCGCAAAAGTTTGCCATAAAAATCACTCATACGCCCTGTTAGTCTCTCCCTCTCTCTCTTTGCTTTGACTCGCATCCATTAAATGCCAAGTGCAAAGTGCAACAAAAGTGCTGCAAAATTCAGTCACTATGTAAGCATGTGTGTGAGTGTGTGTGTGTGTGTGTGTGTGTGTGTCTATGTCTGTACGTGGCCACAAGGAGGTGAAGAATACTATGCAGTCACGCCCCCTTCTCGGCATACTTATGTTAAGATACATGACTGCACAGAGAGAAATATTTAAATACAAAAGAATTTGTATTTATTTTTTAATTTCCAAATATTTTAAAAATATGAAATGAAAATTATATAGTCTAGTTTAAGGAGTGCTTGTAAATTAATAAAATATTTTTATTAAATTATATTTGTATATGTTTTTTTAAATACTTTTTCATGTATTCTTCCAAAAGAAATCTTTTCGTTACTTAATGGACTAAATTTTAAAAGTTTATCTATTGCTTGTTTGCTTAGAAAACTTCTTTTCTCTCAGTGTACTTGTAACAACGCTTGTCGGGCTGCAGCTTAAGATGCTTCTGCTGTCAGAGGTTGCAATTTCTGCAGCTGCTGCCGCTGCTTCTTCTTCTGCTGGTGCTGGTGCTGCTGCTGCTGCCGTTGACAATTCTTAGAAAATTTATGTTCGAGTGAACTTAACAAAAAGATGTGCTAGCATACGCCCCTTTGGCTTCCCCCCCTCTTATGCCCATGCATGACTCTCATCCACCCTTTGGCCTGATTGCTGGTTAGCTTGATAAGCTCATCCTCTAGAGCCCGAGTAAAGCGAGCGAATGGAAGGCGTCACTTATCATGTGATTTATGTTTGTAATTTAGTTGACTCGCATACATACACACACACACATGCATACACAAACAGGTCCCAAAAGTATGCAACGGCAAATTGTCAAACAATGCAAAACTTCTAGAAAAAAAAAACTGGTTGCAAAAAAAAGCAAACAAACTGTTCTGACCACTGACCAGTGGCCATTGGTGGTTAGTGGCAGTCTCCAAGTCTCTAAGTCTCCAAGTGCAAGTGCTTGATGCCTGTGAACGAGTCAACTCTCTATTTCCCCGCACAAATCCAAATCCAAACCCAAACCAGTACCCAATCCCAATGCCAATCCCTCAGGCATGCCACATTACTGTCACTCACTTAGCCGAGTAGCCACTTTGCGTCCACCGTACATTTATTAACTGGCCTTGGTTTAAAGCGACAAAGAGAGAGAGAGCGAGAGATAGAGACAGATAGAAGAAAGACAAAGATAGAGAGCTAATGTCGTCTTGACTCTCTGGTCTTTCTTAATTAGTAATCAAATTAAGTGATGGCTTTAACTTCAAGGCAAATGCTAATTTATGTAAAACAAAAAATGACTAAAAAAAACCCAAAAACCACTCACAAAGTCAACTAAGACCAAAATAGATTGTTCTTGTTGTTGTTGATAAATAAACAAAAAAAAAAAAAGAAAAAAGAAAGAGTGATTTGATGCCAGGATGCCAACTGAATTTGATATTGATGAGTGCCTTCAACTTTCATTCGGATATAACATGATTTTGATTAAATGCTTTGCTTCTTCTCTTTAGTTAAACTTAATTAAGTTAAATCGTAGACAAGAGAACAACACCAACAAAACGGAAATTGAAATTGTACAAATAAATGTATATATATATATATATATATATACATGTATGTATGATGTAATTAACAAAATAAAACTTTGCCAAAAGTCTTTGGTAAATAAGATAAAAGGTATATATATATATATAAAGAAGATTCTTTTGAATATTTGTGAAAAGAACTTAACAAAGATTTTTCTCTTTGAAATTGTTGAATTTTCCCCTTTCTTTTTCCATTGGCATACACTTTTCCAAATCGATAAGTTCTGGCAAAGTTCGATGACAAGTTAAAAGTTTCTTGAGTAGGTTAAGCGATCACTTAAGAAAGATTGTAAAATAAAATAAATATTAATCAAATTTATTATTTAATATTCTATTTTTTGGCCTTATATTGCATTTTGAGTTGCCTTTTCTTTTTGTGGTAATTTTTGCCACTGTGATTTTGTTTACTTGTCTTTGAGTATAAGATTCATTTAAATGGTGGCATCATCTTCTTGTGCTACAACTCCTGCTTCTTGAATCCGCACCGCATTTGCTACCGTCTCTCTCTCTCTCTCTCTCTCTCTCTCTCTGTCTCTTTCTCTGTCTCTCTTTCTTTCTATGCTGGCTTTTGTAATCAAAAACTGTTTGCACAGGCGCCAGCAGTGGCAACATCAGCATCAGCATCAGCGGGTGGGCTGCTTGGCGGTACTTTTAATTAGCGCACTTCGAGGCTCACTTTATCTATCAGATACAATGCCAGACCATGCAAGGGACTGACTGCTGCCTAACTGCCAGACTTTGCCTCCTCTTCTCTATATCATTCTATCTCTTTCACTCCTCGCTTCTACATCATTTCCGTTTCATCCAATTACGGCCGCTTTGTCACTGTTTGCATTCCGCTTCATCTTCTCCATCCCTTCCATTCTTTTACTCCTCCATACTTTTACTTTTGTTACTGCTCCTTTGCTGCGGTTCTTTTTTCGTCCTTTTTTTTTTCGTTTCAGTTTCTGCTAAATAAACTTTCGACATGTGGCACAGCCTCAATGCGCCTCTTGTCGACGTCTTTCATTTCCGCTTCACCTTGTAGTATTACGGCATGCTCATTAGACTTGGTTACTTTAGTTTAATTCGCTCATTGGATTTTATTTTAAATTATTTAAAAATAAAAATAAATTCTCTAAAAAATGCCACAAAAATGTTATATCAAAAAGGATTGCTCTTGGTTAGAATTACATCCTTTATGTTATATTTCAAGATTTTGTAATTTTCGTTTGCCATATTTTGTGCATAATCTTCACACATTTACGCACACAACTTGGCACTTCTGTCTAATGGTAAATAATGTGCACTCACTTCTGGCATAATTTTTGTGGTCCTTGTCTTAGAATGGCACTCACACAGACACATACAGCTAACATACTTGTCTCTGTGTTGGTACAAAAAGGCACACAAACACTTAAACGGCAAGTGGGCCAAATGTTTGCCAACTAACTGTCAGCTGAGCCACAGCTTTTAAGTTAATAAATTTTTTCCCCTTCTTTTTTTTCTTTGCTTTGGGTCAAAATAAACAGAAGAATAAGAAGGGAAGGTAGAAGAGAATGAGTACTCACCACATCAATAATTTGCATGAGTGTTAAGCCAAAACTCAATTGCAATGGATCGGATTCGTTGACCACGGGCCGTTCCAAGCTATTATAGTTATCCAGCAGAGCGTGCAGTAAACGCTTCTCATGAGGTCCAGCCAAGGTCGCTACAACAAATACAAAGCAAAACAAAATTTGGCTATGAAATAACAAGAAAAACCCAATACAAAAGTAAGAGATATTGAAAGATTTGCCTAAGATATAAGAAAGTTTTAATAACATTTAAGTTTTATAAAGTAAATCTCGTACATCGACATAGCTAGGTAAATATTTGTTGGATGATGGCAACCCTTGCTCAGATTGATCTTAGATGAGCAACACATTAGATAGACGATAGTCGATAGGTTAAACACAAAACAAAGTGGCAACGTCAGAGGTAAGTTTGAAATGAGCTTTTAGAACAACATTGTATTACTTACATATTGTACTTAAGGCCTTAAAATAAAATCTACTATATTTTTTTTTTTTTATATGTGTACATTTTTTTCATTCTGATTTAACACTTTTCACCTGAAACGGCCCAAGGCTGAGATACAATAAGTTTTTTGGTCAAGAATGATTTTTGTCTGTAAGCTGCTGGTAAATGGAAGAAAAAACAATATAAGTATAATGATGAGGACGTTGAGGCCAAGTTTTCAACCCATGCACTTACACAATTACATATATACAGACACACACACACACGAGAGAAAGAGAAAATGAGAGAGAGATGCACATCCGAAGCATGAATTGAATTCAATTTGACATCGTTTTACGTTGTTGTCCTCTTGCCGCCATTTTCAAGACATTTTTACTTTACTTTATCCATATGGGTGTGAGTGTGAGTATGGGTGTGTGGGTGTGTGGTTGAATGTATATATCTGTGTTTGTGTATGCCATGGGAGATGGCTCGGTTTCTGGCTTGAGGTCGACGGTAGTCGATGTCACTCTCACTCCGTTTCAGTCGTTCATGGCGGCAGTTTAACTTGCATTAATGTGTCGTTGTCATTGCTTTCCCCCTCGCTTCTTTGTTCCTTCTTTTCCTGTTCTGTGACTTCTCAGTTTTACCCTGTTCCCCCTGTCTTGCTGCTGCCAATTAAATTTGTTCAACCAATAAGTGGGTTTTGGTTTGACGTTAGCACCAACCAGCAACACAGATCAGAGACAGAGGGCGAAGGAGAACTGTGACTGAGTTGGCTGAGATGAGAAAAAGAAAAAAAAAACAAAAATCAAAGAAGAAGAAGAAGAAAAAAAGGAAATCGCTTGAGCTTTAGCTATGGAGACTTATTTTTCGCCAGGATAATTGTTGACAACTGACTACGTTGCGATTGAACGGCAATTCAGCTTACAGATTTACTTATATATACATATATATATTTCAATTTGTCTGAATACGATAAAGAAGAAGGCATATGACAAGAGTACGCGGATTAGGTAAGAGAAAATATATGCCATATTGTCTGATATTAAAGCCAAGACAAGACAACAACAAGGAAAGTAGAAGATATATAAACGCTTAACAATTGGAATATTTAATATTTTTTCTTTTTGGATTTATATATATTTTATATATAGATGTGAGTTGATTATTTTTAAAATTTTGTCTATATAATTTATCTATTTTTAGCATAAATTTTCTGTTTATGGCAAATATCGATTCAACTTACAAAGAGTTTGCTGTCAATATCTTAATTGTTGGCCATCAAATCAGATAACAGGAGATGAGATGGCACAACTGTTATATGCTGATAGAGCATAGAGAGAGAGAGAGAGAGAGAGATAGAGAGAGAGATAAAGGGGGGAGAAGGAAAGGTTTGTGTGCACGTGACAAAGTGAAATTGTTAAATTGAAGTGCCATTTGGTGGGGGTGGCGATAAGCAAAAAGGGCAGGTGATGAAGGGCAAAACGCGAAAAAACATACGCACACACACACACAGATAAATACACACAGACAGTTAGACAAAAAGAGACAAAAAAACAAGAAGAAAACTTTTGACACACTGATAACAGGTGGAGCAAAGGCAACAGGCAAAGCGGTAAAAACAACCTTGGCAACTGGATGAAAGGTGGTAGATAGAGGTCGGGCATGGTTGGGTAAAAAGAAAGGAATTGAAACTGGCAGCAGGGCGCCAGCTGGGTATGCCCAGAAATACATAGAAGGTAGAAAGTGCGAGAGAGAGAGAGAGGAGTGGGTAGAGGTGGGATCAGAGAGAATAGGGAATAGAGCAAAAGCGTCACTTTATTTTTTTTCTTTTTTGGGTTTGAACAATTTTAACCATTTAACTTTGCTCGTTAACATTAATTTCAATGCCAGTTTCCGGCCTGAAGCGTTTTCTCCTGCTCTGTTGCTGTTGTTGCTGATGTTGATGTTGATGTTAGTAATTGCCAGGGGGTGGTAAGGATGAGGTGAGACAAGCAGGTGTCATCATCAGAAGCAACGCTTGGTCAGAGTACAGGAAGTCCATGAAATGCTTGCGGATGTTGTGTGCTCTGACGGAAGCCAAGTTACGGAAGTGACCCGACCAAGCGCAACCAGCCAACCCTCTCACAACATTCTCTAATTACAACACCCAAGAAGACTTAGTCCACAGTTTTGGTATCACTTTCGCATACATACATACAAACATATGACACCCCTTACACACACACACATACACACACATACTAATAACAGTATTCACTCATCTCTTCATCATCTCATCTCATGGGTTTGGACCGGGCTAATTGTTTGTCAATTGTCAAATACTTAATTTAAGTATTTTGTTTTGCCCGCAGCTAGCAATGAGGAACCAGCAGACGTTCTCCCCCTTCACCAACCCTCTCCACAGCCCCTCTTTTCCCCCCTACCCTTGTGAAAGCTCAAAACTCAATTACGATGCGTATCTAAAATTAAATCAGCTGTACTGTATACACACACATACACAAACAAACACATATACATATAAACATATACACACTCTTTTTACTTTCTTTCTCTATCTCCCTTTCTCTCTGTATCTTTCTCCTTCTTCTGTTTCTCGAAAGCAGCACCGCAAGCAATTCAAGTAAACTATTTAACGCGCTCCGTTGTGCTGGTCGCGTTCCTTTTTTTGTATATTGCCTTGTAATTTATGGTCGCTTGGTGGATTGTCCCCACCGTGTGCCAATGGCAATGGCAATGACAATGTCTTTGCTACGATGCCCTCACGCCCACGACAGAACCTTACTCACGCGCAACTTTTACCATTCCCACACGCGCATTTGGTTAAGAGGTTAGCTAACCCGCTGCACAGTGGTTAACAAAATATGTTGATATTAAGGAAAGGATCTCATGAGAAAAACCACTTTTAGGTTATGTTTAAGGCCACTTAAAAGTTTTTACACAGGGGAAAACGGTAAAGTTGTAAAAAAGTACGAGTAATTATGGCAATATTAAAAGTTTTCTCTTAAAAAATGCACACATGGTCACACTGTTACAACTACTACTGTTACTACTTGGCCACACTTATTAAATGCAAGATATATAGATTAAAGAAAACGAAGCTGATATTAAGTATACGCACGCACGCCAAATACAATTTGTATATTAAGTAGCAAACTATTTATTCATACAATTACCTATATTTAGTTTTTGAAATGTACTTAAGATATTTAGCCAAAAATATAAAGTAATTGCGATTTACTTGTATATATAATAATTGCAAATTAAGTTAATGTAATTTTATGCTTCATTAAATTTAAGTTAAAACATTTGGTAGATAAGAAAATTCTTGAAATTTTGAAAATAATTATAAGAAAATATTTAAAACGCTAAGTTATTATATGAATAGAATTTTGATTAGTTGAATGTAGTTATTCTAAATAATAGTAATTAAATTAGAAAAAGTAAGTAAAATTAAAAGCATTTAAAATGCTTTAACGATTCATTTTTAAACAGTTTTCTTTTCAAATTTAAAAAATACTTAATTTAACAAATCTTAGTTTTTTTTATTACTTAAGTAATTACTTAAGTAATTAACACTTTTATAACTAGTAATTGAGCAGCTTGTAAGTCTTTTCTTTCATATTTGTATTTAGTTAAATATTTTTACTAAGGTATATATCCCTCATTCCCCATTGTTGTTGCTACATCAAATCGTTTATAGTTAGTGCTCGTTGTTTCCGTCTCCGTATCCATCTTAATCTGTCCCTGGTCCCTGTTCCCTTGTGACTGTCGCTTGTTGATAAAATGGTAAAATGAAGGAAATTGCGTTTGGCACAAGGAAAGTTTTTAACATTGGCAACATTTTCAGTTGAGCATTAAAAAATTTTTATTTCTGCTCAGCTACGCCGATGGCTTCTCAACCCACCAACATGGCCAAATGACGGACTGACTGACTGACGGACTAACTGACTGACTGAATTGAGTGACTTCCTTTGACTTTGCGGCTTTTTCATTTTCATTGCTGCATTTCAGAAAATGATTTCGTATAATTTTCCCATCGCTTGACTATAAAAATTTAATGGCATTTTCATCCGACAAAGTTTTTTTTTTTTTTTTTGCTTTTTTCGTTTTTGTTTTATTTTGGTTAATTAGTTTTTTGTTGGCCAAATTGACTTTTGTTTTTGTTTTGGAAAATTTTCATGTTGCCGGATTTTCAATTTCGGTACATTTACATTTACAGTTACAATTACAATTACAGTTTGAGTTCGAGTTTGAGTTTATATGCGAAATGTTTAAGTATTTGAAACATTTGTTTGTGCTTTTCGACGCTGAAATCTGTACAGGACAATTGAAGGGATGTTTGCTTACCAAGTGATTTATTACCTACACACACACAGATACACTTGCATATAAATATATATATATATATATTTGCCTCTTTCTTGTCCGACAGTCAAAATATGTTGGAGGTAATCGAATTTATTGCGATTATATAACATATGCTACCCTGATAACGCAGCAGTGGCAAGTGCCCAAGAAGTTGCCGCAAAGTATGCCCATGCATAAATCATGAGACAGAGAGACAGTCGCTGCTGCCATTGCCACTGCCACTGCCACTGCAGCGCCTACTGGTTCTTGCCTCCTGAGCAAAACAAATGCCCAAAAGCTTGGCCAAGTCCTGTCGCATCAATTCCTTGCATACAAATTGGCCACACACACACACAAATATATAGAGCCAGAATATCAAGTGAAGAACTGCAAGGAAATGAGGTAGGGGGTACAATCCCCTAAACCACATACTGATGTCCCAGTAAGGGGTAAGGGGTAAGGGGTAAGGGGTTCAGGTTTCAGGATTCAGGGTTTGGGTAAAACTTAATTGAGCAATTAATTGCAATTTGGCTCAACATGTTGACTTTGTTGGTCAGGGAGGGTGAGTGAGAGAAAGAGGTAGGTAGATAGTGCCTCAGTTGCCTCTTTTAGCGGTAGCAGCAGCGGAAAAAAAGCGCCATATAACCGATAACACATACACTGCGAAAAGAAGTGCACTATAAAAAGATTTGAAATATAATAATATTTAGATGCAAATTCAAATCTATCAGGGCAAACGACGGGCAAGGATATTAATTTCAAGAAAAAGAAACAACTGTACGATATGCTGTCTATATAAGATACTATAGAAGGATGTTGTTTCGTTTTCTATTTTTTTTTTTTTTTTGCAGTGTATTGCCTGTATTAGTAGTTGCCATTCAGTTTACTTCACAGATTTAGCTATTTGATTTGCCAATTTTACATGCAGTCGTTAATGGTGCCCGGCCACTTTAGTTGGCCATGGGAAATGACTTTGGGGGTCCCTTTTGTATAACCCCTTCTCCTCCTCCTCTTTCTATCTCTCATTTTAACACTCTTTCTGCCTCTAGCCTGATTATGGTCACTAATAAGGACAACAACAACAACAACAATAATGACCCAAGGGCTCACGTTTTGTTGTTAATGGCAACTCATTCGTTTTGCACTGCTCTGGGAATCGTTCGTGTATTCAAGACATGAACAGAAAAAAAAAAAAAAAAAACCAATACGCAAAAACCCTTAAACAAAAGTCAAAGGTCAAATATACGTTCATTTTAACATTATTATTTGAAATGCTGCAATTTATCTATTTTTAAATAAAGTGACACAAATATATATATATAATCGTAGTATTATATAACTGATTGTAAGTACCCTTTAACCATGTAGAGTATACGAGGGTTATTCCACACACACACACACACACATTTCTCTAACCCTATCTGTATCTCTCGCCCTCTCTCTCTCTCTCTCTCTCTCTATACTTAACACTAATCATATTACAAACGAATTATCTACAGTTAGTTAACTGCAATTTGGTAATTGCAGCAACAAAGAGCCTTGCATTTACAGCCACATTGAGTTAAGTTAACAACACTAACTGAATGAAATTACCATTAAATAGAGGACCAAAAAGTATCCCATTAAGACATCTCTCTCCTCAAATGGCCTCATTTTGGTTTTGTTTATAGAATCGAATGACTTCATTTAATGATAAGTAAGCAAATTATTTGTTTATTCATTTTTCAACAGAGAAGAACATAAATGGTTTATACAGATAGTTAAACTATAAGGTTTCAAATAGAGTTCTCTCTCTCCCTTTCTCTTTTTCTATAATTAAAAGTAGTTTCCTGTACTAAACATGTCCTTTGATTATCATCATAGAAGAGTCAAAGTATTGAAAACTATTTCTCTTACAGGTATCAAATTGCAACACCTCTTTTCTGCCCTTTACTTGACATTTCCATAATGAAATCTGTTTGTGTGTCTGTTTGTAAATATTGATATATGTATATATGTTTTTTTTTTTTTTTTTACATGTGTATAGTACTTAGGAAAAACGGCAAAGTTCAAGAAACTTATTAAATGTCTCTGAGTCAGAGAAACTAACAAATACCAACAGAAGGTTGGCCACTTACCGTTTGACATGAATGTGCCACTAACGAGCAGTTGGGCGAATGTTGCAAAACAACTTAAGCAGCGAAAGGGGCAAAAGATACCAACACACATATACTTAGTTGAATGTGTAAAGTATGAAGGGGATATATATGGGGAGGGAAGGGGACGCTTATATATATTTATGTGTGTGTGTGTGTTCATGCAAAGAACATTGCAGGCAAAGCAACCCCATTGACTGCGAACTGCGACTGGCTCATTAATCGTGACAAACTGCATGACAAGTGACAAGCATCTTTAAGATATAACCACACACTTACATACAGAAGCCCCTTCACAAACACACACACACACACACAGATAAGAGTACATTACAATTGTTATCAAGTTTCAATTAGATTGTCAAGAAATCTTGTTTTCTGATAACTTTGTCATTTAAACTCAATGCATTGACTTGATTATAGAAAAGATGTAGACAAAAAGGGAGAAAAGAATTCTACTTTGTTAGAGTTATTGTAAAATATCTTTCTAAGAATTCAAATAACGTTTTTCAACACTTAAATAAAGTATCGATATAAAGAGTCACAGTCAAAAGGAGAACAAATCAACAGTGATCAACAACTATTTACTGACAACTTTTTGAAGTATTAATATTAAAATTTGTTAAGGTCATTTATATAGGAAAACTTTGACTATAACCTGAGATTATAGTGTTAAATAAGAATCTTTAGTAATATTACAATTCCATTGTAAGGTTCATTTATCACTTAATGAGACGTCTTGTGGTAAGAGAGTAAGAAAGAAAAGCGGAAGCCGGGAAACAGCGAGACAACGACAACAACAAAAAGAATGCAAACAAAAAAAAAAGTAAAACAACAACCACAACAATGATAATACGCTTAGGAGGGAAAAGCCAGCTTAAAATCTCAGTAAAGTTTTCCCAGTCTCAATGTATGTGTGTGTGTGTGTGTGTAGGTTATATGTGTGTATCTGTGTGTGTGTATGCCACATAATAGTACGCTCTTCAGAATGCGTTGACGTTGAACGTCTTTGTTTTCAAGTGGCCAAGTAGTCTCGCGCGTCTCACGTCTCGCTTTCGCCTTAGTTGGCCCAAACCTCGGCAACCAAAAGCAAGTCAAGTTTATTATGCATGCATTTTTCCTTAGATATTTCCTTGAATATCGTTTCAAGATATTCTAGGTGCTCCACAAGGGAGAGCCCAACCAACCAACCAAGCTTTTGTGTTCAAGTGCGGAAGTTGTTTAGGGACTGAACTTGAAAATTAATTTGATGCCAATGCAGAATGCCGCGAATAGTGCGCTGCCTTGTATGTGGGTCAAAAACTTGATATACAATTTCTTTTACAAATAATCTAAAACAACTCCTTTACCAAAGAAAATCATTCTACCATAGTTTTTCTTTCATAATGCTTTTTTTTTTTTGGTTTTATTTTGCAATTGACCAGGGAAAACTTAGTCCCAGAGTCAACTTTAAAAGATAGCAGTTCCATTTAATAAAGGTGTATTTAAAAAGTAAGTAAACAGAAATATATTTAAATGTTGTAGATAGATAATTTAGTTTGGAATAATTTAGAATAGATTATTAAAAATATTAAAAAAAAAAAAAAAAACAGAAAATGTTCTGCCAAGTTATTTTGTGAAATCTTTCCTTGTTTAATGAGTATTTGATATAAAAAAAATAAAAAACTAGAAATAGAATGTTTTGAAATACATAAAAAATATATAGTTTAGTAGCTTTAAAACTGGCATTTGTTATTAAGATTTAATAACGCTTAGATAGTCTTCTGCTTCTTATACATAAATTTAAGTTATTTTTAAATGTTTGTGTTTTGAATAAAATAAAATAATTTAGTCAATCATTAAGACACCTAAGATATAGTAAAACAGATTCATTTAGATATAGCAAATCAAATTTATCCTAATAATAATGAATATTGAATTACCTGATCTTAAATAAACTTAATTAAAACAATCTAATACGAATCCTTTTTGATATGAGTTATAGAAGTCAAAAACTCTCTAGATTAGAGATATGTATGTATTTATGTAGAAGTGTTAGACTTAAAAAAACAATTTTGAAAACATTTTTTGATGAAGATATATAGGAATATAGCTATAGGTTCGGAAATAGCTTGACAAACTTTTTTAAAATTTTGTATGAATTTTCTAAGAATTTTCTAACAAGTTCAAAGGAATTTACAAATGATTCAAAGCTATTAATACCTTTCTATATATGGGAAAACGATCAGAAAAAATAAAATTATACTTATAAAAGGACTTTTAAAGTTTCGTTTGTATTTCATTTGCTTATCTCTTTGTGTTAAAATCACTCTAATTTGGTCTTAAGGCTATTTTTAAATGAATGATTTCTGTGTTTATTTTTAAAAGGGGGTAAAAAAAGGGTTGTAGGGTTAAATTGTTTATTTGATTTTAATTTGGCAAAGTTGAGAATGCATACAATTCCATTTTATTTACACACTCCATTTATTGTGCTATGGCATTCCATTTGTTGTTGTAAATATATATATGTATGTATATATATATATATATATATATAGTAAGTTGTTATATCGTATTTTCGGTTGAAGTTTGCTTCTCGGTTTGAGCTTACCACAAGTTGAACCACAAGTTTATTTACATTTACAATTTTCATTCTTCTTTTTTTAGTTGTTATTGTTGTTGTTGTTGCTCCTTTTCTTTTCTGTTCTTTTCTTCTCTTTTCTCTTTTGGGTTTTCTTTTCTGTTCCTTTTTTTGTTTTGTTTTGTTTTGTGTTGGCCGCGACTTTGGCGTTGGCGTTAGTGTTGCTGTTGTTGTTACTGTTGCTGCTGTTGCTGCTGTTGCTATTGCTGTTGTTGTTGTTGTTGTTGGGGTGTTGCACTCAACCACCAAGACTCTTGAATAACTTAGGACATGACCAGCAAGTAGCAAGGAGCACCACCAGCAGCAACATTGCCATTGGGCTCAACAGAATGAAGTAGAATAAAAGGAACAAAAATACAGTAAAAATTTATAATTTTAGCATAACAAATTGCAAATACTCTGCACTCTCTTAAAAGAATAGAACTTAAAGATTTTAAAATGAAAACATTATATAAGAAACTTTGTCTTAATTAAGTGGAAATTTTTATTCAAAATCCCTTTTACTTTTGTTTTGGTTTTGTTCAGCAATTTCCATTTCTGTTAAGAAAAAAAAAACGAAAGACCTTTTCTTCTAGTAAGAGTACATTACAAAGGAGAAGGAGAACAACAACAACAAAGAAAGAGGAAGAAAAACTTTAGTAACGCCAAAAGCACTACTTCACATAATTCTTTACACACTAAACTTGTATAAAGTTTGCTTTTTTGTAAACAGTTTTTCTATGCGGCAAACTGGACAGATGGACAGATAGACAGACCGACGGACAGACAGATAGACATACATACATACATACATACACAAATTGTATTATACTGGACCGCAGTGCGTATGATTAATGACCGAAAATTTGGCTTTTGTTCGAAACGTTTTACAAAAAAATTCACTAAATAAAGCATAATCAAATTGTTAAGTTTTGATTACATATTTAGTTAGCTAGTCCATTAAGTTGGCCATTGTAAAGTTGTATTTACTTGTTCATGCTCTTTGGGCATGATAAAATACTAGTGTCTAGATCTAGGGTAACTCGATGACGAGGACAACACTTAACTTGTACCGACTTGCTCCTTTTTGTCACAATCAAATTGTCTGTAATTTGTGCAGCAGAGTAAAGTGTTTTAAGTGTCTTGCAAAAAGCAACAAAAAAAAAGAGAGAGGAAAGGGAGAAAAAAAGAAGAGAGAAAGAGAGAGAGAGAGAGAGAGAGAGAGAAAAGAGGAAGCAATGGCATTTATAACATGAATATTAAAAGCCATTTACCAAAGTCCAACGTCAGGCCCAAGCTCTGATTGTCTAGGAACAGGAAGAGGAACAGCAGCAGGAGCCAAAGCAGAAGCAGGAGAAACAGCAGCAGTTATAACATTGCCAAGCCGAAGAGTTTTAATTACGAGGCGTAATGAAATCAGCTTGATTTATGCATGTTGGTTGCACTTGCACTGACTGCAACAGAAATGAGCCAGGAATGGCAGGCAGGCAGGCAGCCAGGCAGTCAGTCAGGCAGCGGGTGTGTGTCACAATGATGCTAAAGCAGAGGAGGCTGAGGCTGAAACTGATGCTGAGGATAAGGATAAGGGTGAGCATAAGCATATATGTTGTGAGTGTGTAGAGATGAGTTTGAAGATGGAAAGGGTATGAGTCTTTGTTGTTGCGCCACCTGTCAGAGGCAATGCCAAGACATGGCAGCCATGTGGTTACTCACATTAACAAAGCCAACCATGTTGGTTGCTTGCAACTAGACATTGCTGCTGAAAGAGACAAACAAGAATAAAAAGCGACTGCGAGGAGAGAGAGAGAGAGAGAGAGGGAGAGAGAGATAGCTAGCTAGCCTAGCATATATCCCATACCACGCCCAGTCAACAATGCAATTGAAATGCACCGCCTGCTGTCACACGCGGCGTATGAGTTATATGCTTATGCAAACGCACACCCCATTTACACACACATACACACAACCCACAACGCCCACATCCCGCATCCCACAGCCGGCAGCCCGCATTGTGGCATGTGTGGCCTGAAGGAGAACTTGGAGGATGGATAATGGGTGAATGGTTGAACGGGTGGATGGGGCTTGTAGCAATTATATCGCCAACTAACAGAGATAAACGGATGCATGTGAAAACTTTTATTTAAATTGCTTTTGCCATTTTGCCATGTAATCATATAGAAAGTGAAGAGTGTAGAGGAGTGAAGTGTTGAGTGAGAGGAGAGCGGGGCATAAGATCGGACAGGATACAAACTGCAAACATTGTTGCAGTTGGGTAAGAAAATTGTCCAACGATATCAAAATATAAAAGTTGAATACATAAATAAATTCCTTATAAATTATGGTGTTAAATTAAATTTGTTTGTTTACTTTACAGTTTTATATTTCCTTAACTTTTTGTTTGTTATTAATATTGTTGTTTTTGTTGTAGTTGGTATAAGTTATCGATTACCCACACAGAGGAAATGAAACAAATTTTTGAATTGTTCAATTGGTATTAACATTTGAATATATTTTGTATATTCAAGTTACATATTTAATTACTTATTTAAGTCCTTTTATTTAAGTTTATTCAGTGATTCATTTATTATTGATCCTAGCTTTAGAAATCGATAACTAAACGAGATATTCAATTCTAAGAAATTGACTATTCATATTTGTTAGCAATGAGTTTTTTCTTGCTATGACAGAAAATTTCCATATGCAATTCCAGGGTCATGCTAGTGAGTATCATTCATGTGGTTCTTTTGGCTTCTAAGTACTTCAATTTGTACCCGAGACAATTTGTTTTGACCGCGTTGATTGCACTGAGTAAAAGCTAAAACTATCCTAGAAACTGAAGATTGCAGGCGGTGAGAGAAAAGAGATAGATGGGTAAGAAGAACTAGGGGGCTCGCCTTCATTGTCATTGGCATCGACATCTACATTCACATACACACTCACATACATACTCACATTCACATCTACATCAGTATCAGAGGCACGTTCTCCTTGTCTTTGTGTAGTGTTTTGTGGGTGACTGTGTTATGAGTAACAAACAAGCGACAAGAGTGAATGTGTATGGTGTGTGTGTGTGTGTGTGTGAAGGATTTTCTTGGAACACGCCAAACAGACCAACAAAACGCACATAACAAACAAACACTCATACACTCGCAAACACACACACACCCCGCGAATCGAAACGTAACGAAGCGAATCACGATGAGAGAAGGCGTGGCGAGGTTGGGCTAAGGCACTTATCCAGCGTCAAAAGCGTTAAATGTCGCTTATCTTGATATATTCCAAATCTCACCCACCCCACACACACACATACACAAACACACATATATACTGTCTATATTTTCCATCTCTGTTTCACACACAAGCGTGTGTCACTTACGCAAACATGCCACACACCGCCTGCAGCATATTTCCAATTCAAATTGCGAATATTGCAACAAATTTTGTTGCCATCGACCAAAATATTCAAAATGATAAAGAAAAGAAGAGAACTGCATCAGACACCATGGCAAATATGAATGCATGCAAAGTGAAAGCAAAAAATTCTAATGCAACGAATTGTAAATACACTTTCGTTTGAAATAAGTTTCACAATTTGATGTCTTATCTTGGCAAGGATAATCTAAGAAAACAATTGAAAACATTGAGATTCCTTTTAGCAAATTATTTCTTTGGCATCAATTTGATCCTTGATCCATCAACTTTATTTATTTAAAAAAATATATAAAAAAAAATAGAAATAGAAAACAGAATAAAAATCCGCTGCAAAATCTTTGCTCAATTTCAGTTTTTCTATGCATTTTCTAGGCACTGTGCACTGTGGTCAAGTATTCATTCATATTAAAAACAAATTGTTAGAATAGTTTAAAAATAAAAGTTTAATTAAAATGATTGATCTAAGCTGATTATAAACTCAAAATCATGAAATTTAAGTATCTTTATCTTTTAAAAAATTAAAAAAAAAAAAAAATATATAAAATCGTTTAATTCTGAATCGACTTTTTTAAAGATTTCATTAACCTAATATGTGATTAGAAATATTTTTTAGAGAAATCTTTTACTTGAAATTATGTAAGGAAAATATATGCCAATTATATTTGAGATATTTTTAAAATATTTGAAAAATTTCTAAAATATTTAATTCATTTCAAATTTAAAAGATATTATCATATATTTTAGTCCCACTGTGCATTTTAAGCCAATGGCAACATGCAACTGCAGCTGTTGATGTGGCAAGTTTTGATCGATTGTTGAATAGTTTGGCTGGCTAAATGGATGGTTGGTTGGATGGATAGATGGCTGGATGACTGGATGGTTGGATGGATTGGGTTGCTTGCTGCAATGTCTGCATTTCAGTTTATTTGGGCCCCGTTTCTTGCTTTGTACACGCCGATTGAAAGCGGCAGGAGGTAGAGGCATAGTGGCAATCATTGCAATCGTTTGGAATCAATGTTTGCTTTTGCTTTCTTTTTTTCTTTCTTTATTTGTTATATTTTTTGTGTTGAAATGTTGCATATTGGTTGATGGTGTGGTGTTACCCATTCCATAGCTGCCAGCTGTTGCAGCATTTATAAAGTTGACATTGCTTCCATTCAGACAGTCAATCAGTTAGTCAGTCAATCAGTCAGCGCCAGATCCAGAGTCAGTTGAATTTGTCAACGCACTGGGGGCCACAATTTCTGGGCTCTGGGCTCCTTCTCTGTTTGGAGTAAAGTTGCTCGGTGATGTTTACTTTACTTTCGGGCTGCCTTTTTATTAGAAATTGTGCGCGTGCAGCAGCTGCTACTTGGCCTTCGTCCTTTTTTCATTTCCCCTCCCCCATTTCAGTTTTCTTTTTTTCTCTGTTCCTCTCTTTCTCTCTGTGTTTGTGTCTGTATTTGTGTATAGAAGGTGGGTTGGTGATGGTAAAGGGAGTGCTGAAATTTATTGCTTCTTTACAGCATTGTTGATGGTCCTTTGACTAACCATTTTAATGGCAAAAACAGGAGACAACGAAGATAGACATCAAATATGTCGACTGATAGGCCCAAAACGGGAAAACTATTCAATTTGTGTATTGTAATCTAACCAAATTAGATCCATAAAGTAAACTGAATGATTCATAAATCATTTTTCTATTACCACTTAAAGTAAATGGTTTTGATTTTTTTTTTTAGTTATGTAAGTTGTTTTATATATAATTTTTCTTTTTTGTTTATTTTGTTTGATTTTGTGCATTTATTTTTGCTGCAGCAACTGCAATCCCTTTTTCCGTTTGCTGCCCCAACTGTACTTAAAATCTAACCAGAAACGAAAGCACGTACTACAGTCACACACACATACACACATATATATATATATATATGTATATATGTACATACATATCCCCATTTGAGCCTGTCAGATGGCCTGGGTGTGCATCCAGCAGTTGTACTTTGAAATATAAGCGCCGGCACTTGAAGCGATTTAAGTAAAAGACCGCACTGAGGCTAGGGAGTTGCAGATGGGCATGGGATTGCTGTTGGAAATGGATATGGAGATGGAGTTTGAAGTTGGAGAAAATACAGGATACGGATGCGGTAAATTCTGCAACAGAGAAATGGAGAGCTGTTGAGAGAGAAAACGCGCCACATGGCAGATTGCCTGAATGAAACATTAAGCTGATGCTGTCTACAGTTTTCACTATGATGAAACTTGCTTTCTGGCAGCTCCAAATAAGATTTGACAAATGAAAGAGGTAAGCCAGATAAATATATAAAAATGTTCATCAGGTTATTAATATATAAGGAAGAACAACAACAACAAAAACAGGGTTTCAATTTATTTATAACTAGAAATTGATATATTGCGTATACGACATGTTTGCTTAACTGCATTCCATATAAGAACCGTTTAATTCATTTAACATATTCATATAACTATATTTAACAGTAATTTACCCATATGATTTAAAAATTTACTGTTATTTGTCAAATAATCAGAACAGAGGTCAGTTATCTAGATGTCTGTTGTTTGCAAACGAAGTTAAGTGGGATAACAAATCAATTTGCTGACAAACAAACATTAGAGCAACTCTGTTTGGTTGTGATAAATTCAAATTGAGGTACTTTTACGAATATTTCTTTGGTAGAGAAGCAGGAACAGGAGCAGGAGCAGCAGCAGTTGTCTACCGTCTAGCAAGTGAGCCATTTCTCCTTTAGAGCCGTTTCATTTTGTTGGACAGGCGGCTACAACAGGCCAGGCAAACGATAAAACAGGCAAAACTAAAATCCTCTAACAAATGGCTAGGGCAGACGTAAAAAAAGGACGACAGAGAGTTAGAAAAGAGAACTAAAGTTAGTTAGACCGAGATGGAAAAAGCTCTGTTTTATATTGTGAGTTGTGTTTTGGCTGCATGATTTATGCCACATTATGTACGGATAGTATCTACATACATGAACGGACAGTCGTATCAGTCTCAGTTTCAGAACCAAATTTCAGTTTCCACAATCTCAGTATTTCCTTATGTAAAGCCAAATATATAGCACAAGGACCTAGAGAAGCTCAGTTGTGAAATATTCATCAGTTGCACATATTTTATATCTAGATCACAGTTGGGGCAGGCAAATTATCAGATCAACAAAAGCCAGACACACAAATAGATTCAAACAATTTGATGTAAAATCTCTTGTAATTATTTGTTGCTACAAACAAAGGACAACAGATAGTGCCACAAAAGGTATGGAAGGTATAAGAAAAGTATTTCTTTTAATTAGAGAAAATGCATAAAGGAAAACATCTAACAAAAATGAAGTCAATGTCTTAAGGGTAAAAGATTGCTTCATATGAAAGAAAAGACCAATTAAAAAAGTTAAAGAAAAAGGTTTTCTTTATATATAAGTCCTTGCAGTCCTTGCAAATGACTAGAAAAATGTATCAAAGAGTTAATATAACTAAAAAAAAAAAGAAGAAATGTTTACCTTTTATGTTGCTAAATAAAATCAACTTATGAATATTCTAATTTGCTAATAAACTTTAAAATGTTGAAATTTTATAGATAGTTATCAGTTTTTTTTTTTTTTTTTTTTTTTTTTTTTGAGTAGAAGAGGGAGAGTTTTTGTGGTCTTTTGTGATAAGGCTATTTAATTCGATCCATTAAAGTGCTAAATATATTAAAAATGATGAGCAGCTGCCTCGCTGGTAATAAACGGTCGTAAAAAAATGCTTGTAAAAGTGAAGGAAAATCATAAAATGTACAAAATATAATAATAAACGCTAACAATGAATGGGTAAGTAGATGAATGAAAATGACAAAGTGCAAAACTGTTGTTGGATATCAAACACAACAACAAAAAATAGAAGAAGAAGCCACGCAGTGAAAAATAAATTAAATTTCTACAATGAAATTTTTTGGAGGGGAAAAAAAAAACATAACAGAAGAAGAAAAGAGGAAAACAGATGAGCAGTGGGAAATGACCGAGTGACTATGTCGCCAGAAGGTCTCCATCTCTATTGACACTCCTTAGCCTCCACTCTCTATTTCTCTCTCTCCATCTTTTTCTCTATTTTCTTCTCTCTATTGATTGCAATCGTTAAAATATGATGGCAAAGTCCATTGGTCCTTTCATGTACGAAATAGATTTTATGGTTAAAATGTTGGTGCCATTCAATGCAACTGTCGCTGTTGCTGCTGCATAATTTAAGTAGAAAATATTAAGCGAAATGCCACTTGACAAGTTTATGACTTGCTTTCTATAGTGCCATCATAAAAACTGACCTCAACTTAGAAAATATCATGGAATTTTCTAAGCAAGTATTCGCATCCTTTGAAATGCTATCATTACAGTACATTTGACATACCAATTGAAGGCTTTACTAAAATCTGATTGTTTTGATATACTCATCGTATAAGCAAGACGCAACATTTCATCATGGGGTCACTTTTTGGCAGTACCCTCATAAATAACTTAATGTGCGTTACTGAATTTTAATGTCGCACATTGGTGCCAAACGCACAAAAAATGTCGCTGACTCTGTCAAAGATAAATAACGAAACGGGAGAAAGAGAGAGAGAGAGGAAGAGAGCATGAAAGATAGAATACCAAGGATTCAAGCCAAAGAAGCTGAGAGACGGCAAAATGCCAAAAATGCTCTGTGGAGCCGCTTTAACTCAAACGTTAAGCCCATAAAGCGACTGGCCGTCTGGCAGCATTACCGACCGACCGCTTTTGCATTTACCGCCCAATCCGAGTCATGTTTCTCTACCGCCCCCTCAATACCCAGACATTGCCGCATTTATAGCTGCACGGACATTAAGCTGCGGCAACAAAAATATATAAAAAAAAAAAATAAAACAAAAAAAAAACCCCCCACTCATACACACACACACAACCCAAAAAATAAATAAACACAAAAATCAACAGTGTGGCAGCCTCGTTCTCATCCTTGTCCACATCCTTGTCATCACCATCGCCATCGCCATCATCAGCATTGTCCAGGACTTGGGACAGCCAGTAAAGCGACGCTCAATCAAATTGCACAAGGACCATCAACAACAACAACACCAGCCACCATAGTTGATTAAAAAAGTATATGTACATACATATGTATGTAGGAATACATATGAATGCATATATATGTATAAATATGCAAATATATACACATGTAACTGTGCATGTGCATGAGCATATGAATCGCGAATATCCTTATGATACCCTTTCAATGAATTTTTAATGAAAAACAACTTTCGGCTTTCAATCTTGTCAGCTTTTTATTAAGATTTGATTAAATTTGACAAATGTTGTTTATTGATAAAGAAATCTGCCGATATTGAAACGATTCTATATTTTTAAAATTTTCATATTTTTGTATAATATTTGTACTATATGTAACAGGATGAATTCATACATACCTCGATTAGGTTCTAAGCATTCATTTCTTTTATTCACACTCTTAACTACTGATCAATTTGATTGTTCTCATTCAACTCTCTTGGCGTTCTCTCTCAGCTCCCGATGCTGTCAGCGGTTGTTCTCGCTCAGAGAGCGCTTAAGCGAGATCTGAGAGTGAGCGAGCCTACTACAATATATGTATAATTTTTAGATCAAATATCATCTTTATATATAAAAATAAATTGTTGTTCGTTAGTCTCGCTAAAACTCAAGAACGGCTGAACGGATTTATCTATTCTTGGTCTTGAATTATTCGTGGAGTTCTAGGGAAGGTTTAAAAGGTGAGAAATATTCGAATAATTGCCGGGAAAATCCTCAAAACAGCATTTTTCTATTTCCCATACAATCTTCGTGACAACTAAAATATTTTCGGTGGGGCCATGATTCTGTTGTCAGGTGATTTTCGTCAGACTCTTCCAGTTATTCCCCGATCAACTGTTGTTGATGAACTAAATGCATGCCTAAAATCATCAAATTTGTGGCAGTACGTAGAGACACTCCACTTAACAACTAACATGCGAGTATTTTTGCAACAAGATGAAATTGCAAATGTGTTTGCGAAGCTATTGTTAGACATTGGAAATAATAAAGTTGCAGTGGACACCTCGACCGGATTCATAACATTACCTACAGATTTCTGTCACATCACAGACTCCAAACAAGGAGCTTATTCTTTAAACGCTTACAATTTCCAGTACGTCTGGCCTTTGCGATAACCATAAATAAATCGCAAGGACAGTCGTTAGAAGTTTGTGGAATCAACTTGGAGTTTCCCTGTTTTGCTCATGGACAATTATAAGTCGCGTGTTCGCGCGTCGGAAAACTGTCTTCTTTGTTTATTTATGCACCACAAAACAAAACAAAAAATATAGTTTATGAGAAAGCTTTAAATTAATTAACAGACGGTATTTTAAAAGTGTGTGTCTGTGAATATCAAATTTAAACCTTATAAATAGCCAGTATTTCAGGGAAACTCTCTTTTCTAAGTAAGCAACATGATGTATCGAAAATAATAATAAAACTTCATGCTTTATTCAATAAATGCTTTTTTATTAAATACAGATTCGATTTGTTTGTTTTAAAATCATTTTATACAAAAGATTAGGTCTTTTATTTATCGATGAGGCAGTACGAAGTCTGCCGGGTCTCTAGTTATCATATATATAATTGTAGATAAACTTTTTTCTTTGTTGGGGTGATATTATTTGCATTAGGAAATAATATCGATTTGTAGTGTCATGCTCACTCATTCAATTATCGATATATTTTAAATGTTATCGTAATGATCTTTCAAAGCTTCGCCTTACCTATATGAATTCTTTTGTTAACGCTAACTTCATTTTTATTTAGTAATAGAGTTTCGATCCCTCTTTTTACTTAAATTAAGTAATTAATCAATAAGGATGATTCCTTAAAAATATTTAAGTAAAAAAAGCTTAGAAAATTAATAATATATGTATTAATATAGATATTACTATTTAGTAAGTTTAGATACCTATAATATTCTGTAAACATGTAATAAAAGAAATTCTGATTTATGCCTTTAAAAATCTTTTCGATTGAAATTAAATTCATAATTTTAGTTCCTTTAATCATATCAAGACAAACAAGCTGGACCAAGATAGATACATATAAGGCACTTTCCCTTGTTCTTATAATGTTTAACATGAAGATTATAAACAATTTATTCCTAAATTTACAACTTTTCAATATTTGTCATACAGTCTACTAACAATATTTAAAATTCAAAAGAATTCCAGAGCTAATCAATAAAATAGACTTATATAAAGTAAAGTTTAAAAAAATTATAAATTTGGGCATGTTAATAAAAGAAAAAACATACAAACAGAAAAATAAATTTTTCTTAAATTTAAAATAAATATAAATTAGCATAAACAATAAAAGAAAACTGCGAAATTTTTTAAATGAAAATTAGACAGATAGCAATATTTTTTGGGTAAAAATTTGTAACAATTTAATATATATCAAAATTGGATTATTTGTTACTTTATTCCTGTGGTAAGCTAATGCTGATTTTTATATATATATTTTTCTAAGTAATTGTGTTTTTTTATTTGCTTCACGTTGTCTTTGTATACGGGCAATTGCCCAGTTAAGTTGATGTTGCTGCATCACATAAATTCATTGCAAAAAAGATTATTTCAATTTAACAAGAAGTTTGTGTACACAGACTGTATATGTATATATATATTTCAGATATATATATCCATATGTATACATATACTCTGTGTACAGGATATTATTAAATTTATTTTTGCTCAACTGCCAATTTTGCTGGCACAAAAAGTTGAGAGAAACTCAATTTTGGCCAACGAGGCAAACGGCAAACTGCAAACAGGCAAACAAAAGACCCCAAAAAGAAGAGTGTGAGATGAGGATTGGGAGAGGTATGAATATTTAGGCAAAGAAGAAGATGGGGAAATGTGGTAGGTAGGGGGTGAGTTTGGGGGGCCTTGGCGGGGTAAGCATTGAGAAGCCCAAAAACTTGTGCCTAATGTGGTGAGACTGCAGTGCATAAATCCATTAAACTAATCACAAAAATTGCAAAATATGTTGGCAAACTCTAATGCAGCAAAATATGTGGCAAGAACGAGAAGGCAGAGAGCAATAGGCAGAAAGCCGACATGCAGGCAAACACAAGGATGCCTAGAAGCGTGGGAGCATGGGGGCGTGGTAGCGTTAGAGATGGAGCCAGAAACTATGGCCAAAGCTTGACGGTGACGGAGCAAAAGCTGAAATGGGAAACAGTTTGGTTGATGGGCGGGAAAGAAAAGCAGAGGTCTGCGGCAAAAGGAGGGGAAATTTTACCGTGGTCAGAATTCAACTCTCTTGCCCCTCTAATTTCCTCTTCTGGTCTTTGGTATGCCAACTACTAAGCCGCACAAAGTCGCACGAGACATGCAAAAATGTTACGTCCGCTTTTTAAATCCTCAATTCTCAATCCTGAATCCTGAACCCTCAATCGTCAATCCCCAATCTCAGCTCCTGTGCTTTATTTTGTATTTCTGTTGCTGTTCCTGAACCACTGAACCTCTGGCTCTAGCTCTGGCTCAGCACTGGCTTCACCATCAGGCACTGAGCCGCCCTAAGCCGACATTTAAGACTATTCCATCATTTTATTTCATTTCATGTGAACCCGATTTTTGTTCTCATTCTTTTACCCTTGTATCTTTTCCTCCCTATATTTCTGTCTCTTTCTTTGCTCTTGCTCCCTCTCTCTATCTCTCTTCATCTTCCCCCTGCACTCTTATATGTCTCTTGTTTTTTTTTTTTTTTTTTTTGAAATTGTTCAAGCACTTTGCTTTTAATCTTGCAAAATTTAGCATGACAGCGGGACGGCGACCAGAAACAGCAGCAACAGCATGTTACAGTGGTACAAAACCCATAGGAAACCCTAATCTACAAGTGTATATATGGTTAAGATCCTTCAAAGATATCTCTTAATTAATCAAAGGTATACAATAACCAAACAAATGTCCTATTTCAATGAATGAAACAGAAAACTAAAAGATAAAATGAAAGATTTTTGGTAAGCCTTCATTGTTATCCATATGTCCCATCGGCAATGAAGGGTTCATAATGAATAGAAGAAGCTTAAAGCCAAACACATACAAAATATCTCAAATATAAGTAAAGAGTCCTTGTACCGGTTAACAATGGGAAAGATTTTGAAGCTTAAGGGATAAGTAATTGAAATTGAATAATTGCATTTTCAAATTTGAATACATTTCTTTCATTGTTTTATGCCACTGTACTGTCAGAAACGAACTGGCGACATTTGCCTCCTGCCTGGTGGACTGCTGGCCACTGCTTTAGCTTCTTCCTCTTCTTCATCTTCTTTCACTGAAGGAAACGAAACGAGGATTTTGAACAATTCAAGGCACAGATTTACTAAGGCAACAGAACCCACTGAGAGAAAACGGGAAGTGATGACAGGGGTGGAGATTTAGACGAGTGGTGCCGAAAAAGGGCGGGAATTGTGGGGGCTGGAAGGCAGGGGCATAGGCATATAAAATTACATAACCCAAGATTAAGTAAGAATTTCTGCACATTGAAGCTGAAGCGGAAACGAAAATGAATATTGAAATTGGTTTGGCAGCTGTGCATGTGTTTTCTTCTCTTTGCGTTGCGTCTGGTTTTCTTCTTCTTTTTTTTTCTTAGGGAGGAACCAGGGGCGTGGTCCTGAAAGACTTACAAATGCGACGCCCATAACATATGCAATACACACACACACACACACACACAGCTACACAAAGATAAAGAGGGAGAAAAATGCCAATGAAATGTGTGTGTGTGTGTGTGTATGTGTGTGTGTTTGTACTGAGAGCAAAGATGATGATGAAGGGCCAGCAGAGAAGAGCTACAGTTCCTACTCCTACTCCCACTCCTGTTCCTGCTTTATGATCGTTATGCAATACCACAACATCCTTTGCTTCTGTATCCTGCTCCCTCTTTGATGTCGTTATGGGAAATGTTAACATATTGCACTGAGCTCCCAACTTGAGGGTGAAGAAGTAGCTCAGATTTTTTGGCCAAAAACTAATGCACTGATGCTGATGATGAGCACTAACAAGATGATGACGATGATGATGATGATAATGCTGTAAGGAAGATTGTGTTGTACACATTTTAATTATGAGCCTAGACTATATTGCATGGCAAAACAAGCGGGCTAAGCTGGGAGTCGTTTCCATGTGGAAACATCTTTGTACCATCTGAATCACTTGTCTCCCTACACTGCCTTCCTTTGTCCGCCTTTTGTCTCTGCCTTCATCCATGCCACTGACTCTGTTAGTGCCGCTGTCAATCAAGCGGCAATGTCGGAAATTGGGGTAACTCCAATTGCATCTGACACTGATATACGAAATTGGGTGCAAGAAGCCTTTGGAAGGGGAAAGTTATTGAAAAGTCATTGAAAAAGGCATTGATAGACAACAAATGAAAAAGCAAAAAACAAAAAAAAAAAGTGAAAAAGAATATCCCTAGAGATGCAAAAAGGCTCTTAAATCAAAAATTTACATAGGCAGGCAAACGCCAGATTTTGAAAGAGTACAAAATACCATCTTCATTTTTTGTTACTTATTGTAGTAAACATTTTTAACCCTTTGATTTGCCTTTCTATTTTTTATCACTATCAGTATGCTTGTTATTCTTTCCATATCATAAAAAGGGCAAAAACACAAGAATGTGATTGTAGTTTGTATACTCTTTCTCCCTTTTGAGAACTTAAAGTATCCACACTCAGATGAAGAGTTACTCCACACTTAGCGTTTTAGTATATTAGATGCTATATGAGATAGTTAACTGATTAGTAGGAAATGCAGCCAAACCATTTGTATATTTATTAAACCATTTAAGTATCAGCAGCAAACAAAAAGTTTTTATCTAGCAAAAGTATATTTTTTAAACCCTTTCTTTTCATGATATCCGCATGATATAGTTAACCTATTCTAAAAAAACTTGGTACCCATGTTGATTTGTATCTAAAAATTACACGTATCAAATTTCTAAACTATTGTGTTAAAAATAACCAAGTTATTAACATAGAATTCTGTTTTCAAAAGATCATTTCTTTAGAAGAAATATGACTTAGATCCTTTAACGAAATATTTTGTAATGATGTGTTGTATATCTGCAGCTGATAATTCTAGAAGAAGATTACATCAATCTATTGACAGCTTGTCTATATATAGGTATATAAATAACTTCTATGGTCTACGTTCAATTAATATAAGCTTTCTGCAAGAGTATTAAAAAAACTAAAAAAAACTGTTTCTACATATTCTCTCTGCATATGATGGGATGCTTCAATATAAAGATGGCAACGTTGATGGGTGAAGGGGGTAAAAAGGGAATGGTTATGGATATGGGAAATGGAGATGGATAATCTGCAAACATCAGTTCGTCAATTGTAATAAACTGGAAGAGAGAACTTTATCGCCTCTGCCTGTAGGGATAAAGGTAAAAGGCAACCGTGTGAAATGGTAGCAAATGCGACTCGACGACCTGCTTTTACGACATCTCAGTCAAAGTGGAAAAGCGACAGAAGAGCAGCAGAAGAGCATAAGAACAACGGGGGACCAATGGAGGGAAATGATGACGATGACGATGGCGACACCGACGCCAAAGACGACGTCGGTATGACACGTGAAATTTGTTAGTGCCTGATAGTTATGAGCGTACTTTGGCATAAGAAAATTCCCAAAATGATAATAAAATACATAAGACGTATACAAAATGTTGGCAACTCATTTGAATTACTATTTTTATTGTACGACAAGGGGAAACTAAGAAAACAATTAAACTAATTGCGATATAAAATATATATTAGATAATAAAAGATGTATGTAAATATTTCATCATACGATATGTTTTCTCAAAGATTAATTTACGGAAATGATAGAATTCCCTCAACTGGGATACACTATTTCTCCCTCTTCACAATTAAGTCAATGGAAATGTATAAAATGATTGTAAAAATTTCTATAAATTAAAGTAAAATATTCAACGAGGTGGGACACAAGGGGGTGACTGTAAACCAGCCTTTTTAATGTTTAAGTGTTGTGTAGATTCAATAGAGTTTGCTTTTCTTGTTCTGCTTGTTCATTCATTCGTTCGTTCGTTGTTCTTTTTGGCCCTCATTTTTTGTGAAATTAATTATCATCCTTTTTGTCTTTACACATTTCAGTTTTCTTCCTTTGACAATGCGCTTAGTGTCATCATCAGCATCGCCCTTCTATTTCGAAGGACTTGCCATTGCATTTACGTTTTACTTTTGTCTTTTGGTTTTGCTTGTCTTGTGCAATCGGCACACTACACACCCATACACATATACATATACATATGTATATATTCTGGTCCAGCCTCCGCCTTTGACCGCCAGCGGCGAACTTTTTGCCGCACGAGTAATTCGCTGGGTTTTTTCTCTGTCAACCAAATTGTTGGCTCATGTTTGTAAAGTAGGTTTTCTTGTTGGCAACAGTCGTTCACTGGACTCGTCGTCAGACATTCAACCGAAACTACCCCAACCATTCATCTATCCAACCATCTGCCCACACACACACACACACACACACCTACTGACTTCCCCAATCCCCTCTCTCACTCTTTCCCTCTATCTCTCTCTCCTAAAAATGGTGAGTGTAGGCAATAAAATGTAAACCAGTCACTGATAGACAGCTACAGAGACCAGAAAACCAGGAGACCAGAAAACAACCAGTCATGTGGTTCTGTTAATAACAGCAGTTATTACTTAAGTCTCTTGTTTCATTTCAATTTCATTTCATTTCGTTTCGTTTTGTTTTATGCTGCGCCTGCACATTCAAAGTGTGGTTGAACCACAGTGGAACAATTCTCTCTCATTAAGTCCATAATCAGATCAATGAATGATTGAAATAAATCAAATTTATATACATTTATAATAGATTGTATGTTCCAAAATTGAGTTTTATAAAAGTTTATTATTTTAAATGTTCTACGAGTTCTTTTAAGGTTGTTTTTACTGTAATAGAAATTTTGTAGTTTGCTGATCGCAGGAGACGCATGCAAATGCATTGTGTAACACTGTGCAATGGCTGTGCAAACACAATTCTTTTTTTTTCCTCTTTTTTTTTTTATTTAAATATTAATCATACGCCTCATATGCTCTACTTATTTTTCACATATTACAATGTCGAGCTGGATGGCATTTTCGCTTGGCAGTTGTTAAATGTTATGCAATAAATGTTTGGATGTGTATGTGTGTGTGTGTGTGGGTGAGTTTGTGGGTGGAAATGGTGGGCCGTTGAAAGCACCAACTCATGTCGGCTTTGTCATTGCATTAGCATAAAAATGTTAAGTCGTTGTAATGGCAAAAGCAGCAGCGCAAGCAGCAGCCACAGCAGCAGCAGCAGCAGCAGCAGCAGAAGCCAAAAGCATTGCCAGTTTCTGTCATCGATTTTTAGGTATCATCCCGGCCCACAAAGTTTGGTTATAAGGGTTTTTTTTTTTTGTTTTTTACCCATTCCCCCCACCTACCACTTACAAGCAGCCCCTATTGCCATAACCGCCCGCAACTTTATAGAAATTGCAACTAGTCGAAACATGTCTGGCGGGCAAGGACTTTGTTTTGTCTTCTTCTCTAGCAACGTTTTGCAGCTGCCACAAAATGGAAGCCAAGCCCAGTTTTTGATGACCAAAAACGAAAAAAAGAAAATGGGAGAAGGAAAAAGAGAGACACCCAGACCGACACTGAGACATAGACCAAGACCAAGACTAAAGACAGAACCAATAAAAACGACAACTTCAAATGGGCGGCAAACAATGAAATTAAGCACTACAACTAGCCTGGCTACAATCCATTAAAGTCTATTGTAACTACTTGATATATGTATGTACATATATCTACTATATAATATAGGTACACAAATATATATATATATATTATAGTCATGCATGTTTCCCATGGTAGACTAACAAAAACAATTACTCTTACATACACAGAAAAAAACAGAAAATGGTAAATTTTGAAGTAAAAGAAAATATGGAAAGAAACACTGTACAAGTTAAAAACTTTCTTCTTTTAAAACACAAATAAATCTCATAGAATTTAAGGTTATATTTATACTATATGCATATCTGATAAGCAATCAAAAGGTTTAGTTAAAGTTTTCTGTTTTCTGTTTTGTTTGTAAAATAATTCATTGGATTCGTAAATTTATACAACTCCAAGGACTAACAATTGATAAATAATTAATTTGGTTCTATTTTGCTTCAGTGTATGGATTTTACTTTCGAGATGCTGCCAATCCACAGTGGAGCCACAAATTCATTTATATTTAGATATTCTGCAGAGATTCCATGTTAAATAAATGCTGAATCAATCGCAAAATCCTTATCTAAACCTAACCAACTAACTTACTTTTCTCGAGTTTTTGGTTTTCCGTTCCATTTTATTTTTTTTTTTTTTTGCCTTTACCTTTTTTATTCCAAGTAGAATTTGCATACAAACTATACACCCAGTCAAGTGGATGCTTTTTGCCAGGCCATAGTCTAGCAGTGAGGAGAGTAGAGTAGTGGGGGGAGGGCATGCATTGGGAATGCAACTTCCGGTGTGCAGTTTTTGGAGTGGGATCCTCCTGGTGAGAATGTAGGCAGTGGCCCAGGATGTTCTCCTCTGTTATTAATTGCGCTTTTGCACTTCACGATTCGGGCCTAGACTTGCCCCATGCTCCATGTTTCATGCCCCCCGCCTTCGACATTGCTGCAACTGCCGCATGATTCCGAATATTGCCAAGTCATTTGCCAACTCTCTGTCTCCTTTATATATATATGTATGTATACATAAATGTATGTGTTTGTGTGTGTGTGTGTATGCAAATTACTTTTCCCACCATTTTCCATTTTTTTAAGGGGAGAAAAAGACAGGAAGGGATGCCAGTCAGTCGGCTTATGCACACGTCGGTGCATTAGCGAGTGCATTACCAACCACTCACACATACACCCACACCCACACCAATTCTGAGGGATCTATCTACCCCCATACCTCCTTGCCCCCTGTTTTATCCGCCTGTTGTACCTCATCCGGCCAGTTCACAGAATGAAGCGGCGCAAAGTATGTAAATGAATATTGGAATTTCGATAATCCGCCTATCGAATGAGTGTTTGCTGGAAGAGGGAAGGGAGGGTGGGGTGTGATGGAGGAAAGAGAAAGAAGGTGGCATATGGCAGAAACCATTGAATGTAGGGTATGAAGCAGGTTTTTGGGCCCTTTTACATAAACGGCTTTTAGGGCTTTAGCAATGCGTGAAATTTCCCATATTTGCCATTGAATGCAACAACACCATAATGTATATAATTGTATCTATATGTGTATGCATGTATGTGTGTGTATATATATACATATATGTATTTTGCATAATTGTTAAATGGAAATTTTGCGTATGGATAAAACGGTTGCACTTGCTATAATGTTAATTATGTCACACACAGAAGCTACAAATATGCAGATAAGTATATAAACGATATACGATATACGATATATATATATGCAGTTAATAAACTCAATTAATCAAATGCGCATCTTTTGTAAATCCTTTCAACTAAATGAAGACTTCACAGTTCATAATCGAATAATCTTCTCTCTTGCAGTTAGCTTATAAAAGTTTTACAGAGATTCCATTCCTATTGTTTCCATGGTCAATTCTCATAAGGCAATAGAAGTAACTATGAACTTGTTTATTGTTCATTATCGATGTCATTGCATGTATATATATATATATATATATATTTATATATATATAGAGATATATATACATATGTATATAGCATATATATACATATCTTTCTATACCTCAAAGAGCGGTTAGGCCCACGAAAACTTTATCTCATACACATCTACATATATATGAAGTGTGTTTTGGTGTGTGTATGTGTGTTAGTGTACATATATAACTGTATATAACTTTTCCAATTTGTCCTTTGTGCATGTCTTTGAAGTAAGTGTAACGAGCAACTACAACTACAACAACAACAACAACTGAGGGCAACAGCAAAGAAAATTAAAATAACATTTTCGTCTGCATATTTATGACGGTGAGTGTAGCTACCAAATAAAACTTTTCTGTTACACGTTCCCAGGGAAAGCAAGAAAAACACCACAAAAGCAAAAAAAAAATATCCAAAGAGAGAGAGAGAGAGAGAAAAAAAAGGTAGCGAGCCGCACATACACAGTGAAAATTGCGAGAAAATGATGCAAAGTGGCAATGTGAGCCACACAAAAATAAACCTAAAAACCAAAAACCAATTTAAAACTATGATCGACTAAAGTTATATCCTTAGAAATATTTAAAAAGTTTACTAAATAAATTTATAGTTTACAAGCAAGTCTATAAATTTGGTTTTAAAATTTTACAATTTTCTATTACTCATACGACAAGTTGTTCAATATAAAAGTTATTACAAACAGTACTGAAGGGAATATCATCTTAGGGAATCAAATAAGTTTTTTTTTTTATCATATCAAAAAGTTCTTATTTCAATACATTTCGAAATGTCACTATAAGAAATTATTCTAGGGTAGAGAAACTGATGACAAGCAGCCAGCTAGTTGAACAAGTTCACATACTTTGGTTATACTCTGGCCGGATAGTCACACAAAGTTGCCAGGTAGTTTTGGGACACAACTATCACAGCTTCCGCTTTATCAACACCCGAACTTCCGCTGCAGACAGTCGGGCTTGGGACCGGGCCCTAGTCCCGGTCCGGGTCCGGGTCCGGGTCCGGGTTCGGGTTCGGGTTCAGGCTCAGGAATGTTGCCTTCACTTCACGCAAAAAGCCAGAAAACAAAAAGCAAAAACAGACCAAAAAAAAAACAAGAAAAAAATTACGAGTGAACCCAGCGGACATTGTCGCTGCACTTTTCTGCATCCCTCACCTCTCGCTCCATTAAACTTGGTGCTGGCAACGCGGCGTATGAGCAACTTTTGTTTTGGCATTTTAATTTATTGCTTGCAATCTTTTGCGCCGGCCACTGCCTGTTGGCAGTTGTTCTCGTTGTAGCTGTTGTTGTTCTTGTTGTTGTTGTTATTATTGTTGTAGACAGGCCATTGAACCCCCCCAGTCAGTGGTGGCAAAGTTCCATCTATCCAACAACCAACAACCCCCACCCCTTCTTTTTTCACAGTGCTATCCACAAACCATCATTTCACCTTTTTGCCCTACCCTAACCATCATCCATTCTGATGTTACTCAGGTGGCGATGAACCGCATTCCTATTTTTGGTTTAATTTTAAATGCCAAAAAAGAAAAAAGAAGAAGACAGCCAAAAAAAAAAAAAAAAAAAAAAGGAGTAAAAGAAAGCCTCTCTTTCTCGGCTTTGTGGACCAAATTGAATGCGGTGGCTGAAAAAGCAACCAAAAAACAAAAAAAAAATAACTAAAAAGAAAACAGGAAAAACAAAAAGGTGGACAGAAACCGAGTATAACAACACAAATTGGGTTTTATTGTTAGTTTTATATAGGTCGACGTAACTAAAGAGTTGTGTTCCGCATATAAGCCTATACCAAACCTATAAATACTTTAAATAGGCCAATTTCCAGCAATCTCGGCTCAAAATGAAACACAGACACACACACAGATAAAGCGAGGTAGGGGCAAGAGAGAAAAAGGTTGTTTGGGTTTTTCATTTAAGTTAGAAATAACAAAAAATATGTTTGCCTTTTGAGTGACATCTGTGTGAATAATATAACACCAAGTCTAATATTGTATATATTTATATGATAAGAAACTATCGACATGAGAGATACCTTTAAAAAATTAAAGTAAATTTAAGTTTATTTTAAAAAATGTTTAAAAATTTGGAATAGATAATATCTTTTAACACATTTCAATAGGATATAGAGCTGGATATATATTTATATATTAACGTATTCCAAATTTAAGAAACTTTATTGAAATTTGAAATCTTCATTATCTTAAGTTCTAGGGCAAAATATTTATTTCAAAGTTTTATTTATAGTTATTTATATTATTTTTATCAAATTTTATACTAGCTTCGTGTCTGTTTTTCTTCTTGTTCAACAATATATTTATATATATATTTAACCATCATGATATGTCGTCTAATGAGTTTACAGGGTATTTAATATTGACCAAGTTGATTATAATTCACTTCACGCCAGCCATTTACCAACTTTAATGGGCCAAATTTTTGTATAGGGCATATTTTTTGTTGTTGTTGTTCTTTTGTTTTTTTTTTTTGTTTTTCTGAAGTCTTTAATTCTGTTGGCTAGAAAATTAGGCATACTAATTGCACCCCGAAAAACCGAAACCGCAAAACACACAGAAAATTGAGAGCGAGGCCCAAATACTGACACACAGCAAAACCAAACCGAAACGAACCGAACAAACGGAATGATGATAACAGGCCGGCTTTATATACATATATATGTATATATATATATATATATGTATATGGGAGATAATGGCAGGGGTAAGGGGATACCACAAAAACCGCAAAAACCGCCAACAGCTCAGTTCACCTTACAGTTTGGGTAAAGACTATAAAGGAAGCCACTGACTCCTCTACAGATCGCATAAATCATTAACAAAATAAAGATGATGGTAAGGGGAGAAGATGATGGCCGGGGTTGGGGGGCAATGGTAATGGTAGATGGTTGCCGTTGAACAACCCTGAAAATGTAACACATTCTGCATTGAGTTGGGTACATTTAATCTATTCTTAACCAATTTTCCCTTCATTCTGGGGATTCTGGTAGCAAAACTGTTTTATGCCCACAGTTCACAGTTGTTGGCAACGTCAGCGAATCTGGTTTTAATCCGCATACAAGTAAAATAAATACAATATATATATATCTATATATATATATTTGTATGTATATATATTTATATACATAAATGCAGCCGTGGCTATTTCTGTTCTCTATTTACCAGCGCACAGATGGCGTTGGCTACCCAAACAGACAAACACAGTGAGCCTAACCAACCAGTGGCAGAGGCAAGATGCAAGGTGTAGGCCGACTCTCTGCATTTTCAATTCCTCCCCTCCTCTCCCCTCCCCAACTTCTACATCACACAACTATAACCACAATCCACCACTTGCTTGCCGGGACTCAACTATTTAAATGCATTATCTGCTACTGCCCGCTCACAAAGTATTATAATCGAGCATGTAAACACCATTAGAGGATATATCAAGTGTTATGCCTCCCATTGAATAATTTAGGCTTCTCAGACAGATAGGACAGATAAACTAACAGAGGAGCAGGCAAAGGGATAGACAGGCAGACAGACAAAATGCAGCCAGCAGCTGTCAGCGAGCAAATGCAACAACATTTGCTATGGAGATTATAAGAAGCGTTTCAACTTTTATTTAAATATTTAATATTTCAGTCAACTTTTAGAGCAAAAGAATGCTATAGAGGGGTGGAGAAAGGGAAATGGACAAGAGGATGTTATATCATTGTCATCGTTATTATCATCATTAGAGTCGACAAGTTATTAATATGAATTTGCAATTTTTTAAGTTTTTACAATAAGAATAAAATCTTTTCAGGACATTCTTATTTAGTCTTTTACTTGGATTAAGTGAGTGAATTTTAAATCTTTATTTATTCATTTTAATTAATGGATCTCTTTGAAGAATTCTATAATGTTTTCATATGATAAAATAAAAAAATTAAGTCTATTCAATTAACCTAGACTTGATAGGACTCTAACTTATTTTAATTTAAGATAAATTTTGCTATATTCAGATTATCTAATCTGATCTTTAAACTATTTAATAATGCCAAAAAAGATCAAATAATTTTACTAACATTATTTAACTGAAAACATATTAAGTTTAACAATTTTTATTTACCCTAAGAAAAAACAATAATTAAGTTAAAATTTCCATATATCCCCCCAAAAAGTTTAAATAAAGAAAATTTGTTGTAAAATAATCATAAACTATTTATATTAAAACTAAAGCTTAGAAATTATAAACTTAAAATTCTGAATTAACAAATTATCTTTAGTTTTGTACCACTGTTTTATATTATAAATTTAATTGCTTTCATCTCATTCAGTTCTATAGAATCGATTCCTAGCAATGTTCCATTTCTTGGTTGTTCCATTTGTTTGTGTTCCTCTTTCACATAAATAATCCTATTAAATTTTTGTTTTTATTTCTATTTCATTTCATTCCTTTGGTTTGAATGTTTGAACTAGTTTCCATTGATGTTTTATTTGTCCAAGGACATTCCACATAAGCTGTAATTAAGGTTTTTCAAAAAGTAGCCTTTGTATATGTTGGGGTATATATTTAGCCATGTCTTTTACTCCTATTTAAAGAGCAAACTTTACCAAATTTTGCTGTTGTGTATAAATTATTTTTTTTTTTTTACTGGTTCTTTCCAAGAGTTGCAATATTTTATTTACAAACTATTAAATCAACATGATGATGATGATGATGATGATGATAATGATGGATATAAACATGGTCAGATGACCCAAAGACACTTGGCTAATTGCGCTTTTGCTGGCTAAGTGCAAATATTAGTTATTGATATAGAATTAGCTTTTTGCATTGAAGCAATCTAATTGTATGATTTATTTATATCAAGGTGAGATTGTTTGATTAATTGATTGCATATATCAATTGTTAAATAGAAGACAAACGATTTAAGCGAATGAAAAATTAGTCATGAACTATAAAAATAAATAGAGGACGGGGATAGGACAGCATAAGAGGGGTAGGAGTAGACTGAAACCAAAACTGAAACCGGACTATTTTCTGCTTCACTGACAACTTGCAAGATTGTGTGGGTTGGCATTGGATGCTGGTCGGATTCCTGTACAGGTTGTTGCCTGGTTGCCTTCGTTGGTTAGCTGGTTGGTTGGTTGGTGGTGATGCGGTGCCAATTAGTCGACTGTCACCGTCACCTGTCAGCAGTGACAATAAGAACAACAACAACGACAAGGAACAGCAACTAGAACGAGCAGCGAGACCAAGCCGAGCATGGGCATTAACCTGGCCAAATGCTTAAAGCTTGTGGTAACAAACTAACCGCAGCATACAAATGCAAGGAAAATGGAGAATGGAGAATAGAAAATGGAGATTGTGGTCTAAGTGGAGGAGTACGAAGACTGAGCAATTACAAAAAACAAAAAAGAAGAAACTAAACTAGATCATAGAGAATATTATATACCCTTTGCCAAATCAAGTTATTGAGGATCTGGGTCACATTTTGTTAAATTCAAAGTTATTTAACTTAAATTTACGACGCTGATCAAGTATCTATATACTATATGTTGCCTTTTAAACGTCTTTAAAAAGTGTATGCATCCATTTTATAAAGGGTATAAACAAAAAGAATACAATAAAGAAAACACACACACTACATATTGTTTGCCTGTGACACACATGAAAGAAGCTTACACTGGAAAAAAAGAGATATTTTAGAATTTCTTAGATTTCTTATTTGCTTTTATAAGATTTTTCTTTTACTATTTTCTTTAGTACTTTCTTTTCTACATTTCCATTTGCTATTGCTCATTTTATTCATCTTTGTTTTACATTTACTATATATTCTTTTCAGTGTAGACACAATTTTAATCTCAGTCCAAATCACGTGCTGCGGTTGCCATAGCAGAAGCAGCAGGACTCTACTCCTTCCTGTCACCGTTGCAATAATTTCGACAGGCATGTTGTCGCCGTTCGTACCCCTCCCTTCCCTCACCATCTCCCTCTAAACTGCTGCTCTTTGGGAATCCCTGCTCGGGGTCAACGGCACAAACAATGCATTTAAAGTGTGCCAAAAGAAAACCAAAAAACAAAATAGTGGACAAACCAAAGTCCAGAAAGCAACCGAAACCAAGAAAACTAACAAAAATTGATATATAGATAGGAATTTTAAAGTTTTAATCCAAAATATAGTTTATATATATATATAAAGTGAGGGGGGGAGGGATAAAGAATATTGCCAACTTCTTAAATACTTAGGTGTACAAAGAGATGGCCAAATCTGCTGGCTTGGCATATAAATATTTCGTTTAGTTTTTTCCTTTTTTTATACCCTGCAAAAAGGGGGGAAATATAGTTTTCTATGATAAAGAAAGCTTAAGAATAATAAAGCTTAAGAGATTTAAGAATCTCTCGATGGATTTAATAAAATTTTAAACTGTTTTTATATTGAAAAATTAAACAAGAAATAAGAAAACAAGTTTAAAAAATGCATTTGGTTGGGTATCAAAATTTCCTTATAGAAATATATTATATTTCAACAATTTCCATACTCTTCCTTACCAGACTTTCCTTTATGCTTAATAAGTAAGGGTAAAAATTTTCCTTCCTGGTTTCTTTTTTTTTATTTTTCGTTTCTGTTTTTTTATTTTCCTGTTAGCCATTTTGGCAATTTGCTGTAATATTGCGGCATTTAACCAGAATGAAGTTAAGCGGCTAACTGCTACGGGCCAAATAGATTTAGCCATTTTTGTGGATGAGTGGCTTTTGTTCTGCTCTGAATGGAAAATAAAGTTACTAATATATATCGTTTTTGGATAAATTATTACATAAACTAAAAGTAAACAACCATATGTTCTCTATTCTATGTAAGGATAAAAGGATATAGAGACAGTGACTTGACTAATTAAACTACGTTTATTTGAAATGGTTTGGCCAACAACTGAGACAATATTGGTAACTGAATAATTTCAATTAAAATAATATCGATTCGTTTGATAAGTGACAGTGGGAGAATATTTTAGTATGTTGATATATAAATAAACATTTCGAATAAACGACAATGATAATAAAGTACAGTGGTTAAAGATAATACAAAATCGAGGCAGCGGAATATATATTCTAACAAATAAAATATGTTAATTGTATTGGCCATCTCATTTTTTTAGTGTTTACTTTCTTTTCCATTTTTTTTTAATCTTTGATATTTTACTTTTAACTTATTTTGCTTGCTTTGGTGCCAGTGTGCAAGAAATGTTAACAGAGATGGTTAAAGAGTAAGAGGGTGAATGAACGAGAAAGAGAGAGAGGGTGAGCGGATGGCGGGTATAGAAGAAGGACCCATATGGTTTGGCTTGATGTTGTTTTCCATTTGCCATTTCCTGGCCTACATAAACATCAGGCCTAAGCTTGTCTCTTTGCCATTCGTTACCCTCTTTACACACTTTCACCTCTCCTTCTCACACTTGTTTCGTCTCTGTCCCTGTCTCTATCTCTGTTTCTACCATTCATTCAATTCTACTCATTCCCCTCTCCATCTCCTCCTCAATGTTCGCTGGCTGACGTGTTGGTGTTGTTTTACCCAAATTAGCAAAATTATAGCTACTTATGTGGTTAGGCACTTTCTAAGCATTATATTGGCTTGGCTTGAATTGCCCCCTACCTCCGTTCCTCTCCGCTCTCTTTCCTTACTTTAACATCTTTCCATTCCATATATATAACAGCCCACTGGCAGTCATTAAAATGTTTAATGCGATTTGCCAACCTATGAGAAATGGTTCACCCTCCCTCCTTCCTCTTGCCCAAATACTGATAACACCTCACCCCACTACACTTGGTATTTTGACCGCTGTTTAGCCATAAAATGTGGTCACGCCCCCTGCTCTTATGTTGGCCTCCTTTCTTCCTTTTTTCTTTTTTTTTTTGTTTTCTCTCTCCCTGCGAGATGGAAACACCAAGTTTGAAAACGAATAAAACAAAACAAAAAGAACAACAGAAATTTTGAAGAAGAAACCGAGCAAACAGAAAAAAAATATATATAAATAAACAAACAAATAAGAATAATTTAATAAAACAGTGATATAAATTTTTTAATGAAATGCAATAAACAATTTAATGGAATTCTTTCTATTCACCTAGCCAAGAAATTTCATGTCTTAAATTCTTAAAGAATTTCACATGGCCAAGATCAACATGGAATAAGCCAAATAAGTTGAAAGAATTTGCTTTTGAAAAGGATATAAATAATATAAATTTATGTATATATATGTATGTACTATATAAGACATATATATATGTACATATATGTATAGATTTTATAAAGATTTGTAAATATTTTAAAATATATAAAAAATTGTAAACAATTTGAGGCAATTAAATAAAAATGAAAATTTCCACATGCAACTCATAAATCTAATATTTTCAATAAGAAATTTGTTTAAAATTTAAACTAAAATTAATTATAATAAATATTTTAACTGAATAAAAAGAGCATTTTGTAGTCTATGTCTTTAGTTAATATTTTGCAATTATAGATTTAAGATATGAACAGTTAATATTAAAACTATCGTCTAACTTTACTGTTAAAAGAAAGCAAGTGAAAATTTATAATTTTCTACAGATACATATACTCATATATATGTGTGTATATATTGACTTCTATATCTGAAAGCTTGGTACAAATAAATGTTTCAAATAAATTTCAATTAAATATCTCGACTATATTTCTCTTTCTATCTATCTCTTTTCCACTGCTTATCCTAATCAATATATCTATCTAGCGATTTAGTCATTGGAAATTTTTTGTCATTTATATTTATATGGATATATATTCAACTATTATTTACATATCCGTTTTATTTCATTTACATTTCGATTTTTGTTGATTTTCTTTTTCCTTTTTTGTTTTTTTGATGGCGCCCCAAGAATAAAATTGTTGTTTGCATTGTCATTTTCAAGTGTCAATTGGTCAATGTGTATATAATAAATACATACATCTAAATATTATGTATATATGTATATAGTAAATCAAATGGTGCGAATATATACATATATATATATAGATATATAAACTCTTGTTTGCATAAAACAACAGCAGCAAGAAAAAATAAAATATAAACCGAAAGGGAAAAGGCAAATCCAAATGCCTCAAATTGCAAATTGTCTTGACAAACCCCCCCCCAGCCGCCCCCTTTCATCACATTTTTTCCCCCTCACTTTGTCCCACACTTTTTATGCCGAGTTGGGTCGGCCTGGTAATTTGATAAGCTGATTCCTCGCTGAGCTATTTCCCCCTTGCTGTGGAAATTCAATCTCCGCCAGAAGATACACAATATCTATATATATAAAAGTGGAATTTTGTACTTGTATTTGTATTTTTAATTTTCAGAAAATTCATTTTTATTTCTTTTGCCTTTCGTTTTATCTTTTGCCTTCTTCTTTAATACTCAATTGTGGTTAAAGTTAACTTGATTACATTTATATTACATTTCTTATATATATATTTTTTTTACTTTCTTCTTTTTTTAATTTTAGAAATTCAGAAATTTATTTGATTTATTATCTCTTGGCATAGCCGAAGAGCTCACACTCTTTCTCATATATAAAAATACGAGCTTTGAAATAGATCCTTATAGATCTAAGAAAACTTGTTCTATTAAGTTTTCTTTGCTATATATGTAAGATCAATTCTTAAGTTTGATGTATATATATATATATATATATATATATATATAAATCTATATACAATCTAAGTAGTGTATAGATAGTCGTATAGTTAGTTGTTTCCTTTAGGCATGTTACCGTAGGTAACACACTCACGCACACCTACAGATATCGTGTGTACTAGGAGGAGGGGCCATATTTCCATATAAATCCTTATATATAGAAACACACACCACTGAGAGGGAGTGGAGCCACATTAAACTTGATTCCCTGTACCGTAGAAACTACCGAGAGTCTTCCCTTTTACACATTCCTCTACCAGGCATCTCAGCAATGGGCAATGCAGCCGCTTAATCCATTAAATATGTATGCATTATTCACAAAGAACTCACTTTTTCCCACAGACACCGTACAATGGTGCACCATCCCCAATCCCACACCCCCCCTAACACTACCTCAAATGCATGTGGCATTCATGGCAAACGGTGGGAAAGGGTTCCTAGTAAAAAAAAAAAAAAAAGGAAAAAATTTGGTTACTTTGCATAATTTATTAAATACGCGAGACTCCGCAAAGAGGCCCAGGAGCTTGCAACGGGTTTTTAGTTGTCCGCTTTTGTTATGAAGGAAGCCACGAGAAAGGCAAGTGTAAGAGTGAGAAAGTCAAAAGGGGATAATAGAAAGACAGAAAGAAAGAGTAAGTGAGAGTAAGAGAGAGAGAGAGAGATCTATGTGAGTGCCAGAATTTTCTTACTGTTTTTTTTTTTTTTGTGGTTTTTAAGCTAATGCTAATGTTTTTAGTCCTCACTGTACCCTATTAAAAATTTAATCAAACATTGTGAGAGTAAGTATATAATGAGCTTTGACTTGACTTGGCATAAATGAAAAACGAAAATCTTTTCGACTTAATCAGAATCAATTCTTAGATTCCTTCCTCTATTATTTGCTCTTCTTTGCAGTGTATTATATTTCGGGGTATATTGGGTTTAGTAAAAGGCAAAGTAGATGTCTATATATATATATTTATGTCTCCTGTTCTTTTTTAGATCTTTGAGTTATAGTAATATATATAACTATAACAAATATAACGAATAGCTTTGCTTAGAATCCGTTTTAGAATCTCCTAAGAGCATTATAGTAACTTCCTTATTTGCTGCTTAACCTCATTTTTCTATCTACTATATTTTGTACTCTTCCCTCTCTTTATCTCTATCTTACTCTCTAATTCGCCTAGACAAGGGCAAAAGCAACCACAAAGACGTTGGTTGTTTGGTAGAAGAAAACTTAACTTGGCTGCGGCACGGGAATGTTTCTTGAAGTGTTCAGTTGAGTAATTGAGTGAGAGGGAGGGGAGTGGGGGTGTGGGTGTGGGATTTTCAAAATGCAAGAGAGGATACGATATGCTTATGCAAATGTCAAAAATGCTTGGGAGTGCAATGACAGCGTCAGACAGCGACGAGACATTAAAGTCATACTCTCTGTCTCTTTCTGTTGCTCCAGCCACCTTCAACTTTCTGTGTGTCATTTTGTGCCATCTTGCCACAGTAATGACTCATTAAAATGACAAAAGGATAATGGATAATTAGCAATCTGCATGGCAATTACATTCACTGATTTCTCTAGATATTAAAACCAGAAAAAAATCATAAAATAAATAATGGATTTGTACATTCTGAAAGGTAAATGTATCTTTATATATACATATATGGGAATTCTCTGTTTTGATTTTCACAACCACATCACATTTTGACCTGTCAAGTATTCAAAAAGGGATGCCTGCTGAGTCACATTTCCACTAACCCGAGGAGAGGATACTTCTCTCTTTAGCAACCTACCATCAAATTCAATAGACAGGGAAGTGACTTTGACTTTGACAAATTTCACTTTGCTATATAAAACTTGTCAACTGTCAAGTCAATGCGTGTGTGTTTGTGTGTGTGTGGTAAATGGGATAAAGTCGGTCTAGGAAATTGGATAAGTTGGTCTATTAATAAATGGAAACTAAAGTTTGGAGAAAAGGTAAAAGTAATTTTAAATTAATAAAAAGAAAAAGGTAAAAAAAAATGATATTTAAAATTTACTTCTTTGATTTTTCAGTGCGTTGTTGACAAGTAATTTCCATTGATAACTAGTTAATTTCCCCCTATTTGATTTTGAAGGGACATAACATGAACCTAATGGGCATACGGAAATTGAACTGATAAATGTTAAGGGTATTCTAGCAAAAAGCAGCAGAGCAAAGGACTACAAGCAATGTTAGAGCTTAAAATCAAATCACTGTCAAAGGCTAATTCAGTGTGCTAAATAAACGAAACGATAAGCTCAAATTTCTTTGCTGTATTTCGCTTTTTCAGAGACCAGAAACACACAGAGTTAGAGAGATAGAGAGGGGAGTGTGACAGGGGGAAAAGGTAAAGAGGTGGCAAAGGCAACTGCAGCTGCAACTCAATTTGTGCTGATTTTCAGAGTTGCACTTGTAGTTGGCAGCTGATATCAGTTTACTGTTTCCAAAAAGAAATCCACAACCAAGAGATGTATATATGCCAATGTATGTGTGTGTGAGTAAGTGTCTCTGTGTCTGTGTGTGTGTGTGCAGTTCCAATTTGAGTCTTTGTTACGCACGTAGAGCGGTTACCCATTTTAAACTGCTTCAATAAGGTTCAGAAATCACATCAGAGAGAGAGAGAGAGACAGACAGACAGACAGAGAGAGAAAAAGTAAAAGAGTTATTGTGAAAGGGAGATAGAGTATGGGTGCAGAGTAAGAGAGATGGCAATGATGTTGCGCCTTTTGGCTGCAACATTTTAAAGTGGCTACAATAACAGGACACTTTGATTTATGCGTGCGCGCAATCTTTATGCCTTTGCTATATTCCTCCCCTCCCCTTACTACAACAATACTCGCGTCACTTTCCAATAAAAAAAACAAACGAATTGCCGCATCGACTTGCATATACCCTATAACGAGTAGTATCTGTATTCCAATTTCAGTTTTGATAACCTTTGAGATCAAGTTGTTTTGGTGAAGATGTCTCAAATGTCCCGGCTATATACTTGAGAGGGTTAAAATGTTTCTTTTCTCCGTTACATTTGGTCAATTTCAATATGCCCTGAAACATATATGAAAGGGTATAAAAGTGGTGGCAATCAAATGCACGCACGCTTCCAGCGGAAATATTCTAGGAAAACGCACAAAAACAATACAAAACTTTCCATATTCAATTTGGAAAGGTTCTATAAATTGCAATAATTCCAGTTAAAAGAAGTGAGCTCTTTATGAAAGAACCTTCATCACTCTAACACTTTTAATTATAAATATATATATTTTTTAAATTACTTCTTATTGCAAGCTCATCCATGTAGTTAAAGGCAGGCATAGGCAAAATAGTGTGGCTGCATTCTGCTAATGACAAAATGTAAAACTCTAGCCATTTCCTTTAGACAACAGACAAATCGATCTACATATATGTATGTATGTATCCACACTTCAGAAAAAGGGAAAACCAAAATCCCATTAGCCAAACGTGTTTAGAACCCATTCAAGTTGCATCTGCCATCATTGACATTGCAGTTACCTAGTTTTTCGCTTTGGTTCTATCTGTATCTGTGTATCTGTATCTGTTTATGTATATCTGTATGTGTGTTAGACACCAGGCACTTAGCTGCGGGCATTTATAACCAACACTTGGTGTGAATGTCCTCCCCATGGCACAACATTGTCGACATGCGTGTGACAGGATAATAAAGGATAGGCGTCTTTGTCGCAACTCGCGACGATCTCCATCTAATTTATGGCCTATTCAAAGAATGAGCCGACCAACTGAATAGAGACAGATGAATGCCACAGGACATTGATGGGACATAATACAAAAAACCCAACACAGAAAAACAGTTATATATGTACATATATAGATATATATACATATATATACAAGTCGACACTGATATATCCACAATTTGAATACAATAGAGTGGAATGCAATGACCATTCATACTTTGAAAGAACAAAAGGGAAACTTCAACATTTGCAACAAACGAATATTCAATTATGCCACAATCTTGATTTAAACAACACTGGCACGTTTCCTAACCTCCCCACCATTCCTCACTCCTTCTCACTAGGACTCATTCCTCTTTGTTTTTCCTTTTTTACACCTTTGCAAAAAAGGTATATTAATTTTGGTCAGAAGTTTGCAACGCATAGAAGGAAGCATCTCCGACTATATAAAGTATATATATTCTTGATCAGCACGATGAGCTGAGTTCATTTAGCCCTGTCCGTCTGTCCGTATGTCCGTCTGTCCGTCCGTCCGTCTGTCCGTCTGTCTAGATCAACGCAATCTCCTCCGAGACCCTTAAAGCTACAGAGCTGAATTTTGCACTTAGGCTTCTTTTTGCTGCAGGCATTGTATATCTCGGAATCATTCCGATCGGATGACTATATCATATAGCTCCCATAGGAACGATCGGTCGTGAATAAGCTTTAACCTCAATAACTTTGTTGTTTTCCAACGAAATATAACAAAAGCCGGTATTTGTGAGTTTTATATACTTCCTAACATATCCATCAAGTTTCATCAAAATCGGTTGACTATATCATATAGCTCCCATAGGAACGATCGGTCATGAATATGGATTTCGAGCAATAACTTGGTTGTTTTAAAAGCGATTATCACTAAATTTGGTATTAATAAGTTTTTTATACTTTCTAACATATCTGGAAAGTTTTATCAGAATCGGGGCACTATATCATATAGCTCCTATAGGAACGATCGGCCAAAATATTGGTTTTAGATGAAAATCTTGGTTATTTTAACTCGAAATTTGGTATATGTAAGTTTGGTATAAATAAAAATGTGTCTGTTGTGTTTGAACAGAATCGGCCGACTATATGATATAGCACCTATAGGAACAATCGGACAAAAAAAAAAAAAATTTTTTTTACTCGTAAGTTTTTTTTTTAGGAGCCACGGGCATGATTAGTTTCATACACTTTCTTATAATTCTGGTAATTTATATGTAATTGAAAAGAACAGTTTGCAAAGGTATCCGAACTTCGGCGTGACCGAAGTTAGCCCATCCTTCTAGTTTTTTTTTTATTTGCCCAGTGTAGATTTTCAGGAAAAAAAAAAGGAGAAGAAAAAAAAATTGAATTTCAAACATCTCTTGTTGACGACAACGACAAGGATAAAGATATGGATAAGGAGTAGGCGGTGTGCCTTTTTGGGCGTGGCCAGGCGAAAGAAATTCCCAGCACGTGTGCAACAAGAACAAGTAAAAACGAATCGAACACAGGATGCATCGCACGTTTCGCCAAATTGAAATTTACCACGCCGAAGACGACTAACTGCAGTCGAAAGCCATTCCGATTACAATTCAGATTCCATTCAAGATTCTCATGCATAGGACCAGACCAGACCAGAGCAGAACAGACAGGCCAGTCAACCAGTCAGCCAGCCAGCCTACTTAGCTTAGCTGCCTTTGGCGTTGTTCGATTTTGGGTTGTACGCTTTTTGGATTTGTGTTTAAGTTTCAGTCTAAGTTTGTCCTGTGACTTTGGTCATAAACATTGATGTGGACAGTTGTGAATAGAAGCTTAGCTGCAGATACATATCTATCCATTGGTGTCCATTTGCCACCTATCTATCTAGCTATCCATATATTTACCTTGGTCTATTTACTATGTAAACCAAAATGACATCAATATTTTTGTACATTTAATAAAGTTTCTTTCAAAGGCCATAGAAAAGTAGTTAACTGATCTTAAAATATTGAGTTCCACTTATATAATAATAATTTTAATCATTTCTATTTTTTATATAAACATAATAGATAAAAAGATATAGAAAAAAGTTGACTGATTATGTCGTGAAGTTTATTTGTCGTAGCACTTACCACAGAGAGTTGACTTTGATTTGTAAGCGATGTTTTTCTCTTACTGCAACATTTTGTGGCATCTTTCCTATGATACGATACTACAGCTCCCCTATTTTTGCCACACAGCATGGTAAAATGCAATCAAATAAACAAATTGCCAGTCGACTGACTGAGTCAGCAAGAGTCAGTGGACTGACTGACTGACTGACTGACTACATTCACACAATTCGCACACCATTCACATCACAGTCAGAGTCAGATACAGAGTCAAAGTCATATGTATATGTGTATGTATGGGTATGTATATATGTATATATATATAAAACATCAGGAACATCGCCCTAGGCATTAGCGCGAATCGCAAAGTCATATTTAATTTTGGCTCCCACGCTGTGTAATAACTATTTGTTAACCATACGACAAGGCAGCACTTGTAAGGCATAAAGGAAGCCATTTCACACACACACAGACACACATACATTTATATATAATATTATATATGCAAATCGAGTAAATTGAAAATCATATAAAATGTGAGCCTATAAAAATGAGAAACCAAGCTCAAAGTAGCAATAACAGCAATTCTATAGTACATATCCATATATATAAATATATATGAAAAAATTGAGATTATTGCTTTCATATAATATATATAAATTACAATATTAGCTTAATATTTAATATATATATATATAAGTATATATAACATTTATTTCATTTAATAAAAACAGTTTAAGATTTTGAAGAGTAAATTCATTTTCTTATAGCTCAAAGGAAGTAAATAAGTTATAACTATTGAATATATATATATGTATATATATATATATATATATATATATATATATATATATATATATATATATACCTATATATAGATATTACTTTATTTATATCTATATTTATGAATATGTGTACTTACAAACATATATATATATAATAAAAACTTGCGTTTATTCCTATACTTGACATTTATAATGGTTCTAAACAAATTTAGATCCCTTTTAAATGATATTCCATTCAAAAAAAAAGAACAAATTTTATTTAAAAACTTTGCAATAATTGAAAATATTTCAAGAATTTGTTATTGGCAAAAGGCACAAGGAATATATGTATATGTAAATATACATATATATATATACATACATATATATGTATATATATATATATATATATAAGTCACAGATGACAGAAAAATACATCTTAAAAAAAATAGACGACTGACCAAATAACAAATTGCCTGGAAGGTGTACACAGATAAAGAAAATTCTGTCAGAGAGAGGGGTTGTATGATAAGAAGAGGGGGGGCGGAAGCGAAAGAAAGGTAGCCAAGCATTTCAATTTCAATGAAATCAGTTATACAAGTTTTGCCTTTGGTCGCATTTTGGTTATGCATAAAATGACTTTTTCAGGCACGTTTCAATTCATTTTTTGGGCAACAGTTGTCGTTGTTGTTGTTGTTGTTATAGTCCAACATTCTGTCCACATTTACCATTCTTCCCTATTATAACTCTTGTTCCGCTACCGCTTACCCTCCATGAAAGAATGAACTTGAAGTATTTCAACATATTTTCTGGATATTTCTTTTCATATTTTTTTGCCTTTATTTTTATACCTTTGCAAAAAAGGTATATTAATTTTGGTCAGAAGTTTGCAACGCATAGAAGGAAGCATCTCCGACTATATAAAGTATATATATTCTTGATCAGCACGATGAGCTGAGTTCATTTCGCCCTGTCCGTCTGCCCGTATGTCCGTCTGTCCGTCCGTCCGTCCGTCCGTCCGTCCGTCCGTCCGTCTGTCCGTCTGTCTGGATCAACGCAATCTCCTCCGAGACCCTTAAAGCTACAGAGCTGAAATTTTGCACTTAGGCTTCTTTTTGCTGCAGGCATTGTATATCTCGGAATCATTCCGATCGGATGACTATATCATATAGCTCCCATAGGAACGATCGGTCGTGAATAAGCTTTAACCTCAATAACTTTGTTGTTTTCCAACGAAATATTACGAAAGCCGGTATTTGTGAGTTTTATATACTTCTTAACATATCCACCAAGTTTTATGAAAATCGGTTGACTATATCATATAGCTCCCATAGGAACGATCGGTCATGAATATGGATTTCGAGCAATAACTTGGTTGTTTTAAAAGCGATTATCACTAAATTTGGTATTAATAAGTTTTTTATACTTTCTATCATATCTGGAAAGTTTTATCAGAATCGGAGCACTATATCATATAGCTCCCATAGGAACGATCGGCCAAAAAATTGGTTTTAGATGAAAATCTTGGTTATTTTAACAGCGATTCACTCGAAATTTGGTATATGTAAGTTTGGTATATATAATAATGTGACTGTTACGTTTTAACAGAATCGGCGGACTATATGATATAGCTCCTATAGGAACAATCGGACCAAAAAAAAACAATTTTTTTACTCGTAAGTTTTTTATTTAGGAGCCACGGGCATGATTAGTTTTATATACTTTCTTATAATTCTGGTATTTTATATGTTATAAAAAAGAACAGTTTGCAAAGGTATCCGAACTTCGGCGTGGCCGAAGTTAGCCCATCCTTCTAGTTTTTTTTTTTCTTTTATTCTTTTCCTGTGTTTTTTTTGTTTTTATGTATTTCAACCAAAAACAGCGCTCAGATCTTTATTTTATTTTTTGTTTTTTGTTCTTTGCATTACCTGCATTCTTTGGTAACCACATTTTTATACCCTTACATGAGGGGATGATAACCTTTTTTATAAATATAAAAAGAAAATATTTCAAATTTTTGTTTCTCAATTCTTACTTATTAATGAAAAAGCTTAATACAATTAAGTAAATTGATCAAATTTTTATATTATCATTGTTAGGGTATATAAACTTTGTCATATTGATGGCTTTATATAAACTTTTGGTTTTTTTTCCTTCTTTATTGTACCGATTCCTCTGGTGGCATCCTTTATGGCTTTGTATGCTAATTTTATCATATAAATATTCATATAGCCGCAATATGATAACGCCCCCAAAATGGAAATTGTTAATAAATATTTCTATTGTAAATAGATTTACATGTATATATATATATATATATATATATATTGTACATATGTAAACGATTGTTGGTTGTGTTCGATGCGTAGAGTGTTTACTGTATCAATAGAGTAGAATGTAATTAAATCCTGTTTATGGCTATCATGCCACATGACAACAAAAGCAAAGACAAAGACGGAGACAGAGACATAGACGAAGATGAAGATGTAGTCTGAGACCAACAGAGAACTCTGGTGCGATGGTGGTGTCATGTGGTGTGACATGCTGGTGGTGGTGGTTGCTGGTAAGCAGAACAACGTAGAGGTGCTAGTGTCAGTAACTGAACACGCATTCACACTCATTTTGATATTGTTTGCTGGTGCTTTACCATTTTGGACAAGACACTGTGCGGTTGGTTGTTTGTCATTGGAGTTGGGAGGGGAAGGGTGGTAACGGCGTTTGGGTTAGGGAAGAGATCCCGTCAAGCGATGACGATGAAGTGCAACTTGAACATTGTAGCGGCGGCATCCAGAGGCGCTTGTCAAGTAATTTGTCATACTTAATTGCAACATGCCATGAAGTTGTGTTGCCGTTGCCGTTGCCGTTGCTTTTGCCGTTACAGTTGCTGTTGCTGTTGCCATTTTGCTTCTTTATGCCACAGTACTGGTAGCAGCACTAAGCTGCATTAATTGGGCATGCATTAAGTGGCAGCAACATGGGGGAAAGACTTTTCCAGTTTGATATCTGAATCCCAGAATCTGTATTAGAATGCAGAAACTGAGCGTTCCGTTCGCTGTCAACGGCAATTTGCATTAGCATAGCTCGCTATGCTTAACGCTGCGTATACGCAATGCGATGGAATTTTCGCAATTTATACTAAAGTGCTGTTGGTATAACAACAACAACAACAACCAAAACATAGCAGTAATAAGGATAAAGCTCTTGCGTCAATCTGCAACTGCTTTTTATACTCTCATTGCAACAATTTAAATGCCAAACATCAGATTTAGTTAGTTGCCATAACCACTTAATAGCAAAATCTAAAACAGGAATTAAGTCTAGGTAAAGGAATCTAACAAATGAATCAAACTGTATTAATATAAATTGTATCTTTTGCCAAGTTAAATCTAATCTTTAGAAAGAAAAAACTGGTTCAATCCTTTTTGCAACTTTGTTAATTGAAATACATATAGTATATAGTCAAGATATATATATATATTATATTAAAATAAACCTCTTCTAACACAGAATAGAACTTAGAACTGAACCTGTTATTGATTTTTAAGCCAAGTTTTATCTTTAAAATCTTAACTCTAATATATATTGAAACAATTATTACAGTTTCTTAACAATTATCAAGAATATCTTGAATATTCAATGTTATAACTTTTAGTAAGCTACAAATGTATATATATATTTATGTGAAATAAAATGAAACTTAAATTGGAATGTTAGCAAGTTTAGTTAGGAGAAGGAGATGAAAGGCTTTTACCTTCATCTTTGGCTAAGTTACTTGCATATTCATTGGGCCATATTTGACTTGCCACATGACGACCATAAATATTTATCCATTTCACTCACCTGGCAGCATAATTAGAATTCCCAGGCCATAAGCCAGCCACGTGATGGCGGCTATTGATGACCATGATGACGATATGCAAGGACGACGACGACCAAGACGAAGACGATGATGATGATGATGATGATGATGATGATGATGAGGATGTGTCTGAGGAAGACTCATTATGATGAGTATCGAAGATATTTGTGGTTTAGTAATTTGCTTTTGATCGACTATCCCAAGCCACTCCTTGACAATGGATTAAAGTATGTCTTTATGTATATATATATAGATATATCTTGATATAGATGCAGACTTCAATTGAGAGAGCGAGAGTGCGAGTGTGAGTGCGAGTACGAGTGTGCAAGTGTGAGTGAGAGCCACAGCGACAGCGAGAGCGAGTAAAAGATATTGTAATGACTGGGCGAAATCAATAAGTGCCACACAGCAATTGTTCGTTCCTTCCTTTCCTTTCCTTTCCTTTTTTTTTTTGCCGCCTTTTCTTATCTCTGCCTTGGGGCAAACTTTTACTTTGTTGGGCTTGCCGCAAATTTCTTGGCTGTGGTTGCCATTTATCAAATAACAACAACAACAACAATAACCAAAAACAAAAAAATTAAACAAACAAAAAAGAAAAGAGCAAACAGAAAACTGCTCTCCAATGGAAAGGCAATGCAGAGTTTGTTCTTCAAGTTGATGATTGGGAGTCGAAATTGGAGTTGGGAGTACTGGTCGATTCTATGTATCTCTCTCTCTCCCTCTCCCTCTCTGTCTCTCTCCCTCTTTCTATATCAGCAAGGTGTTGCTGCTGTCGACATTGGCATTATTAACACACCGCGAAAGGGCAGACAGGCAATCAGGCACAGTCAGACAGTCGTTCGGTCGTTGACCTTGACTAACTATTTGAACTTGCCCACCAAAAACAAACGGAAAATCTGGCGTTTTCTTTTTTTTTTTTGTTTTTGGTTGTTGTTGTTTATTTGTTTTATTGTCCTCGTTGTTCAATTTTTTGTTGTTTCTCTGCTACTCTTCTCTGCTCTATGCTTTTGTTTTGTTTTTGTTATTGTTGTTGTTTTGTTTTGTGTTGTGTGCTCTCCTCCACTTTGCTTTGCTTGTTTGATTCGCTTCCGTTGTTATATGTTTCCGCAACTTGTTTTTCGAATTTTTGATTACTTTGTCCTTTCGACTATTCGACAAGTTAAACGTCGGTGTTAACTTCCCTTTTTCCCTTTATCCTTTCGTTACCCTTTCGGCACTCTGTATTGCTTCTTCTGCCACAAATTCTAGTTCTATTCTTTGTCGTCCTCGTATCCGACTGCCAAAGCATTTAGTATTTCGATTGCCTTTGCTGTAAAGACAAAAGGAATTAGTATGAAAAAGTAAAGAAAGATGGATCCAAAATATATAATAATCAAATATATGTGAAATTGTTAAACTAGTTATAGAAATAAATATATACAAGGTCCTTTCTTCGGAATAGAGAAACTATTCAAAGATCTTTTCCTATTCATTATCTTTTCTTTAGATATATATAGTAAAGTGATTGCATTCAAATTTTATTCTTATTGTTATTCTTAATCAATTTCTTAGTCATTTAGCATACAAATTTCAATATACTCGAATGTAGTGTATCTCTAGTGTAAAATCTTTAGCCAGACTTTGCGCATCGTTTAAATTTTGTTGTTTTTGTTGTATATTTTCCTTTTTGTTTATATATTTTTATTTTCCATCTAAGGCTCCATAAATCAGGCTCCGCCCTTCAATGCGGCTGCTCTCATCTAAAAAGGAACACATATGCATAAATTCATTTTTAAATGCCCATCTAGTGCAGAGATCCACATGGAAATGTTTGCCGGTTTTTGTTTTGTTTGTTTTGTATCCCTTTTTTTGTTTGTGTTGGTTTGTTTGCTTGTTTGTTTGTTTGTTTGTTGCACAATTTTTGGTATTTGAAATTGTGTGTGCTCTCATTTTGGCATTAAAATTGCAGCAAATACTTTGAATAAATGCGCCAGCAGCATGACAAATGTCTTGCATTAAATATAAAATATGTCCCACAAAAACGTACAAAAGGACACCGGCAACTGATGAGAGAGTTTATATCGTTTTGTATACCCTTACAGATAATATATAATATTAAAAAAAAAAAAGTTTGAGAGATCTGTAAATGTTTAAGCAGTATAATAAAACAATATAATAATATAAAGATTGAAAAAAATATTTTAAAATGATTTCTCTTTTGATTTACATTGATTTCATAAGAGAAATATTTGCTTTATAGCAAGAATCAAGCATATATATGTATATAGTATAGGTATGGGTATAGGTATAGGTATAAATATGGGTATAGATATAGGTTATAATAAAACTGGGACACTCTTTTGGTAAGTGTATAAAAAGGGGCAAGCCTAACTCTTGTTTTATGTCCTTGTTGAAATATATAAGAACAAATGTAAGTCTGTATGTATCTGTCTCTCTATATATATATGTGTGTGTGTGTGTGTGTGCCTGTAAACAAAAAACTTGAAGAAAGAAAACAAATAGGAATAGTTGTAATTCCATTGAAAATGTAACAACTGTAAGATGAAATCAAGTTGAAATAGATTCAAAGAACAATCCAGTAGAAAGGAAAGTAAATTGATATATAGAATGAATATATACATATCAGATATATATAGAGACAATTCAATTTAATTAAACTAATTGAATGATTTGAAGTGTATAAGAAATTATATGAAAAAGAAAAACCTAGTTGCAATCGATTAGCAATTGGAAAATGTAATTTCCAAAAGAAAATAATTTACAGTACTGATCTAATGAAAAGTTCATATCTCTTTGTTCCTCTCTTTCTTTTTCCTTAAGTAAACAAATTGAAGAAATATATATAGAAGATATATATATTCTACTATTTGTTAGACTTGGATTTGCAGATTTATCTTTATTTTTGAAATGGACAATTGTTGCATAATAAATCAATTACACCTTAAGTGAAAGAGAATGCTGAGAATGATTGCATGAAACGATGATGTTGCAAGTATCTTTGTTTGTTTGTATGTTTGCATGTTGCTGCCTGTTGGTTAGTTTCAAATGGATTCTTCACAAAATTATTTCATTTCTCAATTTGTCTGACTGACTCAGTCTGGAGGCCACCCACTGGGCCCAAAAACCAGAGTCTGAGTTGGCAGCCATTTATCATCCTTTAGTCAGGCGCGTCTCAAATTTATGTTTAATTTAACAAAAGAGATTAGGCTCCAGTTTCAGACTTTGGCTATATGTATGTATGTTTGTCTGTTTATTTGTTTGTTTGTTCGTTTGTTTGTTTGTTTGTTTGCTTGTTTGCCTTCGATAAGGATACAAGGGAAAAGGAGAAAAATTGGAGCAAAAACAATTTATATTTGCCAACTAAGCCAACATAAATACATACAATGGCTATGGCTAAAGTCAGTCATCAATATGAAAACGCCAGCCCAGTCGGTGGCAAAGTCCTTCTCGAACGTTAATTACGCCCCAATGTGCGTATGCGACATTAGCCATCAAAAAAGGGATCCAAGAAGCCATACAGTCGAAGCCAACTCACAGCAGGCGTTCAATTAAATGAAGATGAACGAGCCAGTACAATGACGGAACAATGAAATTCACCTAAACATTTACAACATATGTATGTATGTATATACACACACATATATATGTCTCAGAGGTCACATATGTACGTATGAGCAGAAGTGCCCTAAGAGGTATGCTACATTTTACACCAACTTTTCATTATCTCTGCCTAATCCATAAAATGAAAACCAGAATGAAAGTTATTTAAATTAATCTATAAAATAGCATTTCTAATGCTAATATATTGAATTGATATATATATTAAAATATTTAAATTTATGAACAATTTAATGGACCCATTAAATATACATATATGAGAATGATTTATTGTTTGTATTGGTAAAATGTATTCTAACTTAAATCAATTTGTTTATTGTTATTGATTATGTTATCACAAGTCCTTTAAGCAGTGTTTAATTCTTGTTTTTGTTTAAATAATTTATCACATTAGTAAAGGAATATATATATAGGCTTTTCTAAAGCTATCACTTATAAGAACTATTATCTGTATATTATCTAGTATACAAACAATTATTAATAAAAAATATCACTTAAGTATTTCGGTAAGTCTATTTGCTAAATCTCTCCGCCAAGTGTTTCTGCCAAGGCTCACCGCCAAGTCTCTCCGCAAAGTCTCTTTGCTAAGTCTCTCGGCAAAGGCTCTCTGCTAAGTCTCTCTGCTAAGTCTCTCTGCTAAGTCTCTCTGCTAAGTCTCTCTGCTAAGTCTCTGCGCCAAGCCTCTACGCCCCAAGTCTCTCCGCCAGGTCTCTCCCCCCAGTCTCTTCGCCAAGTCTCTTCGCCAAGTCTCTACGCCAAGTCTTTACGCCAAGTTTCTCCGCCCCAAGTCTCTCCACCAGATCTCTCCGCCAGGTCTCTTCGCCAAGTCTCTCCGCCAAGTCTCTTCCCCAAGTCTCTTCCCCAAGTCTCTTCGCCAAGTTTCTCCACCAAGGCTCCCCCTTTTGCAATTTAGAATCCTTATACATTTCCAATAACTAAATATTAAGCTGATTATCCAACTTATTGGTATATAACTAGTTTCCATATTATTGATATTACTTTTATAATGCCTTAAATACCGTTAGGTAGTATTATTATACTATATTTATAGATATATATATATATGTGTGTGTATATGTGTATATTCTATATCCTCTGCTAAAACACAAACGAAATTCTTGTCTAAGACTTGAAGTTATTTGTTGTCATCTATTCTAGGAAATACATCTATGTACATACACACGCACACATATTTATATATATATACATATAAATGTATGTAAATTTTTTTGTTAACGTTTAATTAAATCACACAGTTCTCCTCTATGCCTCTATGATGGTTGCTAGGTTTTAGCATTACAATAGGCTTAACACCAGCTCGTTTTCACACACACACACACTCGGATAGAAAAGTGTGTGTATGTGTGTGTGTGTGAGTCTGACTTATCATTTTTATTAAAGCACACACAAATATTTTAACAGAGAGTAAAAACACAAAGGCATACACACATACACACAAGCAAACTTCTTCTCATTTTCCTCACTATTTTAGCTCCATTGTTGAGTAGGCAAAAAAAGAAAAAGGGTTTGGCAATTTTTAGAGGAGAGGGTGAGGGGTAGGGTAACAAAAAATGAACCAGCTACAAAAAGAACAAACAAAATTCATGTGCACAAAAAAAAAAAATAAACTAAAAATATTTGTTGTCCGGCAACAAAATCTCCCTCCTTGGCCCCGACTGTTGCTGCTGCAATCAGACGACCAGGACCAGCTGCGGGTAGATGCAGAAAGGATTTACTGGACAGCAGCAGGAATATTTAGCAGTTTATATTATATCCAGAAAAACTTTGCATAAAACCAGCTCTAAATAACAAAAATATTAAAAAAAAGAAACCAAGTTTTATATATATTTAATGTTTGAGTAATAAAATTCAGGCATTGCCCTAATTAGAAGCCACGTTATAAACTAACAAAAGGAATTAAATACTATCTGCTCTGGACAGGATAAGGTTTAGTTTCTTAAAAGAAAGACAAACAAAATGATATGCCTAGAAATATCTAGAAACCTTAACAAAAAGAAAGCACTAGGAAAATGTGTTTGAAAACAGTTTAAAACTTAATTTTAATTGTTCGAAAAACTTTGATTCCTTTTTAAAACACATTTTTATAGGAAAGAAAAAGAAAGGAAGAAATGAAATATATATATATTTAGATTTTCTATATAGAGATCTTATAAGAAAACAGTTTATTACCTAGATATTGTATCTATTCTTATGTATAGGGTATTCCCCTAGTCGTTTAACTTTTATTTAAAATGCAATAAACTTTTTTTATGTAGCCCAAAACGATTTGTTGGTTGCCCGTTTAGTGGCATTTATGACTTTGTTTTAACTGATATTGTGAATTGGTGACAAAAACCAAAAGCGATACAAAACATGCCCCAAAACCTGAATTGATAGGTATTCATCAATGTTGCTTGTTTGTTGTTCATTTGTTGTTGTTGTTGTTGTTGTTATTGTTGCATTTTTCAGGCAATGGCATAAATTTATGTCATATAAATCGTGCGGTTTGTCGCTTTTTGCGGTCATGAGATTACAGTTGGCTGCCCTCACCATACCACCCATTCCAACCATCGCCAACACATCGGCAACACATCCCCTCCTTATTGTTGCCACCCGCCCATCCCTAAGGAATGGAATGGAATGGAATGGAAAGGGAAGTTTTGCATTCATCAATCATTTCGTCAAGCAGTGTGCACGCTCAAATGCGCAACACCGCACCGCAAACAATACATCAACGCGAGGCGCGACGAATGGTGACACTTTTTCAATGCACACACGATCAAATGATACAAAGGGAAGTGGTGGGGGGGGAGGGGGTAGATGGTAGGTGGACAGTTAGGGAGGGGAGCGATTAGAAGCGAGCGAATTTTACGGGTCACATTTTACACAAACACACACACACACACACATACACATACTGGAAGAGAAGCAGCAACGGAAGCAATAAACCTGATTTACTTTGTACATATAATTTCTTTGTGTTGGCACATTATATCGACCATTGGTGGGGCAACTTCCCCTTATATCGCCAACTTGACAGCATCCTGGCAATAGAAATAGCAGCAGTAGCAGTAGCAGCAGTATAGAGTAGCAGCCACGGCAACGGCATGTCCTGCCTGCATCCTTGTGCCGAGCCCATTCTCACATGTTTTCACAACACTGTGCATTTTCATTTTTGTAATATTTCTTTTCTATTTCGATTACCGTCTGCTGCTTCACCATTTCCCCTCCTTGCCTAAAGTCCGCTCCCCATCCTTCTCTACTCATGCTACATTCGCGTCCTCCAACTCGTTCACGTTGGCCAACGAAAATAAAAAAAAAAAAAAGAAAGCCCCTTATAGCACCTCCCCCTACCCGTGTCCAGATTCAAGTCGAGGCTTCAGGTTCGAGTTCGAGCAAAAATGTTTCCTTAATCCAAAAGAGCTTCTCATTCTCATGTTTTGAATGCCTTCTCTGCAGTTATATAGATGTATGTGTCTGTATATGTATGTGTGTATGTGTGTATATGTATATGTTTGACTGTGTCTGTGTGTCTCATGTTGTAAAAAGTTTTATTTGTCGCTGATTTGAGTATCGAGGCCAGCGCCTATGTGTATGCTACGTTTTTTTTTTGCCTTCTCTTCCCTTTTACTACTCCCTTTTTTGCTTCCTTTGGCTTTTGTTTTGTTTATTTCAATTCAAAGCACAAAACAAAAATGCAAAGTAATGCAATTTATCTGAAAACTATGCTGATGCTGTTGCTATAGCTATTCCCGTTTACCAACATCCTATCCCCCCAGCACCACTCCTCCGCTTACCCAACAGACATACAACAACAAAGAAACAGAAACAGGAAGCAACAAAAAAATATAGAAAATGGCAACGACCCGTACGAGCCAACACACAGACACACACACATACATGTATAGAAGTAGAAAAGGAAAAATTGTTAAATGTTTCATGTCCTTACAATTTCAATTAAATTTTGACGTCAAGTGTTGACAACGACGACATGACAAAAATGGGGAATTAGATTTCAGTTAACCTGATTATAATTTACAAAGCCGTGTTTCCGTTAAAAGGAATATATATAGGGATATATATATATATATATACATACATATGAAACAGTTACAGAATACAATATAAGCTAGTTTTTATATTGTAAGACAATGAAGGATCTTTAGCACTTCAATTAATTTAGTCCCAAGTTCAAAAATATAAAACAAATATATATATTAAATGTTCTTTAAATTTATAATTCCCTATCTGTAACTGTAAATATATACACTCTAACTGAAAAAAAAAAGAAGTAAATGCTCTTATTGCCATTAATAGAGTAAATTTATATTTCTTTGGTACTTTGGTCTTCTCATGCGTCCTTATTGGTGTGATTAGAGTTAAGCTTAAGTGTGTGTCCCTCTCAACGTAAAAACATATAGAACATTATATATATATATATACGTATGTTTATATAGAATTTGTTCAGAGGATAAACAACATTTTTGTCCATTACGAATTTACAGTTGCTCCTTTTAGCTAAATATAATTTCTGTGGCAAAGCATATGATACGCAAGTCCGATCTACCTAATCCCACAAAATCTACGTAACATATATATATATATATTTTCAGAGAAACCACAAACAAAAAATAAAAAAGAAAAAAAAGAACACACCAAAAGAAGAAAAAAATTGTTGTGACAAGTTTTATTTACACTTAACGTAGCTTAACAGCTCCTATCGAAAACAAATTCCAAGAGCTTACAGAAAAGTATTGACTTGGAAATACCCTGTAATAGCTAACTATGATTAGCAGATTGTGAATGAATAATGTGTGAATGAATAATTGAATATATGGCCTAACCTGTATAAGAAATTTGCAAGGATAAAAATTTCTTATATAGAGACTTTATTATATAAAAACTTTGTGTTACAGAGAACTTTACTTTTTTATATACAAAATGAGTGATACTGATAATGGATGGCTTCATTATATAGAAGTTCACTATAGGAAAGTTTAACTTTAAATGCTTTTAGGCAGACATTTACCTACTTTAGCTTAGCTCTATAAAACTCTTTTGAAAGGTAAATATAGGGTATAAAGCAAGAGCTTTGTAATGCCAAAAACAAAACTACATACAGACACACACACATACACTCATTTGGCTACTGCATATACTTGTCTGTATGTATGTGTGTGTGCATGTATGGGTAAATGGGAAGTAAAAAAAAAGGTTCTGGGGAAAAACAAAAAAAAAGGTTGCCCATTGTGGCCGTTTTTGTCTCAATGGGACACTGAAACGTAATCAGAATTGCCCGTAATCGGGCGCTACGCATAATTTTTTACCAGATCGAATTTTTGTCACTTTTTTTTTTTTTTTTTTTTTGCCTTCTGGTGATACATTCATTTTTTTTGGTGGGGAGATGCTGGCTTAGGGGAAATCTTGTGCATTGACCTTTTTCCATGCGAATGCCAGCCGGGTTAACAGAGAGTGGGGGGCAAAGGGAAGCTTAGTCATACAACTACCAAGCCTACCCCTTTACCCTTTACCGTCTGTCTTTTACTACATATATATTTACGAGTATATATATATGTATATATATATCTTCTTTTTTTTTTTTTTTTGCTTGCACTCGATTTGGTGCCTAAATAAATATGGGACCAAACAAAACTGGTTGTAAGGCTGTAAAATGTCAAGGACGTTCAAATTTACGTTTTGAGGTTGACATCATGCTTCGTTTGGCATGCGGCTAAGATACATAGATACATTTGTATCTAAATACATATGTATTTACATACACATCATATGTATATATATATATATACATATATATATATATATATTTCTATGTTCTACTTACACATTTTGCACATTTATTTTATATTTTGTGCAAATGAAATTTGTAAAGCAATCAAAGTAATTACCCAAGATTTCTGTTCAAGTTTAACGAACTGTGTTATACACTTTTTGCAGCCACTGTTAATATGAAATTCCAGTCTATTGAATGCATTCAAAACAAACATCATTTAATCAAATTTAAATCGTTTAACTTGATCTAACAGAAAAGTTTATAGTAGATATATATATATAAATATTTTAGTATCAAATAAAGTTCAGTCCTAAACCTTGGGTTTTTTATATTAACTAGTTTTTTTTTTTTTGTCCTGTTTTGTTAATAAGATGATAAAAAGTTGATTATATTGCTTAAGTAAAAACATTCTGTTGGCTATTCGATCCTAATCTTTGTGCGAGCTTATCCTTAGATGCATAGGTAGGCAGCTCTCTCTCTATCTCTCTCCATTATATTTTTCGGCCTCCTTTTCTCTCTAGTTATGCTGGTCCATTCGAAATGTCCTGCCTTGGTCCTTGACTAAGTGAATTCATGCATAATTAAGTGGATTGTATGTTGCCTTTTAGACACCGTGCGGCAGCGATCAGTGTTGAACCCTCTAGCCATTCCCTACACTCAGACTACTCACAATTAACTTTTCCAATAGGTAGGCCTTCATGCAATTAAATAAACGGAGAACGGAGGACATGGAATGTGAGATTGCTCCCCAAAGAATAAACACAAACACACACACACAGCTAAAAAGAGAGAGAGGTAAAGAGAACGAAAAGACAGAGTAAAACAACCCAAAAAAAAAAAACAAAAAATATACTAAAAAGAGAGAGAAAAAAAACGAACCTCAAAGCAGACAGAACCACACGGCGTATGAGTAACTAACAATTACGCATATCTCGGCCTGCATACACACACACACACAGAGTGTGTCCTTCTCAATTATTAAAGTGGCATTCGGCTTCAAATTTTTACAAAATGCAAAGCCTGAAATTAGAAAATCTAAAATGTTCTTACTAAAACAGAATGAATGGCAGAGAACAAGAGGAGAAAGGTGAGAAAGGAGAAAGGAGAAACAGAGGATGAGGCAATTTAGTTAATGGCCACAAAAGTTAGATACTTAGGCACGAAAAAGCCGTCTGTATACCTTCTAAACAACAAGCACTTTTATCTATGTATATATATATATATATTTCTTGTAAAAAGGATCATCGTTTCATATCCCTATCACAGAGTTGATTTGGTTCTTCTCTAATTCTATTACTCATAATTATCTCTTTTAGAAAATCTTTTGCATTTGACTGAAGAAAAAAATATATATATGGAAGAAAAGGGGTTTTAATTTGTTAACTTTCATCTCTAGTGGAGATTATTATGTCTGAATTTGTTTTTCATTAAAAAGAGGAAGAGAAAAAAAAAAGCAGAAAAATTCTATTGGGGCAAGCATTCAACAGTCAGTTTATGCCCCTTAACATTTTCTCACCCCCCACCAACAATTCTCGCTTTTCGCTCGTTCTTTCGTTCTCTCGTTCTCTCGTTCTCGTTTTGCATTTCTTTAACTTTATTTTGTTTTCACCTTGTGCCTTGTACTTTTACCTGCTTCTTATGATTATTACTTGGCGCCTTTTAGCGCTGTAAATTATGTTTATATTGTTGGAACGTGTGTAAAAAGGTTGGTTTGCCAAAAAAAAAAAAGAAGACAGAACGAAGCAAAAGTGCCTTTTGGACGAAGGCAGACGAAGATATTGTGACTGGGGTTTAGGGATGGAGGCCAAAAGAGGCGACAGCATAAACTTTGCTGATTATGTAGGGGATACCGCCAGGTACTGTAGCACTCTGGCATTCTGGTTTTGTAGGTGTCACGGCGAAGGTTGAGATGAAGCTGATAGAGCCAGAATCAGCTAGAAGGACCCTAGGAGAGTACCTAGGTCAGGCAATGGGAATGTTTTTAGTAGCACGCATTGCGGCGGGCAACCGCGACTTTCTTCTTCGTCTTTTTCTATTCTACTTTCGATTTTTTTTTTTTCATCTACTTTTTCTTGTTGTTTCTTTCATTGCCCTGTTCCTTGTCTTGTCTTGTCCCGACTTGTCCTGTCCTGTCTTGCCCAACAAAGCAAGATGAGCAAAACGAAAACACAGAGAAGCAAAAACAAACAACAGAAAAAAAACCAAAAGCAAGGAACTGTTGAAACTTTAATGAATTCTCGCGCTCGCGCCCCGCTTTGGGGCACACACTTTTCGGTAAGTAATTTATGTTGTTGCGTTTTGTATATACAATTTGTTGTTGTCGTTGTTGTTGTTGTTGTTGTTGGAATATCCAAATGGTTGCTATTTTTTAATTAAATTATCCTTGGATAGCAAAGGAGTGCAACGGCACCAACAACTTGCCAAAACTTGGAAGACTAATTTAAATGGAATTTGTTTTCTTCAATTTCGTTTAAAAGTCGTCTAAGCTAAATGGAAAGTCTTCAATTTGATTTGGCGTATATTAAGTGTTAAACAATATGCTTTTTATACAACAACAAAAAGTAAAGTAGAAATCCAAAAAACAAACACACACACGCACATACTTTAATCGCTCTATAATGGAGAGAACAAGAAGCAAACAAGAGAAAGAAAAAAATATTACGGGAGGTTATGACGTCTGTCCGCCATATGTCGCCCATTGAGTCCTCTACCACACATATCATCATCAATACCAACATCGTATATATATACTATAATATATCTATATATAAATGTGTGTACAAAAAGGGAAAATGGCACATTTATTAAAAGTCAAGTGGGCCACGTTTGCCCAGCATTAAGCCAGAGCGGGTGAGAGAGCATGACGCAAAAAGTAAAGTAAAAAAAACCTATATATATATATATTAAAAAAAAAAAAAAAAGAAGAAAATACACCCAAAATGGAGTTGAAGATGGACGCACTTGTCGTAAAGCACACGCTACACTGGACTTGAGCCTCCTCGGTTTTTCCTACTTCTGTCTTCCTAGGATTGAAGCAGGACAAGCTAAAGGAAAAGCAAAATCAAAATAAAAAAAAAAAGTGTGAGGCCAGAGAATGAAGGGGAGTTTTTTTTTGGGAAGCGGGGGCAACTACTGGTAGGAGGGATTGCTTAAAGAAACAAAAATTAGGGCCAAGTCGAATTTGATGGACCCTGAGAATATGAAAAGGCCAACGTTGGCAATTTTGTCTAATCAGCTTTAAAAGAAACAAAACACAAAAAAAAAAGAGAAGAAGGAAAAAAAGAAAGAAAGGTATCAAAGCAGACTAACAGATTCACTTTCCCCAAATCACTTTTATTTTTTATTCATTTTTATACTTAAGTCCTTATTATAATGATTATTATTTAATAGAATTTAATCTAAATTAATTAAATTTAAACATAAAACTAAGCTGAAATTAAAATAATTAAACTCTTCTGTAGAAAAACAAAGATTGTTTTATTTAACAATTGAACAAAAGTTTAATTTAAATGTTTACAAAATTATACTCGGTTTTGGTAAAATTATTTTTAAAACAATTCCAATATTTATTCTCTATATTCCTTTCTTTCTTTTAAACCTTTCTGCTGTTTAGTTTCTTTCATATTTTAAGCTTAATTAAATATTAAAAAATTTACAAAATGTAATTTAAACTTTTGAAATTATTTTTTAAAGAATTCCTTTCTATTTCTACTAACAAAACTTGAAAATCAGAACTAAGCTATACATAAAAAAACACACGCATAATTTAACATTGGATCCGGGTTATGAAAGTTTATTAACATCTTTGTTTTAACACTTTGTTTTTTTGATATTTAAAAAATACATTTTATACTAAGAAATATTCACTTAGCTCTTTGTATTTTAATGGTATGTGCTTGATTTCCTCTTAAGGGAATACAACCTGTGATAGGCTAGAACTGTTTGAGAGTTCTAAGAATGCTTTTAGTCAAACAATTACATAGTGTGCTTTTCAGGGCTTTCTCTTACAGTTTCCAATCAGTACTGGCAATTACTAAAGTAGTTATCAACTTAGGAATATCACAATATATGTATACATATATATATATATAATTATATAACAGAAATCATTTCTTGTTATTTAACAAATTTCAAAAACCTTTCTTCAAAATGTTTATTTCAATTTTTTATTATTCATTTATGATTCATAATTCAAATGTTAAGTGTTAAAATCGTAAACGTAAAAAAGAAGAATTTTTTATTATTATTATATAAAAATTGTATTTGCATTTACGGTTGCTTTTCATTTGTCTAACGATTTAATGTATTTTCATTTTGTTAAAGTATTAAACCATGATTTGCTGTATATAAATTAATTTATAAATAATTTTTGAAATAAAAAAAAAAACGAGCACCTTCTTTTGCCCCCTCTCTTTCTCTCTAGGTTTTTTTTTTTTTTTTGGTATTTTACCTTTTGCATAACAAAGTGATGATGCCCGACTCTCGATTTTGGTTTATTTTCTTTGCCTTTTCCATTTTGTTGCTCTTGTTGTTGTTTGTTTGTATTTTTTTTTTGCTTATTTTTTTGTGTTTGTTGCTTTCTTGCCCAAAAGAGTATAATAAAACCCGTGAAAATGTCAACGTGTCAAAATATGCCAGCAGCTTCCTTCCATTTTGCTTTTGCAAAGTGAAACACAAAAAAAAAATGCTTTAATATACACACGCACACACGCAAATACACATAGAGTATGCGAACAAAACGGAAGCGGAAATGCTGCGAATTGAGAAAGGCTTCTCACTTTGCGTGTGTGTGTGTGTGTGTGTGTGTGTATGTGTGTGATATTGCTGCTAGCTGGGGCCATCCTAAATAAACAATTTAACAACTTGAAAATTCCATTTATTAACCTTTTTCCGCATAATAAAATTTCCAAACCCACACACGAACGTCGCGAGAAATTGAAAGAGGGCAAAGAGAGAGAGAGAGAGAAAGAGAGGTGGCACAAAAATAATGGGCATGTCTAGGGGGCGGGGCAGTTTACAGCGGTTGCGGGTGAAAAGGAGTGCGGTTAGGTGGGATTGGTGGAGCGAAGTGGATTAATAACAAAGTCAACAAGGATAACACGCTTTAATTATGTATGTACAGGCGTTAAGTTAGCGAGCAAGGCGAATTGTGAAATGGAAGGAGTAAGAGAAGGTTGAAGGGAGGAGCCATCCATATCCATGGATGGACCGTAAATGGTGGTCAAACATTGACAGCAACCAACAATAAACCAAACAAGCGGCAGCCAAAAGACCAACCAGGCCAATTGAATGGGTAACTGAAACCGAAACCGAAACCGAAACCAAAACCAAGACAGTAAAAACACCAAAAGTCGCGTTATCCCTTGCCATCTTTAAGTACCTAAAAGGATGAGGGCCAAGCTCTCTCTCTGTCTCTCACTCACTCTTGTCAGATAATTTCCATAAATTAATTTTATTTACCGTTGCATCACCTTTAATCTAAGAACAATTCTAACAATTGCTAATGGCCGTAACATGAATCTAATTAAGCCAAGTCAAGGGGGCAAGTCTTTTGTTTTTATTTAACAAAAACAACAAAAAAAAAAAAAAAAAAGACAAAGTTAACTGCAGTTAGCTAAGGTAAATAATAAATGAGACAATTACACTTTTTTTTCGTTTGCCAATTATTTGATTGATTCTTAAAATAGAAAATTAAAATATTTAAGTATATATTCAAATTGTTAACTACAAAGAATTAATTGAAATTAATTTTAAAAATTCTGTAAACTTATAAATAAATATATCTAAATATCTTAAATATATATAATTTCAATTAAATAACAAATCTCTATCTATGAGTAAAACAAAAATTTGATTTTATTGTATCTCAAAATAAATTTGAGAACATTTTCTTGCTATTCAAAAATATATATATAGAAAATTTCCATTGAGTTCAAACAGCTTAAAAAATATATCAATGATAATTGATATTCAAATTAAAATTACAAATATATGCAAAATTAGATTTCAAGAAATTCATAATAGCATTCATTTGTTTCTCTATAATAATGAAAGGAGATGCGTATGAAAAGGATATGTTATTATTTCACTTTTATATTCATGTAATTAATTTAGAATAGAACATTTGCTTTCCCTTCCATTCCCCCCCTACATGAATGTATGTAATTCAAAACGAATTGCAATTCGTATTTATTTATATTTAACGAGCATTTTATGGTACAAGAGTTTGCATACGTTTTACCACTCTAAGGATAATTCTACATTATCGGTAAACAGTGCTGCAGGAGTAACCAATGGCTTATACCATTGTTGAAATATTTCAACCAAAATATTATTAAATTATTCAACTGCAAATACAAACAAATGCTAAAAGCATTCATTTCTTTTAGATATCATAATGGAATGGAAAACAAAATAGTTAATGATTTACCAAAATATTTGTTGCTGATTTAAGTTAGATATTAATTAGTTCAAATATTTAAGATTCAAAGGTGGCCATTTACTTAAGTTAGTAAATTTAATTTAAGTAAAATCCTTTACTTAACTAGTTTAAAAATAATGTGAAATAAAGCCAAAAAACTGCTAAGGCAGCTTAGATTTCCAATGATTTTTATATCTATCTGAAGTATTAGATGTTTTTTAAGCCAACAAATGTAAATTATTAAGGAATAAAAATATTAATTTATTTTAAATTATTTTGTTGTCAAGTTTTTGTTTAAGAAATAAACAGTAAAAAAAAAATTTTCTCTAAATTTAATGTCAGGGATTAACTTCTAACTAGTTGTATGATATCATCTGGAAGAGTATAAAAACTATATACAGAAAAAGATATTCAAAAATAGTTCGTTGTGTGAAGATCAGTAGTTGAATTTAATTGAAATTTAAATCTATTTTCAATTTTAATAATAAAAACTATAAAAGCATTTTTAAAAATAATTTTTTTATGGTATTGATAAATTAAAAAATTTCAAAACTTGATAAAAGGATCTAAATTATCCTGTTGCAGCTAATTATAATAACATTTTCTTAATGTCTCCTTTTTTTAGAATTATCTTTTCATAAAACTAAATATTTGTTGTAATAAATATTTTGACATTTTCCTTGCTAAATTAAGCTTCTTTTTGTTAATTTTTTTAACAGCTTTACAACTAAAAGTTCATTTTAAAATTCCTCTATAATTTCTGGCTTACAATATTTAACCTAAATTATATGAAAATAATATACAGGGAGATGCTTCCTTCTATGCATTGCAAACTTCTGACCAACATTAACAAACCCTTTTTGCAAGGGTTTATTTTAATTAATAATTTAATTAATTAATATTATTTTTAAAAATAACAACCAAAGGAACACCAGAATACATTTTAAAAATTTGAGCACTAAAATACACGCAGCAATTGGTTTCGCTTTGACAGCAAAATTCACTTTTAATCACTTTAAAAACAAACAAAAAATAAAGATATCGATTCAAGTAAATAAATTCTAGCCACTTTAAGTCAAAGAATTCTGAATATAATTAAGCCCAAACACATTTAAAATATGAAAATGAATTTGTTTTCAATTAAAAAATAACCTTTTAATTGAAACAATTTTGTGCACTAATTTCAAGCAAACTTTCTTAATATTTTCGTATTCCCTTTTTTTAAATTTTAAAACACAAATTTCTTTAAAATTTATGTTAAAAAACATCAATAAAAGAATTAACAAAATACAACAAGAATTATAATAAAAGAGAAATTACAATTTTATATTCAAAAACTATTCAACACTTTCGAAAATGAAACGAAATTTTACTTACATGTTTTTTGTTTTAAATTCATTCAGTTGAGAAATTGTTTTTTTGTTTTGTTTTTTTTTTTTATTTGATGTTGTTGTCGTTTCTAGTTCTTAGCTTAAAAGATTTCAATTGGCTGTCGAAAATTGTTATCTTTGATTTTGCAACTATTTGATTTGTGCCGGCAAAATGTTTCAACACTTCTTTTATTTTATTTTTTTTTTTTTTGGTGGTAGCTCTCTCAGCTGTTTTCTTTACACTTTTTACAAAATACACCAAAAAAAAAGTTACAAATATTCTTGGTTGTTTTTTTGTTTTATTGTTGCATCTGTTGGCCGCTCTTAATAATATTATTTAAAATTTGTGTGGCTTGATATAATGATTGTTGACGCGAAAATCCAGCCGCAATCCGTTTTTCTTTATTTAACTGTCTTTGATTTGGATGATGCTTGCTTCTGGTGCTGGTGCTGGTACTGATGCTGATGCTGCTGTTTCTCTGTTTGCTAGAGGAACAGGAACAAATGAACGAACTTTGTTTCCTTCGTGGATAAGTACATTGACGACTTTGAATTCGAACCGTTTCGTGCAAGACCACGTACTCGACTGAGAGATGGTCCAACGACAAGTCAGGAAAGGACCACGACCACGGACAATGAACGAGGCGAGGACGACGACAACAACGACAACGGCAACGACGACAGCGGCAGCGCAACGACAACGACGATGACTGAATGTGAACTTGCGGCCAAAGCAAAATGAAATGGCACGTGGTGCTTCCTACACCGATATATATATATATATATATATATATACAAATATACATACATATATAGTACTGCATTCAAAAACGTTGCGTTAACAGCTGACGATGCGCTGTTAAGCCGGAATGTTAAGAAATGTAAACAACCGTTACTTTTCGTGTTTCACCCCAGCCACGTGGTTCTATTTTGCGTCACCGAAGGCTCAATGGGGTGGGGCAGGTGGCAAAAAAAAAAAAACCAAAAAGTAAGAAAAAAATTGTTGTTGCAACAATAACAAAAAATGAAATGCAGAAAAAAAAAATTTCCAAATTTAAAAGCTTCTACAGCATATAAATAAAGAAATTTTACGACTTAAATCACAATTCACTAAATGTTAACAGTTCCCCTCTGTTAACTGTACATTAACATGAAATGCATTCCTTCTCCTCCAACAGTAATACTAAAGAACCTAAACTTCAAGCTAAAGTAAAACTTGGGAAAACTGTTTGAAAAACAATTTTCTAAAAATTTTGTACTTATTTTTGGTTAAATTTATATTCAAGGTATAAATAAAATACTGACTGTACTTTGTAGTACAAATAAATAAGGGAATAAGTAAAATGTAACTGTTTATGTTGGTATAACCTTAAAATATTGTTTGAAAATTTGAAATTAATAATTTTAAAAGATATTTATTGAAGCTAAAGCTATAAAAAAAAAGTTTGAAAATGAAATAAACCTTGTAAAATACGTTCTGCAATCGTTATGAAAAATGCCTTAAGAATATTCAAAAATAAAAAATAGAATTTAATTAAAACGACAAAACGAACCTAACCAACTATATGAATTTTATTTTTCCGGTTTAAACTAATAAAAAGATGTAGAAATTCCCAAAAATATATATGACCATGCTTTAGTTAAATTTCAAGTCCGAAATCATTTGAAATATTTCGTTACATTGGCGCGCTTCAAAGAAGGGGAAATCCTTTAAAATTTCGGTATCTGTTAATTAACAGAGATTACAGTAATAACTCGCTAAATTGTTATTCAATTTTGATATATTACTTGACAGAAATGCATAGCGCAAAATATAGAAAGCCAATCTACAAGAATCTATAAAATATTTGAATATTTTCCGGATAAAATTTTTATTTTAATCGCTTGTTTTTGAAAATCAAGTTTAATTTATAAACTATTGTAAGCCCTTTGAAGCTTTTGTTCAGACTATACACAACTTACAAATCTACAAAGATAATTTGTTCAATATTTTTATACGGTAATTATTATTGTTTCCAATTGATTTCGATTCCCATGTGAGTTATCACTGTTGCAGAAATAAAAATAAATAATATGTTATAGTTATTTGGGACATGTCCTAAGAAATTAGTTTTATGGCTAACATAGTCTTATATTTATGGCAGCCATTATGGCAGCTTGTCCCAGAATGTCCCAAGCCATATATCTAAGACTCTATAACAAATAGCTAAGATACAAACCTAAAAAAAATCCAAAATAATTTGTGCAAAATATGGTAACACTAAACATTTGGCGCGTCATGCCATTAAGCCATTGCCCATGACAGGGTCACACTAACTGTACATTTTTGTTGTTTTTTGTTTTGGTGATTTATAATTTAAAATTAAAATTACATTTTCCCATAAACATTCAAAATAAGCAGCTTCAGCAATTACAGTTAGCATTTCCCAGTTATTCGAATGTAAATTGTTGTCACCATAAAGAATAGAAAGGCAAGAAAATTAAGAGAAAATGCATATTTAACGACAGCTGCAGCTTCCTTTTCGGATTGGAAAGGACATCATTAGAGAGCATTCAACATTAAATGTATCAATTTTTTATTTAATAGACAACAACAACAACAAAAAAATGTCAAAGCCACAGGGCAGAAATCATGCTGATACGTCACAGAAGAACAATCAGATGTGGCAATTGCTATCGGATTTATGTTCATCCATTCATAAATCCAAACCAATGGCGTCCCATCGTAAGTGGAAACAGAATAAGTATATCAAGTAGATGAAATATGTAATAAACGTGTTATATAAATTGCTTATAGATGATATGGTAAATCGTGCTATGACATATATATCCAAATGCCCCAGTGCCTTACAGAAGGATATGCCATATTCGGAAATAACAGCCGTACAACGGATTACGGATATTCTAAATGCCCAGGTGGCAGCTAACGATTCACCACGTCCTGGTGAATTATTCTATAGCCTGTATGAGACAATGACCTCATTGCAAATGGGGGCAAAAAGGCGTCAATCACTATTGAATTTCTTTCTGTGCCTCGTGATGGTCGATAAGCGGAAAAGGGAAGAGGCGATATTATTAAGCCCCTTGTCTCCGGTCTCAGAAACTACCAACGATGATAATCTATCAGTTGCCTTGACCATAAGGAATGCGAATAACAACAATGGGTATACAAATGGATATGATTTATATCGCTATAATAAAACACAACCGTCAAACCGTGACGAAGATCCATATACCCAGGAATTGGATTTAACCAACTATCCGGAAAATTTGGGCAAACATAAGAATCTCGATTCAATGTACGATGTGGTACAGAATGCCATCTATTCGTTTACAGGCGTTGATGGTAAATATTTGAAGCGTGACATTGTCACGGGAAGATTTAAATTGGATCCATTGAATCAGGATCGCCTCACATCGATCGAATGCAGTATGCTGGTACGTCTCTCCGAATTGGGTTACTATCATGATCGTGTGGTTAAATTTTCGACTGTTTCGACTGGTTTTAATGCCATGGGTTGCATGGGCCAAGCCTTCATCGCATTGTTGAAGGAGGAGTTGACTCATTTTCATGGACAGGTGGCACAATTGCACGACCAATTGCAGAGTGTTAAACGAAAGCAAAAGGTGGCCTATATAAGCCAACAGGTGCAGGATTATCGCCCCCAACTGGGCGAACTAACATTAATGAAACTCTTAGCCTGGCATATGGAACCATTGCATCGAATGCAATGGCTGACCAAAATCGCCGATGCCTGCCAAATGAAAAAGGGTGGTGAATTGGCATCAGTTGTATATGATTATCTTGACAATGGCAATCCAATGGTCAATCGCTTGGCCCATGAATTGCTTACCGCCATTTGCGGACCATTGGTCCGAATGATCTCCAAATGGATGCTAGAAGGTGGCATTTGTGATCCATGTGGTGAGTTCTTTGTCGAGTCGCTAGATGAAGTTGGTGCCGATCGTTTGTGGCATGATAAGTTTCGTTTGCGTCTCCATATGCTACCAAAATTTATACCTCACGAGATGGCACGCAAGATTCTAAAGACGGGCAAAGGTATTAATTTTCTTCGTGAAGTATGCGAAATGAATGAGATGGTCAAGGGTCGAGACAAGTTAAAGAAAATCATTGAAAACCAAGGTAATTAAATGAATTGGTTAATTTTATATATCGGTTTAAGTATTCTCCGCTCTACAATCTCTTTAATTTACTTAATATATACATTTGATATTTTTTTTTGCAGTTTCGGATATATTTTCGTGTGTGCAGGATTCCAATTGGCATGCGGCCATTGAGACGTCATATCAGCAAACTTCCAAACATGTTTTGGACATAATGTTGGGTCCACATAAGCTATTAGATCATTTGCATGGAATGCGACGTTATTTGCTATTTGGTCAGGGGGATTTTGTTAATATATTAATCGAGAATATGAAGTAAGTTTTAATGGAAACTCAAGTCGTTCTTTTACTCATCCTTAAATCTCTCTTTCTCTCTCTACATATTCGAATTACAGGGAAGAGCTTGAACGTAAGGGCACTGAGATCTATGCTCATGATTTATCCGCCATGCTGGATGCTGCCTTACGTTGCACAAATGCTCAATATGATGATCCGGAGATACTTAATCATTTGGATGTCGTTGTTCAGACACCATATCCTGGTGATTATGGCTGGGATATTATCTCATTGCAGTATACAGTGGAGGGACCATTGGTCACAATGCTGGAACAAACAATGCCCGCATATAAAGCTCTATTCAAGCCATTGTGGAGGATGAAACATATGGAATTTTTGCTATCCACAAAAATCTGGAAGGAACAAATGGCCAATGCAAAGGTAAGTCATTTCTTCTTATAAACTCCAATTGATGAACCGGTTCAATTACAATATTCATGCATATATAGTGGTTTAGCTTTTTGCTGATTCATGCTGATTAGGAATAATTATCATTATATTCTTTTTTAGTGCTTGTATCTTAGCATTTTAAGCTAATACAACCTTTGTGCAAGAGTGTACCATAAATTGATTCTAAAATTATTATAATTTCCTTCTCTGGCTCTCTCACTATGTTTTGCTCTGTCTCTCTCTCTCACATCTCTATCCTTTTCAACATACAAATGCATTCCGTTCTGGATAAGATTAGGGGCATTGAAATCGTAATCTAATCCAGTTAAAATGAAACTATGATTATTGTCCATTTCCGATGATAAAGCCAAAGTACATAAATCCAAAAGGTTAATTTTTTTTTAGACATTTACTTTTTGCATTAAGTTTTCTCGGTAATTTGTACTTATTATTCTCTATAATTTTACATTAACGAAAAACAAAACAAAAGTAAACATTGTCCCGTACAAAACAAAAAAAAAAAAATTACATACATACATATATGTAGCTGGTCGATGACAAAAAAACACTATACAAAAATCTAATATGTATGTGTACCCCTCTCATATTGGGTATACTCATAATTACAAAAAAAATAACACTTTAAAATGGAGAGCCTGCTGTGTACATGTGTGTGTGTGTGTATATATGTTGAGTGTTTGTGGAGTGACGTATGTGTAGTTGTGGGCGGAATGTGTCCCATATGTGTCGTCTACAACTTGGCATCGGTCTTCAACAGTGGAGCCAACTTTTGAGTTAACATAATGTTACCGGCAATCTTCAATTTTCCCTTCATGAATGCTGCCTGAGGATTCAGTTTGCCCAATGCGATATCGACCATATCCTCATCGGCCACAGTCAGAGTGGTGTCCACTTTGATACCCTGAGCAGGTCCCTCGTAGGCCTTGGCATTCTTGCAATCCAAAGCTGTAAAACAAAAATTATAAATTAATTAATATTATATGCATATATTTGTTACTTTGTTCTTTAAATCGGTGCCGAAGTACAAATTATAACTGCACTTTGAACTTGGACGTCTGCCGTTTGTTCGCTCTCTCTTCCCCTCGCTCGTTGATCATATATGTATGTATTATCATGCGATTGTGTGTGTATGTTTCTGTGTTTGCGGTGTCTCACTTCCCCCCATTTAGTCTACACATAGTTGTACACTTACTCCACTCCTTGGCCACTTTGCCACCCTTGGTGATTTTGTATAGGAAAACTCCATTTACAGCCTTGGCCTTAGCCTCATTGTCTTTTAGGCCATCAATAATTTTCTGGAAAACGGCATCCGACTGTAGGGCCATGTTTCTGTTGCTTACTTTTCTGTGGGCTAACAAAAATAAAAAAACAAAGTTACTTTTTGATTCTTTCTTTTCCTGGTTTTACGTTGTTTAAAAATTGTTTATGTGCACACACCTGGAATGAAAAACTCGAAGTAATGAGCTAGCAACGTGCAATCAGTTGATTTTTATTGTCGTTAAAGCAAAAAAATTTCTGCTTCTTTCCACTTTTCTACATATATATTTTCATTGAAAGAGCGCAAGAGAGCCGGTTGGCGTTAGAGGGAGTGTGTTTGTGTGCTTTGGGGGTCGCTCTCTCTCTTTCTCTCTCTTCTATCCACACACCCATTAAGTCACGGTGGTCTACTGTGGTTCACACTCATAAAATATTTCAATTTAAATTTGAACACCAAAATTTTTGTTATCTGAAACAAATAAGATTCTTAACCGTTGAAAATATTATAAGCTGTTTTCAAATTATCAATTGTTTTTTCACAAGTAAAATATATTTTTTCTATTGAACTGTGATGTTAACATAAATATAATTTAATTTGTTAGTTCTATTTTTGTTGAGTAAACGTTGATAAAATCCCAGACTTACTCTAATACTTACAGATATTGCAATATTCTTTAATATATCCATACAAGTTTTTAATCAACTTGTGAAACACTGTGCAGACACACTATGGAGTTTGTACTTTAACATTAACATTTTGCTGTTAGTCCACCACTTAACAGCCGTTATCAGCTGTTAGGTTACACTGTTGCTATTCACACACAATCATAAATTACATACATTAGTGCACACATGCAAACACCGTGTGTGTGTGTGCTTGGCCCTCCTGAGAAATACCAAAGTACGCAAAAAAAATTTGGAAATAGAACCCGAATCCATATAATAAAACAGCGATAAGACCTAGATGACCAGCTTGAAGTGGTTTGATTATATACAAGTGTACATTTATTTGTGTGTATGGATGTTACACATGTGCATATGTATTTGGCTAACAAACAAATAACAAAATGAATTCTCTTACTGCCACTACCGGCCACTCTTAACAGTTAGATTCGAATTTCTCTGGATCAAGGCCATTCTTTTTCATTTCCACAGCTAGTGAAAAGAGATAATCATAGCACTCGGACCTAGGAGTGAAAAATAGATGTAAATCGGTTATTATTGTATTAACCATTCCTGTTATTCTTTCTCCTAACTCACATTGTTTTAGCCTTCTCCCAAGTCTGTCCCCAAACATAAACGCCATGTCGACGAACTAACACGGCACTACATCCGGGATATTCCATCATGGCCGCATACATGCTGTCGGCCAGATCACGCTCAAAAGGTGTATTCTCAATAATAGGCACTACCAGATTTTCATCGTAGCGCAAATATCGTTTTTCGGCCTCATCATATACACCCTTAATCATTTCCAAATGCGTACACCGAAAAGTTTTTCCTGGCCACAACAGTGTAGCCATTACGGCATGTTGGGAATGGGTATGGATGACAGCACCGGCCTGACGGTGTCTATAAGCCAGCATAAAGAGTGGCGTGCATTGGCTTTTCGACAACCCCTTAATCTCTGGCGGCAATTGCAAATCTTTACCATTTATATCCTGTACAAATAGATCCTCCGGCTGCATTCGTTCTTTTTGTACACCCGATGGCGCTATATAGATCTCATTGCTAAAAGTGCAGTAAAATTTACAGTAATCAGGAACGAGAAGTTCGTATAAAACTCACTTGTATTTAATGCTCATGCCCCCTCCTGTGCCGGTTACCCAGCCCAAATGATAAAATTGTCGGCATAGGTAGGGTATCAAGTGCCGTGGGTGTTCGTCTGGCAAATCCTTAAAGATAGATAGCGACATGATTCTAATTACTAGGCAGTTAGTTGGGGAATGTTTGGAATATTTTCCTAAATGTGATCTGATAAAAGATTACAGATATAAAAGATAAAACGGCAGCCAGACACCAACACAAAGAGAGTGAAAATAAAACCGAATGTAAACAATGAAACTGATTAAGAACTCTCGATAGACTTCCCACGTAACGATAGGCTAGCAAAATTTTCGATTACTACCATTATAACATTAACGGACAAATCGTTTTTAAATTTAATTTTTGTCGTTATTTTTCAGGCCCTTCGCTCGATCAGTGATGAAATTGGCAAAGCTTGTTATCGCCTCCATCTGTTTACATCAGAAACTATGCATTTTGTGCATCAAATACAGTATTATGTTCTTTTTGAGGTAATCGAATGCAATTGGGTTGAACTGCAAAAGCGAATGCAACAGGCCACTGCCCTAGATGACATACTGGAGGCACATGAAAAATTCTTAAGTACCATTACAGTTGGTTGCTTTGTGAATACAATGACCGATATGGAGCGACACCTTGATAGCGTATACGATAATATAATTTGCTTGGAATCCTGGCAATTGTCATTCTATCGTGAATGCTTCAAAGAATTGGAGGCACGTGAAAATGTACGCAAGCGTATAGCTCAATCGGAGGTAACCGGCCGATATGGTCTTACCAGTGAAGAAAAACTGCAACGTGATCACGATCGTAAAATATTTGAACAGCGCATGAATACTGCATGCCGAACCCTGGATGAGATTGCCACCGCATATGAGAAGGCAGTGAGCGGATTTCTGCTGGCATTAAATTCAGACAACGATCCAAATTTACAATTATTTGGCACACGTTTGGATTTTAATGAGTATTACAAAAAGCGGGATACAAGTCTCAGTAAACCGTTAACATTCGAGCATAAGAGAATGAGCAATTTGTTTATGATCAATAGTAAGAGTCTACTTGCGGGTCGTCCTCCATCAAATTCACAAATTTTCCAATCCATACAGAGTAGCAGTAGCAGTACTACAATAGTCAATAAGGACTAAGCAATCTCATTTAAAAATTTTTGTCCCAGTGCCAACCAACAATCATTGTCATTGTCATTTAACCTTAACTTATTGTGAGATTAGAAAACTTTTTTCTCAATGTTTTTTTGCTTAAAAAATCGTACTAACTGGTCCGGTTGGTTTGTTTCTTTATAGAATATTTGTCAATTATGTTATATAGGTACTACTATCGAGGTGTTAAATCGATTTTTTAATTGTTGAAATGAAACTATTGCCCATTTTAAAAAGCCTTAAATCTTTAAAATGAATGCCAAATTGGCGAAAATTATGAAATAAATAAAATGAATTCCAATGTTATTTTTACTTTTTACTGGGTCTAGATCGGTGGAATAAAAGAGATACATCAGTAAGAAAATGTATACCGTCGAGTGTATTTTTTCAAGTTTTTCGCTTTTGATTATTCAGCTGATTGCAAGCGATTATTTTCTTGCGAAAATCGCTTTCAATAACAAATCACTCCGTTAACAAAGTACTCGCTAAACAATTTGTTTTGCCATCACTATATGGTGCTGCGAACCAATTACAAGTATCTCCTCCCTATTGTCGGCTTTTTCAAGTATCCGAAATGGATATCTTTGAAAGTTTTTGCCGCACTTGCGGCAATGAATGCCAGGATCCCATTAATATATTCGCTGAAACCGATACAGAAGCCGTCACCCAAAATGGAAAAGTGTCCATATCCGAAATGCTACAGACGTGTGTGCCCAATTCATTGCCCAAATTGGACAAGGATGATGATTATCCTAAGCAAATTTGTCGGCTATGTGTAAGGAAGTTGGAAATGGCCTATGAGTTTCACAAAAATTGGCTAAGTGCCCACAGTGAGTTTGATGTGGCTCTAAAGTTTGAACGACGTAAACGCAGTCGTAAGGAGGCACAAACTAAGTCGGAAGAACAGGACCAAAAGCAGGAAGACCAACCTCCTATAATAACGCTCGCTGAGAATGTGGCAAAAGAAGAACCCAAAGTCGTAGTCAATAAGTCACCACCTAGTGCAGCGCCATGTGATATAGAAGCAGAACTCCGTAAGTACACAAATGGCTGTATATATTCGTAATCACCAAAAATTGAGAATTAAATTTTCTTCAGCTTCTGTAAAAATTCCTTCTCGAAGTATTAAAAATCCAAAACGATTACTATACAATTGCGTCGACTGCGATCAACGATTCTATACGAAAAAAGCCTGCCAATTTCATCGGAGCTTCGTACATCAAAATTGCATAAATTGAATGAGTTTATTTTTTGTTGTGGATTTAATTGATTTACTTAGCTATTAAAAAAAACCGCTGACAATTTTTGCTCAACTTAATCATCCTCCTCAGTGCGGATTTTGGCGACACGCGGATCGTCATGACGGTAGACAACATAGCCAAGTTTATATTTGCGATTGTCACCATCTTTGGCATAGTAGTTGACCAAACCTACTCCGGCCATCACAATGCCAGCCAGAGCTAAAGCGGAGCCAGCAACAACATCGGGTATCTCATTCCATGCACGCTTTAGCAAAGATGTGGAACCACGGGCTGCTGATGCTGACATTGTCTGTACAATTTTTATATTAAAGTTGCGTTTTCTTTGTTTAAATCCTGCACAATATTTACCAAAAATTAATTATAAGCGTTCCTCAATTACACAACAAGAGTCGAATCAGATCAGCTGTTGGCTGGAACAGTGGTAGCACCAAATTTAGATTATCGATACCTAGTGGCAACTATCGAATGTGAGTTGGTAAACAGCTGAGAGAGTTGAGGGAAACTTTTATCTTAAATAGTCAAAATAGATGTTTTTGTGTTTTGACATTTGATAAACAATAGTTGATGTAACATTTTCTTTTAAATTATAAGTGTTTAGATCACATTTACAAAAGTTGTTGGTTTACTTTGCTATCGATAAAGTAAAGCGGCTACAAGGTTACCCTTAATAATAAAAGTATACGATTTATCTAAGACCATCTATCGATAAACGATAGACTTACATCGCACGTGCAGTGCGTCCACGAATTGAATTAAACAAAAGTAAAACTATATAAATAAAGATGCCTCCTGTTGCCCAAGAAGGCAATTGCCTGATTTATCGTGGCAGCAATTTCCTTAAACAACGCCTCGTGCTCTCTTTGCTAAGTGGCAAACCTGTAAAGATCACCCAAATCCGGTCTGATAATGAAGGGGCACCTGGATTGCATGAATATGAAATTAGTCTTATCCGTTTACTGGATAAGGTAACGAATGGAACAAAAATTGAATTAAATCCCGCGGGCACTAGTATCATGTTCACACCGGGACTTCTCCATGGCGGCCAGTTACAGCACGATTGTTGCCCGCAACGTGGAATCGGCTACTATTTGGATGCGTTAATTGCTCTGGGACCATTCTGTAAAACGCCATTGCACTGCAATTTGAGTGGTGTAACCAACAGCAAAGATTCACCCTCTGTGGATCACATAAAAGGTGCTGCTCTTTCACTATTAAAGCGATTCCTTCTCGTTGATGAGGGCTTAGAGTTGCGTGTAGTACGTCGTGGTGTAGCGCCGCTTGGCGGAGGAGAAGTTGTATTCCGTTGTCCTGTGCGTAAAAGCCTAAGAGCCATACAATGTCTGGAGCAGGGCATGATTAAGAGAATACGAGGCACTGTCTATGCCAGTAAAGTGTCACCGGCTATGGCCAATCGAACTGTCGAAGCGGCCAAAGGTTGTATGTTGAAATTCCTGCCTGATGTCTATATCTATACGGATCAGAATCGTGGACTTATGTCTGGCAAATCGCCAGGCTTTGGCATATGCCTAATAGCCGAAACAACTGATGGTGTTTGCTATGCAGCTGACTGCACTTCCAATACTCGAAAGGAATCAGTAAGTAAAATATTTAAATGAAATTATAATTTTTCCCACTGACATTGTTTTACCAATTCCCTTTTACAGGACACTCCTTCTATACCAGAGGAATTGGGTCAGGAGGCAGCTATGCGATTACTGGATGAAATTTATCGGGGTGGTTGTTGTGATTCATCTTATCAATGGTTGGCTGCTCTTTATATGGCCCTGTCTCAAAAAAATGTTTCCAAATTTGTCACAGGTAATAATTATACTAAATATATATAATTCCATCAGCATTTAACTATATTATTTATATATGCAGGTGCCTTGTCCACATATACCGTACATTTTCTACAACATTTACGTGACTTTTTCTCCATTACCTTTAAACTGGAGAATCCCGAAGATGAAGATGATGATGTTGATGGTGAAGGCAATGTGCGTGGTGCCCAAAAGGTTCGCCTTACATGTATAGGCATCGGCTACACAAATATCAATAAGCGTGTTATATAGAATTTAAGCTCTAAGATTTACTTTTATGTGGATGATTATATATTATATATACTTGATAAACAAAAAAAAAAAAAAAAATAGAATTTCGCAAGAGTTTCGAATTTCGTATTTATGCAATCCTATGAAATTTGGTCTTGGTCTTTGTTAAGCGGAAAATTAAACCTACAATTTATGTGTGTATATCGAAAACTTGTTGATTTGGTTTAAAGTGTATATTTTAGGCAGACTAAAGCATTTGTAAGCCAATTCTAAAACTGACAATTTAATCAAGCCTTCAAATATATATCTGATATAGTATTTTAATCCTGATTTTGATTTAAAATACTTAGCACTCAGTTTTAACTATATAAAGTATCTGTTAGTCGGTATTGTTATTTATTGTACAAGATAACATTGCAAAAGCAAAAATTGATTACACGTAAATTTATGTAATGTTGTAACTTCTTTGTTTATTCTTGATTTATATAATCAGGTTCGCATTGAACAGATTATGTGGTCTTAGGTATTTTATTTTACTTTTTCTTAGTCTAAGAAATAAGAATATTTAATTCATTTAGTATTTGAAAGGACTTCTTTAATGTTTGTAAACTATAAATCAAACATATTGATTTTTACCTCTAAAGAGCATTTGATCTGGCAAATCAATGTTAATACTCAAAAAATGAAAAACTATCTTCTCTCTCGCTCATTTTGGTGATCAGTCATTAGAATGAAAAATGGTTTATTCTTAATGATTTTAGAATTATTTGTATATTATAAAAATTTACATAAATTGTATGTACAATAACTCTTGTTTACCTACAAAATTTGTCTTTAGTTAAACTAAAATTTAAAAAAAAAAAAAAAAAAAATTTCACTTATCTTTCCTCTTTTAGAGATTCTTATTTATATTTAGATTGAGCACCTTATATTTATTGTATGATTATCATATATTAGTTATATTAACTAAACTGCCAACTAAGCAAAAGTTGTATAAAACTTTTAGGATTTCCGTTATAACTTTTGATGACCAAAGTTATATGAAAGTTGAGCTGATTTTCAATTGTTAAAAGAAATGTTACCTAATACATATATATATACCTAAAAACAACATAAACAACAACAGCAACTTGTAATACAAATATAATATAAATAAATATGACATTTGTTCTATGATTTAAATGGATCGAGTATATATAGTTGGCAAGTTTGTAACAATACCCGACCCCATCGATCTGACATTACATTTTGTAATGTAAAATCAATCAATGAAATCAGCTTAGATTACAGGTTCAAAAACCTATCCGATTTCAAGGTTCTAGTTTAACATTTTTTTTTTTTTTTTTGATAAGAAATCAAAATTGATTGCCAAACACATGCAAACTTCAACAGTTTTATTTTAATTTTGTGTTGCAATTTTGTATGGCACGAGTTTGCCGAGATCAGCAAAAATAGATCAGCCATGTCCGACGATGACGAGGCGTTCCTATGGTCAGCAGGTAAAGTCGATGGGTATATAAGCCATTGATTGTTATGGAAATGGCATCAAACGCTGTGAATCGTTTGGACAGATCGAATATACGATTAACGTAAATCCCAATCATGAGCTTGAAATTCTGTTTAGTGGCAGCCTGCTGCCTAATGGTGGCTTATGCCAACAAGGATGCACAATTGAAACCCACCAGATGGCTTAGCCCATCGGAATTGGAGAGTGTGCCATCTTTGGATGAGATAACATGGGAACGTCTGGAGAACGAGCCATTGCATCGTGGTGCCGAACTGATTGAGAAAATCTATCATGTTGCTCACATTAAGCACGATCTGCGTCCCAATTTCGTTCCAAGCTCAAGCAATGTCCCAGTCTGGATTGTCAGCAATGGCGAACGTGTGGAAGCTAAATTGAACAACTATGTGGAGAAGGCAAAGAAATTGCCCAACTTTGGTGAGGATGAGGTTACCATTGTCTTGACCGGTCTGCCCCAGACATCCCAAACCACAAAGAAGGCCATGCGTAAATTGGAACAGGCTTATATTCAACGCTATAACCTCCAGCAGCAACAGAAATTCGCCCAGGAGCAGTTGAAGAACAAGGATTACGATTACACTTCCAGCGATGAGACTGCTGACCAATGGCAATCGGCCAAGTCCCGCAGCGGCGATTTGATCGTAAGTTCGAAAGAGCCCAAAACCAAAATGTAACGACAAATGAATCATCCTTTATCATATCTTTGTAGATCATTGATTTGGGATCCACTTTGTCCAACTTCAAGCGTTATGCCTTGCTCGATGTGACCAATACCGGTTCCATGGTTGGCCAGACTCTCGTTGAATTGACAAATAAGGGTGTACCCCAAGAGATTATTCACTTGATTGGCCAGGGTATCTCTGCCCATGTTGCTGGTGCCGCCGGTAACGAGTACACCATGCAAACCGGTCACAAACTCCGCCGTATCACCGGTCTGGACCCCGCTAAATTGATCTCCAAGCGTCCCGACACTTTGGTTGGTCTGTCCCGCGGTGATGCCGATTTCGTTGATGCCATCCACACCTCCGCCTTTGCCATGGGTACCCCCATCCGTTCTGGTGATGTTGATTTCTATCCCAATGGCCCATCAACTGGTGTGCCCGGTGCCAAGAATGTGATCGAAGCTGTTGCTCGTGCCACCCGCCTATTTGCCGAATCTGTCCGTCCCGGCAGTGAGCGCAACTTCCCCGCCGTTCCAGCCAACTCCCTGCAGCAATACAAGGAAAAGGATGGTTTCGGCAAGCGTGCCTATATGGGCATCCAGGCCGATTACGATCTGCAAGGTGACTACATTCTCGAAATCAATGAGAAGAGCCCCTTCGGCAAGCGTTCCCCCGCCCAGAAACAGAACAACTATCATGGTGTTCACAACCGTAACTAGGATCCCAGAGAACTGACAGAGATTTAACTAAAATGCTTAAGTTGAACTAATCCATAGAACCATTTCAAATCAAAAACTTATAAAAAAAAAAAAACTAGTAAAAAAAAATAAATACGCACATTTTCTTAAATAAAACTAATTTTTTTTTAATAACTTAGTCACTTACCAAGATTTTTTAAATTTGGATTTGCAAATTTTAGAGAAAATCGCTGAAACAAAAAGGAAAGCAATAAGTTAATATGGAAAAACAAGGATTTCCAAACTTTTCAAGAGTTTTGAAATGTAAATTTGGAATTATTGCATTTACAATTTAATGTTAAACAAATTGTTTTAAAGTTCAAGAGCTTAAAAAATAAATTAAGATATAAATACAAGAGGTGATATAATAAAACTTTTTTAAGAGACATCTTTTAAAAATTAATAATGATTAATAATTAATAATTAATTAAAAGAAGTAAGTTTATTTCTTAAAAAATTAATTATACTGATGATTTGTTTAAAGAAAATTTCATTAAAAAAGAAAAATTATAATTCCTTTTTTTTATTTATTACTATTAATTTTTTAATGAACATTCTCTGGACATTTATTTAAACGATTGTTAATAAATCGAATGGGAACAGAGACAGACAATTAAATTGCTTGTCAGTGCTTAAATTTTCTTTAATTTAATTTCATATTTTTACTTATTATGTATACATACGAACACATCAAATAATTTATTTCGTAAAAAATATACAAAAAAAAAAAAAAAAAGAGAAATTTAATTTCCGCAGAGACCACATTAACTTTGTTTGTTTTGTTGTTGTATGGAAGATAATATACCCTAGTTTGAGAGGAATATACATTTTTCTATATAATTTACAATATTTAAAAAATAAAATGGATTTTAAAATAATGTTATATATATATTATATATTATACGTTTTGTTTATGTAACTTAGAGCTATAAACAATTGAAATGATAATATCAAAAGAAATGCTCAAAAAACAGTTTATACCAAGTTGTTTTTGTTTTTATTTTTATTTTTTTTTTCATATTTTTGAATTGGATTTAAATTGCTCTTAAGGCCCCAGAATGGCATATAATCGAATTAAAGTGTCGCCAACTAACTAAAAGTGAAATGCAGCAGCGGTTCGGGTTAAGTAAATGCCATGTCTGTCTAGTGTCATGTGGCACGCGGCATATATGTATATCGGCAGGATATGGCTCATCTAATTATCCTTCACAAAGGCCAACATCATCATGTAAGCATCGAAACTAACTAAAAAAAAACCAACTGAGTACAGTCAATGGAGGGGCTGGCTGCATAATTATATTCTTCTCAGTTTTAAAGGAGAAAACAAAATCGGGGGAACAGTTTGTAAATTTAGTTAATTTAAAGACAGACTACTTTCAAATAATTGATGAAAAATAATACATAATTATATATATTTTATAAAATTAATATAACACTTTATAGTTTAAATATAAAAATTTTTTATATATGTATATTTTATAATAAAATATTAGGTAATTTAATTCTATTATTCCTATTTGCTTGAAAACGAGAGAATATTTTTATTGTTTAGTAATTTCTCTGTTCCCATATTAATAATTATATATCAAATGCATTTAAATCAGGCGATTCGCAATTCTAGAATTCCTCTAGTCAGTGTACTGTACCCAGTTGGTATAGCTTTTCTCCTATTGCCTTCTCCTCCTGTTGCCAATTTAAGAGAGCGTAAATGAGATTTAAGAGTAAAATAAATATACTGGGAATGGTTTTTTGCTTTTGTGAACGAGAACACTTTTGCCATTGCCCCTAATGAATGGGAACGGAAATGCTATTTGCGCTTCTATGTAGCATTACGAAGCTTGTTGGCTTTTGCTTGTGGGCGTTCAATGGGAACAGTGGTAGGGCACGTGGACAAGCACTCATCCTGTGCTTGTGTAGGCAGAAAGCGTGTGAAAGTTGAAGGCACTGGCTAACCGGGTAGTTGGCCTGTGGTTTAAGTGCTGTTTAATAATGAAAGAAAAACACACCAGAGAATGGAAACAGAATGCAAAAGGATGAGAAAGTTAACGAGAGAAAGAAAGAAAGAAAGAAAGGGGAAAGAAAGTAGTATGAATTGGTTAAAGCTTACCATATAATTTAAATATTAAATAATACAAAATGCAGTATAAAAACCGTAATCAAAAAGTAAACCAAACAACCTTAATGGAAACTAAACCAATGAACTCTTTTAACCGATTTCAAAGGCAACCACTCTTAACCACAACATATCTATATAAAATTACGATATATGTATCTATATACATACATATATATTTTCGATTATGTAAACTTTTTCTTATGCATCATTCTTGTTTATTGTTATGTAATTCCTTTTTATATCAAAGTGTCAAGTCTTAACTTATTGCAAATATTCCATATCCATGTCTAACTGTAATCATATAAACGTTTTTTGGTGCCTCCATCAATCTATGCAAGTTTCAACCAAATTCCGTAATAGTTTCATACATTTTTTTTTTCCATTTTGCCAACAGGTGGCCCAATAATAACAACAACAACAACACCAACGTAAAGAAAACTTTATTCAATTTTTCTGTGACAATTTGACAAACAAAAGAAGTTTTCTTCGTTTTTGCCATTTTGTTTGTTATTTATTGTCGTTTTTTTTTCTTTTCTCTCTTCTTCTTGCTTCTTTGTCATCTGCAGGCAAAGCTGATGATGGTTTATTATGGATTTTTTTCTACTCAATTCCCTAAAACAAAAAAAAAAAAAAAATGGAAAAAAAGGCAAAAACATAAAAAAGACAGCGAAAAATCTTTTGCCGGAAGTGGATTTTTGAGCGGAAATAATTTTGCCACATGTTGGCAAAATAAACACATGGCAGATATCAGACGATGAGCCATGAACCAATAGAAGGGGCTATAAGATGCGGAGGGTATACGTCTTAGCTAAGCTAAGAGGGAAACGGGGTGGGTAAAAGGGATTTTTTGGTTTGAGTAATACTAAAACAAAATCAAGCACCAGACATTCAGGCCATTCCCACACTAACGACTGACAATGACAGGCAGTGTGAAGTGGTTGGAGAGCATCCAGGAGAGCAGCAGCAGGAGTTTCTTCAATACGAATTGGAGCTGGTAGTAGATATATTTGGAGTAGGGGAGGAGGGGAAATCGTTGAGGGAAGGGAATGGTTGGCGAGGTGGCAAAAATCTTTCCGCCTTTCAACTTTATCAACATCAACAGCTTAAAATTCAATCTAAGTGAAATAATTCTTCATTTTCTCTTCCCCTCTACCGCTCAATCTCTCTCTCTCTCTCTCTTTCTTTCATCTTCCCTTGTTCTTCCTTGTTCTTCCTTGTTCTTGCCTTTTGGGGAGCTGGGGCTTAGAAATTTTTGGATTTACTATAAGTCTTACATTGTATATATTTTTGTGTGTGTGTGTGTGTGTGTGTGTGAGGAAAAGCCGTAAAATGTTTCAAAATATTGGTCGATAATTTACTAAAAAAAAAAAAGAAAGAAAAAAGCACAAAGTGTAATAAAAAAGTCAGTAAGAAATTGATTGAGAAAAAAATCTGCGATTTTCAGTAAAAGCCTCCAATTTTATTACCTTTTATACATTTTAGTTATAAACAAAAGATGCAAGAGAGTTGGCTAAAAGGTAATTTTCTAAGCAGCAATGTCTTAGTGAAAAGGTTTTCAATATATGAATATTTTCCAATACGTCATGTCATGGGATGTAATAATGTAATCAATTCCCTTTCGTTATTATATTGAAAACAATTAGTCAAGTTTGTACAGAACTTCCTTTATTCATTTATCAACTATAACTGAAAGTTTTGTTTATATTCTTCTGTGACATCAGTTTCCGATTGCTAGTGGATGTTTGAGACATGACATTAGCTTTCAATTGCATATCTGTTAGGGAGATACTTTTAGTTCCCAACAATATCAAATTTCCTAGATAGTTCTTTAAAAATTACTGCGGGACCTGTAAATAGTTGGCAGAATAAATATCAGATTGCAAATACGATAAGACGATAGCAAATGCAGCAAACGTAAACGCAAGGACCAAAACATCATGCAATGAAGTTTCCACTATTTTTTCTTTTTGTTCTATAATGGATATATGCGCGGCTGCAGGACGATAAGTGGAGGAGGTGAAGGAGGAGGACATTGAGAGTAAAAGGGTTTGCAAAGGGAAAGCAAACAAGGTGCGAATGCAGCAGATACATAGAAAGTTTTGTGCGAACAGGCTACGTGAGGCAAATGCTTAAGAAGGCAAAACTATGTATGTAACATAATGTGGAACAAACTGACACTCCTTTCACTGCCACTCCCACACTTATACACACACACAGACACACACAGATCCTCGGTCTTATTCTGTCTGTACACAATTGCAATGCCTTCTTCCTTTTCTCAATTTCGTATGCAATGTTTGTCCAGGTAACTTTCCACTTTGGTTACAATAACAACAGAGAAAGGAAATAAAAATATTTAACTCGCAAAAAAATTCATTCAAAGAGATTGAGAATATTAACATATATTTATATATATATATATATGTATCTGCATATTTAAGTTGATGATTCATTTCGAAAACTGCATTCAATTAATTTAAATGCAGCAACAAAAACAGTTGCAAAAATATGGTAAATATTTTCCCCATTAAGAGACCTTAAATTATCCTGCCTGTTGCTGAAACAGTTAATTAACCCATTAAATTTATAATGAAAGGGATTGAAGATATTTATTTCTTAGCAACGAGAATTGTATACTCTATAAGTGTTTAGTTAGCTAATATATTAAATATTTTTTTTTAAAGTAGTTTTATAAATTTTTCAAAATCAAATATTTGTATACTAGTTACAAGAATTTATGTATATAAATTAGAATTTTACAACCTAGAGACGGGATTCTGTATTAAATTAAGTTTTAGTCTGAATACTATACAACTTTATGATAGAGTATAGAGAGTTGTTTATTACAAATAAATGAATGCAAGTCGGGATAAATCTGTATTACATACCGATTAAATGCATATCTGCAATTACTTTGCGTTTGGGAAAGAGAAAAAGAGAGAGAGAGAGCAAGAGAGAGAGAGAGAGGGAGAAGGACACACACACACACATGAACACTAGGCTAAAGAAATTTCGGATGGTATGTGCATAACTCAGTTCTGGACTGTCAACTCGGCTGTAACTCAATTTAGTTTGCCTCTGGTCGAGGAAATACAAGGCCAAAGGCACTTTAACACACACAAACCCACACACCCACACACTCATACACATAAAACACTCATACATGGGTTGGTGTAAAGCATAGGCACAGGCTGAGTAAACTTTTTCTTTCTTTCTCGCCGTGTGCGCTGAAAAGTATGCAGCAGAAAATGTGTTGAGTTGTTGGTACGACGTCGATTCGATAAAAGGGATATGGTAGAGGGAAGAAATGGTTAAGGTAGAGGGGAATAGAACTCTTGGTACCTAGGAGTTGTTGAAAATTTGTCGTAAATATTAAAATTTCATACGTTTATGCAAATTCACTTTCGCCAACTTCCACTTCCTGACTGTCGCATGTCCACATGCTTCTGCTTCAACATGTCCTACCTACCCGTCTTCTGCTGTTCCTTCCGTAATTGCAAGCTTTTACCGCTTTTATATAACCCCTCCTTCATTCCCATTTTCCCATTTCCTTTACCCCCCAACCAGACAACCCAACCCAACCCTCTCTCTCTCTCTCTCTCTCTCTCTCTCTCTTGTCTTCTCTGTTTAAACACTTAGGTGTATGAAAATTTATTAAGTTGAAATTACATTACAAATAATTTTCATATTATTGTAATGCACACACATACACATGTATTGTCGACACACACACACATGCACAGTTATATTTGCCTAGGTAATAGCCTTGTAATATTTATGTAAATATGTGTAACTGTTGCCTCTTACTCATACTTCCTTCTCTTCTGTCCCTCTTCTTCTCTTTGGCATGTGTCTGTCGGTCTTTCTGTCTGTTTGTCTGTCTGAATCGTCTCTGTCAGTCAGTTCACTGTCACACCTCCGTCCCGAGGCCATCGTCTCAGTCTCCACATCTCTTCAGTCAGATTCTCCACCATGACATCCACTTTCACTGGTCTTGCTTATTTATTCATTTGCATAAAATGTTTTAATAAAGATTTTGATTTAATTTTCCCTCCCCCCCTATATACATAAGCAAAGAAGTGTGTGCAAGGCAAATGGAATAATTGGCTTCATGTGTCGAAGGATCGCTCCTTCGTCAGCTACAGTTTTAGCCATATTTGCTGCTTTTTATGAGTTGTAACTATACTATATACATTTCAATATATACATATATATATATAGTATATATATGATAAATTTACAAATATATGCAGATTGCCAAAAATAACATATTTTCGCCATTTAGATACAAATCGAATTTCACACACGCCCAAAATGGCCAAAATATTCCGATTTGTGTTGGCTCAAGGAAACTAGTTCCAAACGAGAGTGATTGAAATCGAACTAGTTTATTAATAGTAGTTTCTACTAAATTCAAAGAAAGAAAGAACAATAAACATTTAATTGCAGGCATTGATTTTAAATTAGTTTTTAACAACTTTTAAACTTTTATGAACCTATACCCTGAGTTCAAACGATATCCTTAGTAGTTCATGTTCCTAAATGATTGATTCGTATATCCTTATAATTGAAATCTTTAATTTTTTAGTCTTCAATTGCAGCTCAATGATTTCACATACACGAGGTTTGTCGATTGATGCCTAAACTAGTTGAGAATTACAAGAAATTTAAGCTTTTTATCATTTTCTCGCTGTAATTCTTAAGTAGTTACAGCATTGGGAATAAAGCAACTGAAAATTGGAAGAGAACTGGTTCAAAAATCTGTTCTATTTTGATACGATTCATATAATATTGAAAAGCTTAAACCAGTATAATAATAATAATGTACATATAGAATTTCTAAAGAGTCCACCTAATCAATATTGGAATACACTTGCAATCTGTAATATTTCAGTTCGATTTAAGCCAATGCAATATATCTTTTATGGCTCATTTGGTAAGGTGGCCTGGGGTGGTGGGCGTGTTTTAAAATCATGGGCAATTAGTTCAATCTGGGTCGGTCTGGCCCCCATTTATAGCCGTTGGGCATTTGAGCAATTAGCACGGCCATTTAAATGAGCTGCTTCTTACTTTTTTTATATATATATATATATATATATATATATTTCTTCTTTCTTCAATTGTTGCTTTTGTTTTATTTTTTACAAAATTTCCATTTGGTAATTCTGTTTATTTTGTATATTTGAGTTTAAATGCCAGTTTAATTGATGATAGAATCTATATATCTATCTAAATACTTACCTAAATCAACCCGAACAGCAATTCGTTATCAAAATACTGACTATTTGAGTACTTCTACTACATACTTCATGTTCGATTGCCATTTAATGTTCATTCTTAATGGTTTTTATAGCCTTCAACGATGGGTTTTTGATTGTTTTTTCGAGTACTGAAAAACACTTGCCAGTGGATAGATGGTTGACTGGCTAGATGATTCAATACTTGAAATAATCCAAGCAAAGAGTAGTCATGTTTTGCAAATTTTATAAAATTTTTGCAACTTTCTAACTAAATCAATAACTTAAATCCACTCATCCAAATATTGTTTTATGATTTCATTAAAAATTAAACTCGTTTTCAATATCATATATTGTGACATATAACATGACCAGAGATTTTTTTTTTTTTGATATTTGATGTTTGTGGATTAAATTGAATTGATTTGATTTTATTTGTTGAGGGAATCAACATAAAGACCCAAAGATTTATAAACGATAAAGTGAAATGAAAATAATATATGTAATAATAAAAAGAGTTTGATGTATTTAGAAGAAAGAATTAAAGAAAAAGAATATTTAAATATATATATATAAATATTTATATATATAAATATATATAATAAAAGGAGAGTTAGCTACAAATATATCTAAATTAAACTTGTATAAATTTTTAAGTTCTCTTTTTATTTCACTTTTGATACAATCATTAATTTAAAATAGATATATTTTCATATACCACAAATATTCCTCATTCTTCTCCCCACTTTTAAACACACATACATATGCACACACATACATATTCAACACTCCGCAGGCCTTTCAGCAGCTAGGCAATTAACACCAATAGAAAAGAAAATGCAAAAGAAAAACAGAAAAAGAAAAAAATCACAAAAAGAACCGTCAAGGTTATTTGTTTGTGGCTTATAGAAAGAAAAAAAATAGTTTCATTATGATGGAAATTCAATTAGATTCAAATCTTAAATCTTGACTCCTTGACTTTTAATAAATAATTTAAGAAAAATTGTGAAATGACAAATTTTAAATAAATTAAAACGAAATGAAATCTCTTACATAATTTTACCATACCAAACCAAAGATGATTGGATTTCATTTGACTTGATTTGATTGAGTGTAAAAGGGTTTTCCCTAGAGCACCACTACGTAAGTATGAAAGAGGTGGCTGGGTGCTGGGGGGTGTGGTGGGTAAGGTGATGCAATGTTGCATAAATTACCTGGTAGAAGTGAGATTGCTAGCCTGAAGCCCAACCATCAGCCACAATTTTCATTTTATTCAACTTTCTTTAGGAGAAAATTTTTGACACATAAAGGACATGCAAGGACTGCATGAAAATTGAAGTCCGCCTGCAGCACTGCAGTTGAAAGATAAGACTCGACAATAGGTTAGACGGAGCAACATCAAGAAAAGGTATTGCAACACTAAAGATATATATATATATACATATGTATATACAAAGAGAACTCTCCTATATCGGACATAGATGACGACAATGATTTATTTAAATTATATAAAAAAAAAGAAATATATATATATACTCTTGAATCTATATACATATGTATAATATTGATTTTAAATAATATAATAAAATTATTTTTTAATAATAATTCTATTCAGAATCATTTTAAAATTCTCCTTTTAATTTCTTCAAAAAGTTTGATAATAGACAACAAAAATTTCTATAAGTTAAGATTTTTGATAGAGCATTATTGGCTCTATATATATATATATATGAGTTCATACACATATCAGACTGGCCAAAAATTGAGTTTTTGAATCAATTTCATGCACTTAGAATTTACAATAAAAGACAATTGGATAGACAGATAAATGAATGCCTGGATGGATGCCTGAGATGGATGGCTGCTTGTTAATTAAGTAAATCGGTTTAAATGGTTAACCAAATGTAATAGAAGACTATACAAAAGCATGGCAATGGAATAAATGAGGGGGGGAAAGCGGTGGCGGAGGCGGATGAGGGGTAGCTCGACCGAAAACAAAGCGCATTAAATTGTAATGAAAGTAGGGCCAAGAACGAAGACACATCAAACCAACTTGAGTTTTTGCTTCTTTTTTCCTTCTATTTCCAATTCAAAGGACAAGGCCATAGATGTGTGTATGTGTGTGTGTGTGTGTGCGTATTGTACTGTTTCTGGGTGTAGGGTGTTGTTCTTTTTTTTTTCTATCTCAAGCTGCTTAAAATGGCAACATTTACTTATTATTTTTTATTTATTTTTGGCCTAAGCAACAATAACAAGAAAGAAAAAAAAAATTAAGTAGAAGTTGGAGAAACAAAAAAAGGAAAATTGCTTTTAATTATGTGTGCCTCTCGTCTTCTCTATATCTTTCTTTTGTCCCTATATCTATATGTATCTACCTCTCCTCTCTCTCTCTCTCTCTCTCCTTCTTTGTGTCTGTGTGTGCCCATTAGACTAAAGAATTGTTTGAAGTTCCCTGCTCAACGAGCAGAAGAAGCACAACAAAAAACCAAAAAAAAAAAAAAAAAAAATTAAGTTGGAAAATTCTTGGCTCATTCAATGTCTAAGTGTAGTTTAGAGCCTAAACAAGAAATTTCACTAGTCAAAGTGTTTAATTGTTTATAAATATACTATATACTATATATATATATATATATTATATATATACCATTTTTTTAATTTTAATATTATTAGCTCTTGTTCGTTAACACGTTTTCAACTTTAAGTCAATGCAATATTTTAATCATGTCTCTTGTTAACGGTTTTAGTAAGGAGCTTTATGCCTATCTTTAACTAAATCATATTACATGTATATATGTGATATATATATACCTGACTTTTGGCTGCCTTTAACATGAATAAAACGACGAGACATAAGCCAGATGAGCTAATTGCCATCAGCCATGAGCAACCTGCAGGAGAGGAGTAGATTTCGAGCAGACTCTTAGTCTGCAAAATTACATTACATTATGTACAGATATACATACATACATATATATATATATATATATATATATATATACATATATACAAAGTAAGCCAGACATTAAGACAATCATGTGGGTAACAGAGAGAGAGACAGAAAAAGAGAGAGAGGGGATGTGTGTAGGCCATAGACCCGCCCGCATGTACTTAATCAGACAATTATGCGTCGCTAATATCGAAATAATCTTTAGCTTAATGATTTTAATTTAACAACTCGTGAGGCGTTTTAAGGGAATACATTCTCTCTATATTACATATACAATAACAAAAAAAGCAAGACATCAAGTGCATGAAACTTGACTGTGTCAAGAAGGCGGCGTGTATGTGTGTGTGTGTGGGCGGGGGGGTGGTGCAAGGTACGTACACATATGGGAGATGAGTAGAGCAGTCATTGTATGGTAAACAGTTTTAGCTTGACAGTCATTTTACTTTAAATATTAATATAATCAAAAAGATTGACTAAAGTGCTACTACTCAGGATAACAGTCTTTAAAAAGTGTTATAAACTGTGAAAAGAAATGTGTTATGTAATACAAAATATATTTAAAATAGAAATTAAGTAATATATTTAATGATAATATTTATAATAGAATCATTGGTTGAAATGTTTTAAGTACTTTAAGCAAATTAAAGATGATCATTAAAAAAGATTAATCAACAATAAGTTGTTATATAGAATATGGCAACTCTATGTAAGTGACAGAAAGTTACTGCAGCTAGGTGGCAACACAGTGCGGGGAAAAATGGCTCTGTTTCGAGCTAATATAGCCAATAAATGAATCCTAATATATATATATATAAACAAAGTAATAGGTTTTACCAAAAGTGTATATATTTATATCTATATGTGTATCAAAATCTATATAAATATATATAGCATTATATCTTATATTAGATTTAAAAGTATTTAAGTACCAAAGATTAAAAAAATTCTAGAAAATTGAATTGTTAAAATAAGTTCTTTAAAAAAGTAATCCTGATTTTCTTTTTCACTAGTTTATCCTCCTTAAGGGTATATGCACAATTCCCATTTCTTATTCCTTAGATCAGAACACAGTATTA